>JACEOJ010000142.1:1324145-1360109 GCA_013761285.1 Campoletis sonorensis
GGTAGGGGACTTTCGATAGGGTCTAGTAGTAGCGTTGGGTCGAGTCGAACAAAGCGGGGGTGGCGATGTAGGAGAGTAAAATAGGAGAGGGGAACGAGGAGGAGTGGGGCTATGAGATGAAGACGCGGATATAGGATGGTGAGGGGCGACGGGAGCAGGGGGAAAGGGAAATGCGAGTAGGAAGAGAAGAGCGACAGAGAGAACTCCGCGGGAGGAGAGGGGGAAGAAGACGCGTGACAGGAACGGTCATATGGCGCCTGAGAGCCAGAATAGGGATGTCTTACGTCATCCGCTTTACAGCTCTCTAACGGCGGCGTGCCCCAACTAACCGGGTGCACTCTCTCTCTCTCTCTCTCTCGCTCTCTCTTCCGCGGGATCTAGGCTTTTATTTTTTTTTAATCATGAAAAGTAATGTAAGCTCGATTTTTCTTTTTTTTTCGGGAGGGTAATGAGGTCAGCTGATGAAGATACTTTCGTTAGTCACTCACTGAAACTTTACCCTTCGTTGAAACACTGAGTCCTTTTTACATGGATTTCAAATCCGACGTGAAAAATCTTGAAAATTGATCAGTTATGATTGTTTTATTAAAAATCATGGCTTCATTGAAAGTCGAAGTTTCCGATGATGTTGAAAAACAATTCGAATGAATGTTTTTTAATTTTTTATGAGGGAACACATGTTAAGGAAGGTTTAAAGTGTGCTTGTAATTTTGAAAAATAATAACAAACCGGAAGGCTGCCGATGACAGGCGGGTTAAGTGCCCTCCAGATCGAATCGGTCTTGTGTGTCAATGTGGAGGTTAATTTTAAGTGTGTCAACGAAGGATTCAATAAAAATCAAATTCCATGGGAAGCTGAAGTATGAAGAAAAAAACTTGTTTGCAGCTGACTTATGAGCACAAGCAGCCAATTTTTTTTTCCTCTTTTCTTGCATACTTGCTGTTAATCTACGTTAATATTCGAATGAGTAATGAAATGAAAAAGTAGAGCAGGGGACAAAGAAACTTTTGTAACAGGTCGCGGCTAGCATGGTGTGAAATATGGGCACTATCATTTAGCACTCTCATTAGGGCTCAGTATCGCGCACTCGTAAACAGTACACGTAGTATATACGAATGATACAAACATAAACAATACGTATAATATATGCATTGTTGATGACTGATGCAGCAGAATCGAGAATTCGCAGAACAACCGGCGTGGAACTTGAATTTTGGAAGTACAGATATCATACGCTCCAGTTGTGAATAATAAGCTCGTAGAATATGTCTATTCCGTATAACGTTCATACATCCATTCAAATATGTATTTATGCTGATCCGTCTGTAAGTTTTTGCTGCGTTTCCGCGACTCTACCCGCATTCTGAGGTCAGCGGAGAAGTTTAACCTCAAGGGTATATATTTTTGACCTCAAATTAAACACCACTGAACAAAGGGTGTTCTCCTCGTAGGGCTTGCTCGAAAATCCGGCACCAAAGCCCCACGTATATTATATCTTCTTTGTGTACACGTGGCGGCGGCGCCTAAAACAATATACTTACCATGACACACAACTATGGCGTCAAATTTAGCTTTAATACCTTACAATATACACTCTTATCTTTTTCTACCCTCATTTTTTCCTCTATTTTCCTCCCTCCCACAACACACACGCACCAATTTTTCGACCCACTCGAATCTCGACTCATTATCGATTTACTCCATTAACGCGTCCCGCATTCGCGCTCTCTGTATAATTTACCAATTGACGACGACTATGTTCGCGTGCCATGCGATGTCTCGTGCCTTCCTGCTTCTTTCCCCTTCTACTACTTCTTTTTCTTCTGCTTTTACGCCTTACACTCCCACACATAAATTATCAAGAAGATACACATATTCACCTCGCACTAGTATTCGCGTCCATAAAATTACGGCCCGCATGTTACACCGACCGGTGTCTCGTGTGAATAATAAAAATAAAAATGTTTCTTTTTTGTCGTTTTTTTTTTTACATTTCTTTTTCGTTACTTCGAGTAACATTTCTAAAAGTCTTTCTGACCGTACATAATTCAACGGAATTCTCTTTTTGTCTTCTGTACAACACAATTCTTCAAATGATTGCCTCCTTCTTCAACCCCCCCCCCTCCCTCTCCTTCTCTTTACTGTACAGACCGCGAACTTACCAAACGACTTTTCCACGTGTTCGTTACTGACTATTTTATAACGTACTGTGAAGCAAGACGCCCTCCTCTCGACTTCACAAATTCTGCTCAATCATCGACCCTTTTCGAACTCCCTCTCCCCCTCTTTAGTCGTAACATTAGGCCCTGCATCCTTCGAAAAAAAAGGAGGAATTTCGTCGACAGTTTATTATTCTCGGGTGAAATGAAGCGAGTCCTTTTACGAGACGAAAACTCCAACGATATTGTGTTGAAAGTATCGTAAATAGGGCGTATGTACGACGAATTTCGAAGCAATCGAACATCACGAGGCGTACAGCCGTATGATGGATGACATTTTACAACCATGAACCGACAAAAACACTATGAAGAGAAAAAAAGGCCGAAAATATACTCTGCGATAAAACTGTGTCAATGGAATCAAAATTTTCATATAAAAATCGATGTTTTACCAAAATACTCAATTACAGTCACGTCACAGTCACGTTCAAAATTTAACTCTCCGATTAATGTTAAAGACTTGTGAATTAATCTGAAATTTTTTGTTTTTTTATTATTATTTTATAGCAATGTAAAAAACGTATGAATTTTCGTATAAACTTTTCCACAAATAATCACCTGCTTTTCCTCATTTAATAAAGACGGCTCGGACTTTAAAAAATTCCTGATTTTTATAGACAATTTTATTTTATAATTGAAGAAAAAGAACAGGTCGATGAATCCTTTTGAAAAATGTCACGAATTTTATAAATAGAGCCCTGAATGTTTCCTCAAAATAAAAATAAAAGATCCTTAGAAAAACGCCGCGGCGAGAAAGTATAAACGTTATACTTTCAATATCGACGTTCATAGGATGCAGAACAGAAAGTACGAGTTAATTCCTCTCGTGGGATAGTTGTACAAGTGATGTACCAGCGGAGGAATGATATTGACGTGCCAGTCGCTACACCAAACTCGGTCTAAGAACAATGCAGCAGTAACAGTCACGTGCCGAGCTCCTTGTGTCTCGCGCAGTGCATGTGTCTTCTTACCCAACGGGTGACTCATTAAAAACAAGACTTCTTAAGGAAGAAGAATGCTATTGAAGAAATAATAAAATAGTCTAATGTGCATTGTATACGAACATTCCTCGCATATTTTCATCAGTTATTCCACATTTAATGCAGTAAAATCTGAACAAATTGCGAATCACTGAAGCCTACGTTGGGATACTGGGTCATATTGACCCCGGACTTAATTTTCGGCGTCCATTAACTTTACGCCGGGAAGTCAATTTCGGAAGTGAGTCCAGCTCATTTATTCAAACGAATACCATTTTTTTGGACATTTCGTCAGGGCGTTGAATGTTTTTGTCGAAAAAAAGCATTTCTCATGAGTGCATCCATAATTTTTCATCTTTGAAATATTGGAAATCCAAAGAACAGTGTGTTTTTCGAAAAAAGTGTTTTGTCAAAATCGAATTGTTGTTAAAATTGATTTGAAAAGAGGTACATATAAAAAAAAATTGAAAATAATTCGAAGGAATTTGTTCTCTCGAATGCAGAAAAGGAAAAATAAGCCTGTGGCGCATCAGGCGCAGCTCCTAAAGTTTACAGTGATAGCAGATACGGGGATTTAGAAGTAAGGACAGATGCGTAGGGTGAAGATATATAAAGCGGAAGGGTATAAGCGTGAAAGTATCTCCTGAGAGAGGCACTAAACCTGATACTTTATGAATATTGTAGAGAATACAAGAATGCGACGAGGCTGGTAAAAGAGCCAGTTGAATCCTTGAATAAAACAACGCGCAACCCTATAAATGAGAATTCAGAATATTGGGAACCAATAAGAAAATACGTGGACACGACGAGAAACACAACGATCTGTATGTTAAACTTATGCGAATAAAATGCTAAAATATTGTCGAGCAGAGAAGCCTTTTCAAGTTAAGTCAAAATGTATCGAACGCACACGAATCAAATTAGCACGGATTAATAGAATTTTTATAACCCTTCATGATCGAATAACATATGAACAATTTTTTGATCACCATTTTTTCTATAAACTCGAGTTCAAATCCTTGAAATTGCTTCGAAATTTTTCGAACGATTGTTTCACTTTGAAAGGTCATTGAAAATGTGAAATTTGGGAATATTGGTTATTTATTTCCTTGACGAATTATGTCTTTAAATCTTCAACGTGAACTGTAATTTAGAAAATAATTTTTTGCTCCAAAAAAACGATATTTTCTCTAGGACAAACTGCTAATGAACTTGACTTGTTGTTCGTGTCCGTGTTCATTGCCATTCCGGCGTATGTCACACTCATCGGTTCTTCTGTTCGTTCTGTCGGTCTATCGCCTTCCTAAAAACCGTCTGATACGTCGAACCGAGAGACTTTGTGTCTCGCTTTTCTTCTGTCCTTTTCTTATCATACGTTTCTTTCTTCCTCTTCCTTATTTCCTCTTTCTCTCTGCCTTCGACTGGTGCTTCTCTATACAAAGAGTTCGAGACCATGATGCAAAAGGGAAAAAGCTGTAAAAGTGGGATAAAGAAAGGGTCTGCGGATGGAGAAAGAAGAAGGAAGATGTGGATGATGACGCAAAAAAGGATGGGGAAACGAGAGGGGAGAAGAAAGGCTGTAGAGGAAGGGGAAATATTCTTTGTGAAGGGATTTGAGAGTCGAGCGAACGATGGAGAGGTTCTTGACTTGTTCAGTCAGTAAGAGGGACAGAGAGAGAGCGAGAGAGCGAGAAAGAGAGAGAGAGAGATGTGGAGCTACCCTCGAACCACGAAAAGCTTGAAAAGTCCAAAAGCCTCAGGGGAGGAGGGATTCACGGAAATGAAGATGGGAAGAGAGAAAAAACGATAAAGAGACGTTTTTCATGTTTCGTGTAGGGTTGAGTAACGCGTTTGTTGCAATGTTTGATGTAATATCGTTGACACAACATGATAATGAGAAAAAAAAAACATTTCACTATGAAGATTGTGCACGTTCTGTGCGTTAGAGTTAATTAATTCAACTTAAATATTAGTCCAAATAATAAAAAAAAAAAAAAACGAGAAGGTCTTTACACACAAAAATGTATTATTTTGATTTCATCTCATTTTCACTGTGGCTGAAAATATGTTGTTACAACAGAAGAAAAGTTCCCGTTGGGATCTGTATTGTCAGGAAAATAAGTTCGAAATACCATAAACATTAATCCAAATATAATTATTGCGAGATTTTGTAAAACCTCATTCAATTGTTTGAATGAAACATTCTAATAAACAGAAGAATGATTAATCAATCAACGAGAATACTTTATTCTGGTTTTTATTATAATCGTTATTTTTTTGTTTCTATTCTATTTTTTTTTTCAATAAAAAACTTGTTTCTATTGTGGCAAAAAGTAATGCTAGTTTTATAGCCCGAGGATTCGAGTTACGTCATTAGCAATCAACCACATTTTCATAGGATTATGCTGAATTTTTATCAAATTGCATATAGACGTAGAAACGAGAGGAGCATACTTTAGTGTGGGCGATGTAGGATATCGCACTATTCTCGTGTAACGATATCTGTGGCATAGATTGGATTATATGATGAAATATTTCACAGAGGATAACACCGTATCTTTGTTTTCTCCTCTGCGCTTCCAGCTTCCGTGAATATATAAACATACATGCATACCATAAGCCTGTGTACGTATATATATACGACCGCTGCAAATGCTACAACATCCGTATATCTCAAAGTGGGAGATTCCCCGAACTATGTCCGATATTTTAACCACAGATACAGTTTTGGTATAATCCCGAACGAAGAACCATACAGTATTCATGCTTTATAGTATGTGTATTTGTCTCGCGACGAACCGAAGCAACAACGAAAAAGGAACATGGTCGTTGAAATGATTTCTTCTGGAAATCATGTTTTCAGTCGAGATTCAAGATAAAAAGAGTTCAAAAAAAGAAAAAAAATCATGCAGTTTCCATTTTTCTATGAAATACAATGAAATAAACAAACAGACAAAACAAGTTGAATTTTTCAATAATCAATGACGAAAAGATCGTAAATCCAGTACACAAACGCGAATGAAAGTAATAAAACCGATAAAATGCAACATTCAAATCTTTGTTGGATGAACAGGATGTAATTGATTCAACGACAATTTCGTCAATCCGATTTAAAAATTTTTTTTTCAGTGTCTGTGTGTTCCACATAATTGTTTATAAGAGAAGGCGGAAAATTGTTTAGGCATGATTATAAAAATGCGGTATCGTTCGGGTGCAGCAAAGTGTATTTATAAAAGAGGTTTAAATCGCCAGTGGCATTTGATCGAACGTCCATTTGGCACTATAAAATAGCCGAGTCGATGCTTTTCCCGAACGATTTTAAAAATTTTCCTGGATCCCATTCTATCTTGAGTGAATAGTGGAGCGCGCGACACTCGACTTTCGTCTCGCTCTAGCATTTTGTGCCTTCTGGGTTCGGAGAGATGCGGTGCGACGAGTGGGACGAGTGTAAGAAAGATAAAGGAAGGTGGATGGAAAGAGGAAAGGATGTGAACGTGCTAGGGCAGAGAGGTGACTGTGGAGGGAAAATAGTGGATGGAGGTTAGAGTCTTGAATGTGGAAAGGGCCAATGCATTACGGACCGTTGAACGATGGATCGTGTCCAATTGGCTCGGATCAATTTAAGAGGTTGCTACTCGCCATGCCACTATCGATTTGAATTTCCCTCCGATCTCCCCGCCTCTTCTTTCACGACCTTTCTTCATCGCCTTTCTTGGCCCTCTTCCATCCTCGATACGTAACTCACTCACACTTATTTCTTCCCCTTTCACCACTTCTCCCCCCCCCCCGCCGCCCAGCTTTCAACCCTTACGGGCTCACTTCTTACCGATATTCTGACACGATCCAAACCCAACCACACAACGCACTAACCCGCACCTTTCTCCGCTCAATCGTCCAACTCTTTTCCCTCCAACCTTATCCTCCTTTTTTTCTTTATTTCGCCCTCCTCTACCTTCTCACTTCGTGAAAGTACAAAAATTCCCAGCGGACGACGCGGTAGCTAACGTTGTTTCGGTCCCTCCTTTTCCGGGTGTCAAGAATCGACATTAGATTTAGCCTGGAAATCGATAAAACGTCACATAGATCTGTCCATTATAGCAGCAACCAGCCGTTAACTTTGCTTACGGCATACCTGAAGACGTGCCAATGAAACTGCATGGGAACGAACGTTATTGAAGGCAATACTGCACATTCTGGGAGCTTGAGGGATCAATCTTTCAGGGGCATTACATTTTTCATAATTGAGCAGTTTATCCCTATTTTTATGTGCAATGCGTGAATTCTTCTTTTGAATATCAAGTCTGCAGGACTCACAGCACACGATGCTGTCTTGGGAAATGAATTTCCGAATGTAAAAGTTACGTTTACGATAATTGTAGTTAATGACTAAGGAGCTGTCATTGTACTCCAAATAGACAAATTGTTGTCTGAGACTCACTAGTGTGAATTCATTTCCAAAATTTTGATGAATTTTAGCTTCGAATCGAGAGTTTATAAGAAATTTCTAAGATTGGAGATTAAGTGATTAATCAAATTCGGTAAATATGTTCGGAAAAAAAGGCTGAAAAATGAATCATTTCAGGGCGTTCAACGTTCAGAATTTCATATAATAGTGAAGCATGCCAGCGCATGTAAAATTGCTGGGGAAAAAAAAAACAAATCTCAATGGTGTGCCGTTCGCACGAATCCTCAAAACCTTAGAATTCGTTTTAAAAAAAGTTGTGAACTGCTGGAAAATTTTCTTTTAATTTTTCATCACATCATATAGTAAAACTTTGTGCTTTTTTTTCTCTGCCGCCTTAATGACTGTGGGGAAAAAGTGAAAGAGGATTCACTTATGAATTTTGATTGAAAAAGTCTCAGTACTTTTGACAAGATGGTGGAAAATTGTCCAGAATTTACTGTTTCGGAAATGGCAGAGTATTTGATTTTCGTGAAAAATTCATGATCGATAAAAACCTGGCATTCCATAGATTTCAATGAAAATAAACAACCCCTCGATTATGTAAGGTTTCGAGGAATACACTTGACGAGGACGATATCGTTGAGCTAGTGATGGAAATTTTGGACTAAAAATAAGTTAAAAGGGCTGGTGAGCTGTACATTCGAGAAAACTGGAAGCAGCATAGACGAAGGAGGGAAAAAGGGGGTCGGATATGTCTATAGAATGTAACAGAGTAGGAAGAATATGAGGAAAGTAGGGTCGGAAAGCTGATTCCAGACAGGGCCAAGATTTCATCCTCATCCCCTTTGTCGTCGCGCCGCATCCCTGACAACTCCCGCGAAGCCGACCCCCTTCCCTTCATACTCGACTACCGTCTCGCGTTTCGACGCGTGAATCCCGAATTACGTCAGACTGGGAGTTTCCGAGACAAGAAGAAAATGGGTCTTGAATCGAATGCTAATTCCGTTGTCTCGCACCGCATCAACGCCGTCTGCATGTTTCACTTTATCTTATTTTATTATAATCATTGAGTTTCACTAACTTCAGTCGGGTTTGTCAATATTTAATGTTGGTTTGATGCATAAATCAGTAAATGTCCAAATACAGAATCTGTTGTAGCACATCAGATTGTTTTATTGTTAAAGATTTCGAAGTTAATTAAACAGTTGATGATTAATCTTTTTCTAAGTTCCTTAGCAGCTAAAACCACGATTATTCGTTCGAATAAAAAGAAAAAGTTGTAACACTCAAGGGAATACAATAACGGTGATAATAAATTCGATATTTGGAGGAGAGTTAATTTTGAAATTTGCATTTTTTACGCTCGCTCGAACGTTTCGTGAAACGGTATGACGTGAAATTCGTTTTTTATTCATCTCCAACTTTCTGTGCTCTCGCCCTTTCCCTTTATCTCTGGCTCGCATGGAGTGAGGAGCCCGCAGGCGAAAGACGGACTTGCTCGAGAAACTGTGAAAGTGAGTGAATGAAGGTGGAGTATGAGAGGCAGGCAGGCAGGCAGGCAGCCCTTGGCTTTGCCGAGTGTGGATTGAGGGAACGAAACTGCGCTGGTGGGGCGGATTGTTGAGGGTGATAGAAAAGGGCGCGCGCGGACGAAGAGGTTTGCTACAAACAAACGATTTTTCGCCTGGCCAGGCAACTCTGCCGGTTACCTAAAGAGCAAAAGAGACCTACTTTAACGGTCACGGACAACATTTGGTCGGCGAGAGAAACGAGAGTAAAGTGAGACCGAGAGATACTGGCAGGTTCGCGAAGTAAGGGGTAGTAGCACTTCCGATTAAACGCAAATGGAATCCTATTTCCTCCCTATTCCACTTTTCCGGATCCTCTTATTCGCGCCTGACTCTACTTCTCGTTCAGTCACAACCTTCTCACTCTCCCTCGTGCAGCCTCTCTCTCGCCCTCTCTCTCTCTTTCTCTCTCTCTCTCTCTCTCTTTCGTTGCTCTCCTGCTCATCCATCGACGCCTCTTTGCAGTCGGTCACGATTATTCGCGATTCTTCCACCCCTTTCATCTCTTGAGAATAAAATTTTGTACTTGGAAGCTTCGGGACAACGCAACTCCACTTTCCCATTCGACAATTCTATCCATTAATTTAACAAAGCCCTGCAAATTGAAAATTTGCACATTGCTTCCACATGATTTTCTCTTTGCTGTTAAACTCCCGACGCGAAAAAAACCTTCTTAAGCCGTTATCTTCTTTTCAGATTATTCCTCTGAAAAAGGTCAAGACAAAAGAAAAATGAACTTTCCTATTGTCTTGTGCGTTTGCTCTTCAAGATTTTCGTGTATTAGCTGCCAAAGACCTCTCCAATGAAAAATTCTGATGTTCCATAAAAAAAAAAACGGTTCTTTATACCGGATAAAGCTCACTTTGTTCATTAATGGATCGAAAGTATCAAACGAAAGTTTCAAGCAAATTATTGTTTCTCGTAAATGATAGATTGGTCGATACCTCAGACAATCTCTTCGAATTTCGTATCTTGGATAAGCCGAATCTAGAAAATTCATCAGTCCTCCGTAACCCTGTTATTGTTAAATAATTGTTAAATAAAAATCCTTCTTTTTGATAAGAAAAAAAAATGATTGAAAAAATTGCAACCATCAGAAATGTCCTCCTTTAACATATAAAAAGGGCATTAATTGGAAGCATCCACATTGTTTGTCTACCTGTTAATGACTCTAAACCATCATTTAAATATGGAGGATCGTGATACAGGTTCGATTGTAGTTCAAACATGGCCGCGGAATCGCGACCAACTGCATTAATCTCTTTCGCTTGTTTATTTTTGTTTAGAATTCAACGAGCGATAGTATACACATTGAATCGAAAATGCTGGTGGTTGACACACTCGACCGCCATTTTCGTTTTGTTTAAAATATTCCACTCACGTATGTCACAACGCCGCTGTTTATGAAGGAGTTTGCTGCGTAGTACGCAAACTGTTCACCCACTCTCCCTTCCGGACCTGGTCGGACGTTTACCTGCGAAACGCACCGCGTCCCGCGGTTTAGAATCCAGTTGTGTTCCTCTATCTACGAGTATAACTATGTGCAACTGTGTACGAGCGGACCCGCGTCCACTTCGATATTCCGGTCTCGCACCTCTTGTCGTATCAGGCGTCGGTGACGAATGGCACTCCGCTACATTTCGAATTAAGCTTTGCTTCCCTGATCGCGAGACAAGGAGGACAAAAAACACTCTACCGTGCTTGTGAAAAATTGAAATTCAAGGAAGGAAACAACTAATCTTCCGGAGAATTCCCCAAATCGTTGAAAATTCGATGGAATAAAAGCCCCTGGTAAAGTGTAAGTTGTTGTCCAGGTGCTACATAGAAAAATGACTGAATTACAAAGCGGTCTCAGAACCAGTACCTCACAGTCTTCAACATCATTGATTCAGAGCTTTCGTCAAGACAACAAGTCGACGAATGCTCGTGAAGAAGAGAAAACAACGTAAAATGGGAGCAGGAGGATTTTTTCATGTACCAGTGACAGCAATTTTTCGTTGACATATTCCCGATATCTATTTGTGTGTTACTTTCAAATTTCTTTGGTTTTTCGATATTAAATGACGTATTTGCCACTATTCTCGTGCTGTTAACCGCAGAATGGCGTGTTTTTGGGGGCGTCTATTTTGACCTCGTGCATCCAACCCTCGTACACCGCACCAGAGTGACTGAAATGTCGCTGTTGGTATTGTTCCACAATTGCATAATTTACATGTGTCATAAAACCGAGAATTACTTCATGATGTTGTTACTGGCGTGAAGAAAATCCGTAAAAATAGGTTTTTTCGATCCGTTACCCTGGTGGAATCCCTTGAATTCTACAATCAACAGCATTCATACGCGATACGAGGCCCCGGATGTAAGAAAAAAATTACTACCCCTCGACGAAATCTTTCTGCATCAAGTAAGCAAAGGATAGTTTGTGGAAAAAGTTAGGGAATAAAATATAGAAGGGAGGATGCGATGCCGGGATGGTTCGACGATGCTGCAATGTATCGACAACAAAGAACGCGTGAACTAGGAATTTCGCTGAGATGTTCGTCTTCCTGGAACACGAAGCTTTTGGATTCTCCACAGGAATTCGTCTACTAGCACTCCTGGGGAATCCCGGAGTAGTTGCGCTAGTTGGAAAAGAGCGCCTCCTGGGAGGACGCCGTGGAAACAAGTTTTACACCGTGGCCCACTTTTGTCGTGAGTTGAAATACGCTTTTCCGTACACATCGAGAGGTAAAATGGCCGATAGAGAGAGCGTTTAAATGGCCAGCAAAAGTTTTCAGGTCACCATGAATATTCTCCCCATGTGTATGCACTTATTTATAGGTTTGAAAACTCTCATACGCGGCTTACGAGAGCTCGAATTCAACACGCTGAAGCAGACAACGAACTCGTGCTGTTGAAATCACATACGCCAACAAACGCCCTCTGGCGAGTTGGCCCTGCGCGCGTGTGTGTGTTGAAGTTTCGTAATTCATCTCGCCGCAGTACTGAACTGCGGACAGAGTATAAAGCAACCTCGGCAATCAGTGAATCCCTGAAGTCTCCGAGGCGAATCACGAGACTTTCCGGACGGGGCTTCTCGGGCCCGTGCGGCGGATATATCGGACGAATATTTGTGTGGACTGCCCGCCGAGATTCACTCTTGCAATTCAAACCTATACGTGCTATGTTGCTGCCCAAGTCAAGGAATTACGAAGGAAACCTCAATTGAACCTGAAACTCTCAAACGAGCAATATAACAAAACTAGTCTCGTTGTTAAAATAAAATGAAATCTGATAGAAATGCAATTGGAACGTTGCTCTCAATGTTTCGTCGAGATTAGCTTTCACCGTAATTCCAGTTTCCCTCAAAGAGTATTAATGTGTTCGACACTTATTGACGCTTTTAGGCGTTTATTAGAAAATCGAAAAGCGTGATTACTTAGCAAACATTTGTCAAACGAAAATAAGGCTTCCTCGGTTTTAGGGACTTTTCTGAGTAAAGTTATATGCAGCGATGTGACCACAAAGCGCGCGGGGGCATATCGATTCCTCGTTCAATGTAACCCGGCTTCGAGGAAACATCGATGGCAAAGTTACTCAACGCCTGCTCCTCCTCGACTACCAGGGAATTTAATCAGCCGTTTTCGTCGGCTAAATTATTACGCAATTTGCAATCTCGTGGCTAATCCCAGGCGTTGCAATGCCGGAGTATGTAGTACTAACGCGCACCGCTCCATTTCATTCCCCCACAACTTTATATACATATCCCTGTTCGGTTTTAGATGGTCATTAACCTTTTGCCAGCGATCAACTTGATGCGGCAGAGTCTCGTCTCCGTATAGCTATGTGGACCGAGAATCATTTGCAAACTACTGATGTTATCCAGTCCGAATGCATAAAAAGCTCGAAAGAAGAGTGTAAGAAAAAGGAAAAAAAAAGGAACGATTGGTATAATGAGCTCGATACTGGAATATTGAAGAAATTTGCACAAACTTTCACGCTCTTCGATTCCCTCCGATCTCATTTACATAACAACTATTCAATTCAAGCTCCAACAACTTTGACTATTTGTTCTTGAACTCATCCGCCATTACAAGGCATTTTTTCTTTTGCTCATCTCTACCGTCCAGATATTCCAACAGAATCTTTAATAAAACACACGCGCGCAAGAAAATTCGCCCGATTCTTTTGTAGATTCTTTGACGTCATGTGTCAAGAACCAAAAAAATTGCCCTACAAATCTGTCGACACTAATCCACCCTAAGGCGTCGAGTTGCCTTCCACGAGACCGGATATCTACCGCACTTCCGGCAACGAGCGTAAATTAAGATCGTTAAGGCAGCAACTACACAGAGACGTTAGCTCGTACAGCAAAGTTAAGACACGAGGAGAGGAGATGAGGTTGTTGGTTAGGCCACATCGGGATTGGTCGGGCAGTTCCTTTTCCAAGACACTATGCCGTTTCATGCATCTAGGTACACACCAAACTGTATTCTACGTTCCTATGTAATACTCGGCGCGGCTTTTCACCGATATTACTAAACCGACATTACTCCACTGCGCGTTAACGTGTAATCTACACCCAAACAAATACACGAGCGTATACATATCGCTCTATAGTATATATAATGTTTACAAGTGCTATTCCAGACTCACGCTCAACCTCTCGGAACGCTGGTGCTCGCACAAAAGCACCAAGGAAACGGGGGTGAACATAAGCAAACTTGCTCTTGCTAGAGAACGCCGTTTGCTCACTGCCTTCACTCGTTCGCACGGATTAAGCTCCCTATACACTACGATAAACCCATGCCCACTGAAACACTCTGAAGCCTGGCCTCTCCTGACGGACGAACCAATGTAATTGATGCAGTAAAGCCAGATGCACTATACACACTGGCGATACGATTCCTACCTGCTGGCTTTACACCATTTACCATTTGACTCGACACACAGGAAATCGGCAATATATTTAAATAAACAATTGATATATATCGTTTGTTTATTCTCATAATTAATCCTCTCGGATTAAAAAGCAATGCAGGAGTCGATGGAATCCGGAGACGTCTATAATCTATTTTTTCTGAACGTAAAGCCTACAACGGTCTTGAAAACGAGGCTAATCTCTTTTTCAGCATAAAACAATGATAAAAAATCTGTAAAAAGAATTTAAAGTTTCGAAGAATGCGATTGAGAAGTTTATTTATTCGAAAAAATGGAACTTTGAGCCTATTCTTTATTTTTTTTCCCATTTCCCATGCATGTTGACGTTTGACATCAATTTTCCAATAGAATTTTGATGAAAGCGTATATCCTCGATTGCGCTTGGCTGTCAAATCACCAACGAATCGACGCCTCTGTTCAAATCAGAGTATGAATGGAGGTTCATTGGGCATTGGGCACCACGAGTCTGTGGCTTGCCACATTTCGTGGTGGCAATAATGTTCTTCGCTCATATCACTTGTTGTAACAGCTTGACGAAGAGAATGAATGTTCAAAATGCAGCTCCACATTGATCGTGTAATTATTATTACACGTATTATTTATAATTATACTTTAGATATTGATCCATCACTTGGGCAAGCAGAGAAATGGCATTAAGGAAAATAAAAGAAAAATTTATTGTCACTATCAGACCTTTCACGATTATCAGTTTCCATTTTTTTTTTAGACAAATTATTCCCTACTCTTTCAAAATGAATCCGTCATTAATAACAGCAATTTGTATGGAGCGTCAATCGTTGCCAACCGCGTCCAATCGACATAATAAACTTGAAAATTAATATTTAATTTTCTCTTCCACCGGAAATAATGGAGAATATAGAGCACAGCTAACTAATTTCGCATAAAATGCAAGTTTCGATCGGTGCACTGAGCTAGCCGTCGAATAAAAATTATGGCTATTGCGGAGGTAAATAAGACCGTGAAGTTTTTGTTATCAGCGGCAATATATCACGATTGTGTAACACATTTTATCAGAGCTATGCGGCATTGACGTACCGCGGCTTTGTCCGCCGTTTCGTAGGTTGCATTGCAACCGCCGCCGTTAAATGTGTTTAAAATGAAACACGCAACTGAGCATCTACAAGATTTTACGAAAATTACAATGGGTTTTTGAAGATTTAGACTTAAAAAGAAAAATAATAGTAAGTCAAACACGATGGACCATCGACTTCAACCAATTATTGAAATTAAGTTTGAACAAATACAATAAAATTATTCGAATCATTATTTATCCACCACATTTTCTGACATTCAACGCAAATCCTAGTTCAAATATGTGGGTGGAAGTTTAATATCAATAATATACTGATGAATAATATAATATGATGAATTAATGTTTGTCTGAATAAATTTTCAGTGTGATTCTGTGAAGAAATATCTTAGTATTCGCCTATAAACGATTCAATTATGTTTCAAACAGTGAGAGCAGTCACAGAAGCTTGGGTCACAATGACCTTTGGGTCACAAAGACCCTTGGTGGTTAAGCGTGTTTTCAATGACTCCGAACAGTCGTATTACATTTCACATTAAAACATGGTTTCACCGTAGAGCCCGTAGCTATAAGTTCACCATTTCCTAGTCGTCCTTACGTAAAAAAACTCTTTTTTCCCTATTTTCCAACGCGTTTTAACCATACACCATTTTCCTTGTTATAAAAAAACGATAAGAATGAGAACAATTAAAAGTTATTAGCACAAAAACGAGGGAGATTTAACGCTAAACCGAAGATTGGAGTCTTTTTCGACCCCGTTGCAGAGTTTTCGGTCAAAGAAATAGATTCTAGGGGTCGAAGGTCAAGCTCCATGGTTACAATTTATGACGATAAATCATAAATAGTCTTGTTAATTATTCGGACCGAGAATTTCGAAGAAGGCGGCTTGGTACGTGAAGAAAAATAAAAAAGAATAGCAAACACGATTTTAATTCCGCTGTAGCTTAACGACGAGCATTCAAGTAGAGGAGTTTGAGGCGTGAGGACGAACCGGAAATACTTCAACAAGGTGACATATACATATAAGAAAACATTACAGTCTCCCATGTTCCTTTCAGCAAGACAATAAGTACCGGGTCGTTCGTCCATCGGGGTACGGTCACGTGACATTTAAGAGTTGACATTAAGCCCAGACAGAGTCTCAGGGGAAGGAGAAAGAGCGTTGAAAGTGCAACGCGAACATTGAGAGTAGCGGAAAATGGGAAGAGTATCCTTTTGCGGAGTGACCCCCTTCCCTTTTCTTTTTTCAACTACCTGTCGTTTCAGAACGTTCCGACATTTTGCTAATGCCACTGCAGCCTAATGCCTTCAAGGGGGTAGTTTTTACGACATACATCCTACCTTCCACCTACTCGAGTTCTCGTTTTTTTTCTCTTCTCTCTTCTTCTTTACTGCGTCACCACAGTTATAGCAGCTGTAGGGGAGAAGGGAGAACAATATATATACATGCAGGCATACGATAAATGGACTTTTCGTATTTTGAGCTTTTCTTTAGGACCATCGTAGAATGTCGAACGAGGTATGACGAATTACTCTACTTGCGGGGGCCATCAGTTTCATCCACGTCCCGCGAGAACGCTCTTATAACGTTCTCTTATGTTCGCAATAACTCGAGACGCTTCTCATTTAGTATATTATATCCATATTTTTTATTAATTTGCATTTGCTGTGAACATGTAAAACGTACCGACACACAATACGTATGGAAAGTATTCTAATAAACTCTATAAATATCTATAGCTTTTTGCCTTCTTTTCACCAACAAGATCATCTTCCCTCAACATTCTTTTTTCCTCACCAGCTTTATACATATATATTTTTTTTTCTTCTTGATACTTTTTATCATAAATATTCTTCATAGCTGCGTGTAGACGACGAACTCGGATACGTTTTTTTTTTCCAGAGCGCGTTAGTAACGTGTTACATGAATGCAGAGTAGATGATTTCGAAGGACGGGGGTGGTTTTGGAATGGATCGACTGGTAGCACGTCGTACAGGCTTGCCACCATCAGCCTCGAGCCATACAAATATATGTACATGTATACACATTTACTTTTAAGCGTAGTATATCGTGTATACATAGTATGAAATCGGTGAGACTGGAAACCCCTCCACCTCCCAGGATATATGAGGAGGTGGCTTTCAGGGGTTGACTTTCAGGGGCTCGAGGTTAACGGACCATGCACGCTAGAGGCTTCTCTATCTTCCTCTATCTCTGCTGCTCTTCTTGCCTGGCACATTGATCCTCATGCCCTCCACGCTTCCTTCCCGTTCCATCTCCCTACATCCCACCCCAAACTATATCTACCAACCTTCCCTTGTACTGTCGTATTGAAGCTACGATCCCGAGGGCACTTACCTTCCCATCAACGCACAGATTGCTCCAAATGTAGTACGTGCCATTTTTCAAAAACTCTGTATTATACTCGTCTTCATCAATTGTGACAGTAAAAATACACTTGTCATAAAAAATAATGATAAAAAAACTGTCCTAGACACAGAAATTGTGATAACTATGTTGTTGAATCGCGAATTAAGTGGATTTTTATTTTTCAAATGTCATCTCGAGACAACTCTGTCTTCATTTTGGGGTACAAGTTATTTTCAACGTTTGACATTAATCTTTTGTGAATTATCACACCACCGAATAAATCTCTAGAACGAAAGCACCAAATACTAGCCCAAAACTTGCACGTTCTGACCTCGTTATTTTTTCGCAACTTCAAAGCCCCTTCGCGTTACAGTTGTTCCCTCGGGTTTGGCTTTCTCATATATTAGGGAAAACGTTCTGAATTTAACAAAATTACGTGCAAGAAATATGCAAGATTCAGGTTGCACAGTTTATCTCCTCAATTTTTCACAGTGGAGCTTGGATTTTGCAAGGCTTTTTTGAGGAAAAAAAAAATTCATTTCGACGTTGTAAGTTTTCTTCTTTTTTGTGTAACGCCCATACCACGATTTTCGGTTTATGGAAATTGTATCTTCGTAATGCATGGAATATTATTCCTTTTTAAGCATTTTATGTTTTTCACACATTTTATGACCTGAAACTGCAACACATTTGACCCTGGAATCCTACAATCATTTTTTTTGGACGTAAATCCCTAAAATGGCGCAATTAATTACCCCAATCTTTGCTCCAGTATAAAATGTTCCTTGCATGCGATACTACACTTTAATTTACACCATTCTCCTGATCTTTTTACAACGAAGAAAATAATGTATGATAAATTCATATTTAACGATATCTTGATAATTGAAAGTCTAAAAAACGAAAAGAAGTTGCAAAAAAATAGACGAACTGAGG
This sequence comes from Campoletis sonorensis, assembly GCA_013761285.1. Lineage (NCBI taxonomy): Eukaryota > Metazoa > Arthropoda > Insecta > Hymenoptera > Ichneumonidae > Campoletis > Campoletis sonorensis. The sequence continues at coordinate 1,342,596 of JACEOJ010000142.1, forward strand.
AAATTTGTAATTCTCGTGGAATAACTAATTGCCTCCTTGTGGGGTTTCGGGGTCAAAAATAAATTTGATCGCACAATCACTGTATGCCATTTTTTGGTGATTTTCAAAATATAATTCAATAATTAATCATTTTCTTATTAAATTGAAAATATCTTGAAGTCCTATCTTCATTTGTTTATTTAAAAATTCCTCGGTCACTGTACCCACAAATTGTTTGAACTTTGTCTCAAAAGCTGTTTGTACATTGCTTACGTAAAGAGCCGGAACGAGGTTCCTTTGTTGAATGAATTTATAATATCTATTAACACGTTCAGGAGGGTGTTGATCCCTGGAGACCGACCCAGAACTTCCGGTTCGGCTGATCTCGGCCGCTGGGGACCAATGGCCAAACATACACATAAGCCTTTTCACTGGTCGAACGGAAAGTCAATTGAAATCAGTTGAGTCTTGGCACTGAGGAAAAAAGTTTGTTCCTCGGGGAAAAAATGGAGGGAGCAGCTATTTCTTTGTTCGCGTCCAACAAAATCATCGAAATTCATTAATTTTTTTAAATAGTTCGTACTACAATTTTTCGTTCAACTGCTGGTATTTTGTTCGATGGACAAATTTTTTTTCGCAGTTTAATTTCCAATGAGCCTTTTGAATGATATTTTACCAATTTTTCTGAGTTTCTGATGAAATGGTGGATTCGGAATAAATGATTGTGGGCCAGGCTTTAATCGTACGATTACTGAATTGAAAAAACGTTTCCAAAAATGAGAATTTTGATTATTTCTGTATCATAAATTTGTGGATTAGTGGCCGCAATAGCAGAATAAATTTTTTTTAAAGAATCGGTTTATTGCGTATATTTCTTAGCCGAAATTTTGTGACTGAATGTTCCATATATTATAAATCGCGTATAAGAATAGTAGCGCACGATAAATTTCAAGTTGCTCGACGAGTCGAGAGATTTAGTTGGTCGGGGTGGGAAAGATAGAGGGATGAAGTGAGAGCTTTTCCGCTCGGAGGAGGGGGTGGGGGGGGGTGTGGGTGGACTGTAAATTGAGTAAATTCCCCTAATGAAAGTCCCGTGGGTATGTTCGAGGATAGTATTAAACCTGCAAAGCTTCTAAAAGGTCCCTACCGTGTGTTCAAGTAGGACACAGGATCCTGCAGCTATTTCAATCGCGATAAAAATCTTTCCAATGATTGCGCCCAGAATTCAACGTGATTTAAACTAAATTCATAAAGATGTATCGTAGTTTTATGCATGTTCATATCTATATATTAATGAATAATTTCGTTCTTCATTCATCTCCATCCCATCGATGCACAGAAGCTAGTGAAACATAACGATAAAGTTGTACATCATATACAGACTCGAAGAACATGAGCGTCATCTATTCCGAGGATCCCTACGCCCGAGTCAACAAACTTGTTCGACCCTACAAAATATTATTAACCGCCCGAATGAATTCGATCAGTTTCCTGAGGCCGCATAAGCCGTCACCGCCAGAACAGGAAGTGGCTTGGTCGAGAACGATGAAGAGAAAGACAAGGAAGGTGCAGCCAGAGTCAAGAGGGAAAACGGAGAACGGCAGAGTGAAATCCATTGTATTGTGTCGAGATTCGGTCGTGCGTTCGCCACCCTTGACGTATACGTCACTACGTCATGTTAATCGTGTCGCTCGTAACGACCAATTTCTTTTGTTTAGCTATAGAATACCTTCTTGATTATTAGTAACGAAATTTAACGTAAAATACAATAGAATGAGGCTTCTGCCTCGTTCAATTATTGGTTAACATTAACAACATTCGTGGGACGTTTAGTGTCTTACTTTTGTCTCAAAATCCGTCGAAAAGCGTTCGAAAATTCGTCACGTTGTGTAATCTATAACGATGGATTGTGGAACGACGACCACGTAAGTTGTTGTTGCAAAGACAACGAGGGAAATAAAAAGTCGAACCAGCTAAATTTGCGTGGTCGGAGAACAAAGACCTGCTTCGTACAAATATTCCGATCTTTCAATCGTCATTCTCGTTGATTGCAGGGTCATATGGTTGGTTGGATACCAATGAAAAAAATATGTAATATGAAATATGAGTTAGAGCCACTGATAAAAAAACGATTTTCCGGATTTGGCTTATGAAAACGACGAAATGAAAAATATTTGTGAAATATATCAACAATCGTAGAACTTGAGCGAAGAATTTTTCATCAACTCAGAAAAGAACGCCCATTTTTTCGTCCACAAAATAAATAAGTAAAAATGGAAAACACTAAAAATCCTTTTTTCGAAGATTACGATTAAGCAAATTTGAAAAACCATTTTTTGCAGGAAGTCTATTCTTTCAACTCATTGTATTTCGAAAAAAATCATTCGGTACTCATCCAAAAATCACCGTAACAAATTTGATGACTTGTTAAATATTGAATCACCGTTTACATGAAAAAAAAAAAAAAAAAAATTCTCCATGTAAAAATTTCTTTCCAGGTACCACTCGATTGTTTACTTAAAGAAATTCAAGTTTTATCATCGTTGTTGATGATCTTATATTGAGCGACCAAGTTATTCGATAAACACATGCGTTTATATATTAAACCGAAGTAAGCAGAGTTCCTGTACTATATTATCCCACATTCTATTGCTATCGAGTCGCGTATACAAAAGAGCCTAAGCTAAACATTTGGCAGAGAAGTTAGTATGGAAGGAGCTTGCCATTGTTGAAGTGGCTGAGAGCCACGAACTAGCTACGCTTGGTTCCCCTAAATCTACTTCCTGGGTGCTCGATAACGCCAGGAATCCGGTGTTACTCGTCGTTTATATCCTCCTCATCCTTACTCCCCCCTCAACTCCTCGATATTATGATAATAATTTAGTCACGGTCGAGAGCAGGGCATTAACCACTGAGAGGTATTCGAGACGACCCTTCATGGCGATTTCAGTTTCCACTGTTCCTGCATCCTATCCGCATCCTTCTTATCCGCATGGACCTTCTTCTCAATCTTGTTCTCTTGCATCATGACCTTTTTTAATTTAAACTATTTCCCAAGACTTTACTTTCATTATTAATATTTACGTGCTCTACATATTGTCAAGGTCTAATGTCCCATGGACGTGAGCGATAGGTTAAGATTTCTCACAACAAAATACGATCTGCTAAATAAATACACGAGAGATACAAGGCCACGTATCTCCATATCATTTTACAATTTGTATCAGATTCATTCCATTTTGTTCTTACATGGTTTGTGAAACTTGAACTTCGTTCTTTTTTTTCGGCTCTATATCTGCGTTACGTAATATGTCGTGTTCGAGTCTTGCGACGATGAATATATCAGTCAATATCGAAGTATATCCTTCCAATTTTCCGTTCAAAATATTTATTACTATTGAAAGTATTAAAATCGTGTTTAATCAACTTTCGTCGTAATTTTTTTGAACGAAGTATCACGTTCTAGTATATTTTCGAAAAATTTACTTACCAGTGGAGTGTGGAAGCATTGCTTGAACTTTTTTGGCCCATCCATAATTTGGAGGGTGGATTGACTCGAGAGATGAAGATGGACCCCTAAAAATATAAAGAACAATATTGCACTATTTTTAAAGACAAGTTCGGGAATTCTTACGAATCTAATCGAATTTTCGAACGTATAATATTTCTTGGCTCGATATTTCCTGATATTAAAGGTGAAAATAAAATTCTCAACGTTAATTTTGATCAAGACTCAAGATTAATGAAGTTTCTGAAGTTTCATCGACAAGAATGAAAAAGGAGTCTAATCGTAAGTACGTTCGAGATCAAATGTTGGATCAAAAATAGATGAAAAATGTTTGAAATAATTAATTCCACTTGGAATTGCGTTTAAATGATTTTGTGATGAAAAAATGATAAATGATTTAAAATGAGAACAAGATTTCTGGCAATTAGAATAAGGAAAGGATTCGATACGTCAAAGACTTCAGTTCCCAGGCATGATGGCGTTTGTTCGCCTCAAACGGTACTCTTAGCTGGCACAGAAGACGAATATGTTTCCTGGGTCAATAAACATCAATAGGCACACGAGGGTTCTACAACTGAGATCTCAATTGGCTAGGTCAGAAATCAGTCACGAAGTGGCGAGATGTGCTTAGCAGAGCTCATCAGTTCAATTGGTTTGAACCAGAACTAATCGAAAGCACAAAGCTGGAGGTCGAAGCAAAGCATTTTGACCTCTGGGGCTATCACTTGAGACGGGTTCTGGACCCCCGTTGTACGTACAATTTGCCGAAGTCCTGTCAGAACACAAGGACAAGCAAGGATACGTTGCATACAATGTGCTGAAGTTCTGCAAGGGCTCGAAACGTTGGATGCAATGATCAAAAATAATAAATTAAAAAAAAATAAAAGTAAAAATCGATACAATAAGTTTGATGGATCTCTCAACCATCTCTGCGATTGCCAACTCGTGTCATGATTTCGCAGCATCAATAAGTGCTGAAATCGTGGGGATCCGTGGGAAACGATTGGGATCCATGAATTATTAGAACCGTGCAAGGATCTCTTTGATGACAACATGATTGATTCAAATTTCGATATAATTTGAATGAAAGAGGCAAAAATTGAGATCCATGATGACGGTCAAGATTTCTGATAAAATCAAATACATTTGATCAATCTGATTGATTTGCACGTGCAATTTGGATTGGATATATTTTTTCCAAGCAATACTAGAGCAGAGAAGCTTGCAGAGTTGACTAAGGCCGACGATCTAATTGCGATAATTAGGGATACCCATCTAATTGCGATTTAATTGCGAAAGGTAGGGTCGTGCTCCCGCGAGGCTAACCACCCTGGTCTAATTGCGATCGGATGGCTTGGGTATTACGTTCCTGGACGCTTTACACTCGACGCTGATGTCACTGTACTATGCTGACGCGCTTTGCCCTGGCGTTTCAGCTTTCGGGTGATAAACAGAGACGACTTTGATGGGAGCTTGCAGCATGGTTTCTCATAGCTCGACCGCAAAAACCGAGAGAGAGAGAGGAGCAAAGGGAGGAAGCAAAGTTATGTTTTTTGGCCATACGCCGAATTTTCCTTCATTACCACGTGTGTATACCTCGTCATAAGTATTTTCGGTTAAAAGAGAGACAAGTTTCGAGTATTAAGTGTGCACGATTTACAAGAAGATCTTTTCCCGACAAAGTCGGCGGAAAACGCTGGGACATTGAAGCTAAAACCTCTCGGATTTTCTAAAGAAGCTCCCCCGGATGTATATCACTCAGGGCATCCGACATATTGACAGTTTTCCCCGTCGACAGAGAGCCATGGTTAACGTTCGCTCCACGAGCCAGCCCAACCCCCTGTAGCATACCTTATTAAACTTCGAGGCTAAATTATGGCGATGGACGTGTCGACCTACAGCGCTTCTCCGCACAAACCCAACCAACCCCTCTCTCTCTCATGCTTCACTACCAACGAAAAATGTAGCTTTAACTAGCGCTTTCTTTATTGGGCATCACAACGAGCGTTATTACGATCAGTTAAAAATAAAATTATAAAAAAAAGGGAAAGAAAAAACATCGTCGCAGAGATTTTCTCTACTGGGAGCTTGATGATGCATTCTAATTTGACAGTAAACATGTGCACCATATGTTCTATTTTATACAATATCTTAGAACTTCTTTAGACCTCGAGTCATCCAATAATGTCGAATTTTGAGGGAGTTTGGTACAAGTCATATAATTTAATGGTTCAGCTTATCTTTAGGGAGAAACAGGAGGGGGGATTGTATTGTTCTCAAGCAAAACAAAATTTCGTATGAAAATTACATAATTACTGAAAAATTCATCGTTTTCATTGATAAAAAAACGAATAATTAATAAACTGTGTACACGAATTATTTAATTTTTCTGGTGGCACAGTCGTAATTATATTTTGAGTGGTTTGACAGTTTTTTTTATAACCTTTTTTACATTTTTTCGTATTGTGTTTCATGCACATAACTGAAGTTATGAGGCAGACGAAATTCGATTTCCATTATTGTCAAATTTGTACTTAATTCGTCGTTATACGATAGTAACAATTTTTCAGAATTCACCTCCTTGAGTCGATTTCAGAGTCAATTACAAATGGCTGCTCTGCAAAACGATCGACAATAATATAAGAGTTCGTATGAGAAAACGTCAAGAAACGGATATTGAACCTGGTTTGCTTGAGACCTCCAGCTTTTTTAGGAGAATTCTGGCAGGCTGTTTAGTAAAGCACAAAGGAGAAAAAAGCACGACTGTAAGAAAGGGTGGGGGAAACAGTCCACCCATTATCGGTTGCTGAGTATATTTATCGTAGACCTCGCTTCGTGGATCGTTCGAATTTCCGGCGTATAACCGTTTATTTATGGCACTCTCACTGTTTGAACCACGAATACTCGCGCGGGCAAAGCCCCTTTTTAACGAAGCACGTTGAATTTTCGAACGAATCTGAGTCAAATTCTGAAGCTCATTCACAGGGTTTTATTATCGACAACAAAAAACGAGCGAATGACAAAATCGATCGATTTCCCTACGACTTTCGTCAGGTGTTTTTTTTTTGCTTGTTTAAATTTTTTTTCTTCCGCACTCTTATTTCATCAAATGCACGAATCGAAAGCGTGGCCATGCTGGAAGCGAAATAAAAGGGAGCACTCGATATTGTGAGACCGTCGAAGCTTAATCCTCGTATCTCGTTTAATTAAACAGGAAACCCACGAACTTTCGTCACCCCGTATTTTTTCGCCTCCCATACATTCTCCGGAACATACGTCGGCGTCCAACGAAGCCACCAAACGTACATTTGCTTCCGAAGAATCTTATACGAATTTACTCAAAGTTTTTCTTTTTCGTAACGACAGTTTTGCGACTTCGCTTCGTTCTCTCTGCTTATTTTTTCACTTTCTCGAACAATCGCCACGGATTCGACGTTTTGTCGAGAACCATAAGCTATGTGTTTTACACATTTTTACATTTTCATCTTTTTTTTTTCAATGTTGTCAACCAACGAAATCAAGTTAAAAGTAAAAAATATTATTTTCCTAAAAATGTATTAAAGATTAGATCATCATCGTGTAAAATTTAATATTGAATTTTAAACTGAGTCTTATTGCGTCAGAATAAAATGGTACAAAATTGTATTGTACGTTTTTCTTGTCTATATAAACATTAAAAATGTTAAATTATAAAAATTTCTTTTATCTGTACTTCCGTCATGCATTGTTCGTGATCGATGAATTCAAACAAACAACCCACATTGAAAAAAAAAATCTATCAACACTCGTTCACCCATTGAAAGGTAATCGATTAGGGCGTATCAAAGCCCGATACGTTTGCCCTTTAAAGTCCGTTGCTGTTTTTTCTTTTTTCCCATTTAAAGCCTGCATCTGCATTCAACCCTCGGTTGGTTCAATCGCGTCCATTTATGAATTCAAATGAGCGAGAGAACACCTCAACAAATATCTCTTGACTGGGGTGTTTTTTTCAAATGTTTGCCTGTTTGCTCTTTTATAGCCCGATCTCATCAGCCGAGGAACGCTCAATATAAATTAAAATTTCCAATGTGCACGTATACAGATAGGCAGCAAATACTACAATGTCCTTCATTGACGAGGGGTGTGACATAATAGAAAAAAAAAGGTTTTATCGCTGTCCTATTTATAAGCATACGTAAAACGCCATGTGGTTGAAAATATTTCAGTGCATCTAATGGCCTGTAATTTCAAACGGTAAACTGATCAAAACTTAGAAGCTTTTTTTTATTCTCGCCAATTTTGTCCGCTTTTGGAAGATAATTGAATTTTTTAATCTTATATAGAATCGATTAAAGTGTACCATTCTCCTGGCTATCATTGCAAATGTTCATTATTTTCTGTGACTTTTGACTTTGAAGTACAAGTTGCGGGACAGTCAAATCCTAACCCTCCGGTTCATTTGTACCAGATTTTTCATAAATTATTCCAATAACTCGCTGAATAATCCATCAATTTTCTTCTAAAATGTTTTTCTAATTGAAGAATTTTTCTAACTAAAAATGTGTAATCTTCCTTTGCTAATATTTCAGAAACCTGCGGTGCGATGAATTCTATCAAAGTTTGGTACGTCGTTTTTTAACTGTACCTTGAATGTGGTCATCTCCAGGTTTTTTTTTCAATTTCTTTGAAAAACCCGCTTTCCCGAGCCTGTAATACCTTAAAACTCTGGCTTTTTTGTTGAAAAGATTGTTTAGATCGACAACCTGCATTGACAGAACAACTTCCATTGCCGATCACCCCTGTCACCCCTACAAAAATTACGCACGTTCATACTCTCGCACTCACATATATATATTTATGGGCATGTACGTAATCATATCTACCCTACAATATATATGAAGTTTGTGTAACCAACACGTAATGATCAGCGTATCCCGATGTAGAGATGACGATATCTGTACTCGACAGTATAACGTTGGTTGCAAACGAAACGAGGGTGGAATAAAAGTTGGCTGGGCAACAGCTGCCGAGTCACCTGTTCAAACAGCTATTTTGTTCACGATATCAATTTACGTTGACGCGCAGTTCCACCTACGTATATACTCAATTTTCTCACTCACGTATACACACATTTATTTTTTTCATTTTCTTTTGTCACTAGCTCAGAGCTGCAGCGTTATTCGACTAGCTAAACTCGCATCGCTCATCCAATTCGTTATGTTCGGTGAAGCTCGTAGTACATAATAATACGCGAATATTATTTAACAGCCATTAAAATACGAGTGTAGGACATTTTTCGATTTATCGTAGGTTTATATCGATTTTTATAAGCGCCTCCTCCGATTCCACTATTTTTGTGTTGTGGGAAAAGGGAAAAGGAAAAGGTTACTTCATGTCGGAATCGTAGGAAAGGAATGAATAATAAATAATGTTGGCAAAATAACAACAATGTACGTTTCATTTAAAGCGATTTTATCGTAGGGCTGTATTTTGTTTGATTGAAAAAACTGTGACGTGATCAACAGGATGAAATTAAACGATGTCGTACCGAAGGGTTTTATTATTATTATTATTATTTATTAATCAATGCTTTTAAAAATATCATCGTAATTGAATGAATACGGACATAATATGCGTTAAAAAAAAGTATAAAAAATATCATTCGATTTAAACTGAATAAAATAGAAGCAATGATCTGAATAATTATAACATTGCAAATTAATAATAGTTTTGAATTAACGCTCGCGGGCTGTGGGTCAGCTTGGCACGAATAATAAATCAGCAAAATATCCGGTCCCGGGAACAACGGAAGGAACAAAGGAAATACATAAAGAGGTGGAAAGCGGGAGGGGGGGAGAGAGTAAAAACGATCCACACCCGCTCGAATAACGCAGCCGAATCCACCAGCCAATTTCAGTCAGCATAGAATATTCAGTGGCAACGTGGTGGTAACCTAGATTTTTCCCAGCTTTGAACACACCCATGCAGCTGTATATTCTGGACTCTGATATTTTAGCAACTCCCTTCCAGAACTCGACCCAATTTCGCAACACCGATATACCTTTTTCTCTTTAGTTTCTCTGCCTTTTTTTTTTTTTTTTTTTTTACTTTTTCTAGTTTCCTTGTCGTTCCATTTTTCTCTCATTACTTTCTTTTGTACTTTGAAAATTGAGCGAACCAGCCAATAATGGTACTTGATCAAGCGAAAAAAAATTCTCCCGCTAGATTGAATGAAAGAGACGAGAATACGAGACAAAAATTCTTTTGTCTGCTGGTTGAACGATAAACTTGTTGAATTCACGAATCATATTTCAAAATCTATATTCGTCGTGGGATTATGAAAAAAATAATATCTTTTGTTTAAAATCACATACTTCAAAGATTTATAAATATTTATCCGCATATTTTGTTTTTGCATATGTTTCAAATTGTGCCAAAAAAAAAACGTACCAAATGTAGTCAAAACGGGGTCGATAACGACTCCACTTTTTTCGAGTGAAAAACTTTTATTCCTTTCATATATACTTGAGCATTTAATTTTGACTAAATATGATTTTATCATACAGTATTCTCGTCGTTACGAAAGAACGAAGAGAATAGCGTAGAATAAAAGTTCCTTATCGCGTATGAAGAAAATTTCATGCTAAAGAGAAGATTATCTCAGTTTCCAACCTCGTTTTGGGTTTTTATGTTTGAATAAATAGATTGTAAGGGTCTAGAGTTAAAAATTGCTTTGAATCTCTACCTCGAGAACTAAACACTAAGTGGTTTTCGATGAATTTTTCACAGAAAGCAAGCTCATGATTCGGAAAGGCAAGAAAAAAAAGAGTTTTGTGTTTATTCAATGCCTAAAAGCGTTCATTGAAAAATGTGAACAAACACAAAGAATAAAAAATAAGCAATTGAGAGATAATGAATAAACGAAGAGAATGAGCGGTGGCTGGAGTTTGAAATTTGAACAGAAAAGGAGTTCCAACTATTCTCGTGAATCAATAATAAAAAAAAGTGACATAATAACGTTCGAACAATGAATAACTAAATTTCGGTGAACTATAGTGCATAATTGTAATTAATTTGAAAGTTGCAACAACAACAATATTTCTCACCGCAGTCGAACCCACGAGCTAATAAATAATAACAAAGTCGATAAAATTTGTGAAAAAAAAACTGATTTTTATGACTTGGCAAGATTTTTATGATGCGTAATGAAATAAGAAGAGATGGAGAACACCAATACGTGAATATCAGCTGGCGGCACGTGCCAGTGCCACGTGTGTCGAGCAGATGGTTCCTCCATGTTACACCTTGCCTACAGTCATGCAGTCCAGGGGCAGTTCTGGTGACTATTTTAATAGCGAACCCGCGTGTTCGTGTACTTTTTCAGTATTTTCCAAACAAATACAACAAAGCATGGTAATATAATAGAAAAATAGTGAGTGCAGCACATGGGCATAGTACGTGACAAGAATATGGAGGAACAAAAAAATGGAAAGTTTTGCATTAAAGTTCAAAGAAAGTGTGAATATTGAAAAAATAAAATAACAATATTTTATAGTGGAAAAAAGGAGCAGACAGATCGATCATCTATGAACATATTAAAGTCCTCCTGGTCGTACGTACTTAATATTATCAAGAGTATTCAATAACAGGAGCCAAAAGTACTGAAGGAATATCGGAACAGTATATAATTATGGCTGATAAATCTCGCGGTTTAGCTCAAACTATTTAGAAGTTTTCCTTAGCCGCAGAAATTAAAGGAGACGGAGTGTTATATATAGCGTGAGGGAGAGAGGATGGAAGGAATGAGAGTGACGACCCTCGGGCCTTTCGACCCTCGACACCTCAACCTCATCGCAAAGCTCGAGATTGAACCCGATATTGAATTTTTTCTTTCCTCTTGCTTCTCCCCCCGACGATGGCCCTGTACTTCTGCTCGTCTCATCCCTTTATCATCGTCTTCCTTCAGAGCATGCACGATCCATCGAAAAAGTTAGTTTTCCGAGACACTTTGATACGAGCGGGCTAATATATAGCAGACTTTCCTTGCCGATGAAATTTTAGGTAAGGGCCCAACGAAAAAATGCAGTTAATTTGTTGGCCCAAAAAATTATTATACTTTTCATCCCGCTGTCATTTTTCATTGCAACCTGGCAGTCTTGCTGGCATTAATTTGATCAATGGCAGACAAAATGGAGAAAAAGAGAATGAGAGGAAATAGTACATAATTTCGTCCGGTTGAGGGCTCGGTCATTGTTGGGGAAAACTGTCGTGTCCCTAAACGAGACGTCCAGTCAGGCGCACCTGGCGCTCGTTATAATACTAAAACGTCGTTATAAACGGCTTGTGAAGGTGTAACGAAGATTTGTGAGCATCTTAATCAGAATACGGGAGAGATAAAATTCTCTTCCGGGTTTCACCGCCGTCTCGCGTCCCTGGACTATTTTTTAACCGCACCAGGAGCTATTTTTTTCAACCGCTTACTTACATTTCACCTTCTAATTTGCCTAGTTTCATGCTTTGACTTTATATCACGTTTAATGTTCTTATAAAAATGATTTATTGGTTTTTTTGTACATTATCTTTTCTAATTTCGTATATAAACGTTACATAAACATTCCCAGATAATTTATTTGTAGGATTGACATTCAGAGGTACTAATCAGTACAGTTCTAATTATTCATGACAAACTATCGCGATCAAATCGCTAATTAACTTAGGAATCGCGTTTCACTCGTCAAGGATCCCGTTGCGTTGTTCAATGAAAATGAAACTGATGTAATAAACCGACTACCAGTGAACTTACACTTTGAGTATCTCGTGAAAAAATGATGCAACGATTAGCAAAAAAAAAACGGAGTATCATCGAACGATTATTTGAGCCTTCAATGTATAAGTACGTATTTTATTTGATTGATAAGCGAAGTGAAAAAGCAAAGTGCCATTATGGATTTGGATAGAACAGAAGAAGTCCATCATCCGGTACATAGGTTGCGGGATTACATAAAATATAACGTTAAGGTAAAAGTCTCGGGTGGTCAATCTTCATTAGGGGATAGTTTTTTGTTTTCTTGTTGGGAAGACTGGGTGGGCTTGGCTTTTACTAACGTCGGTGCTATCCTTCATTCACCCTCTCCTCTCGACGATCCCAAATTGCGGGAAACACGATTCTGGCTTAGATTGGAGAAAGGAGTCGGTTAGGTCAAACTTTGGGGACGTATGAGAAAGAAATACAATATATAGATAGGGAGGAAGGTAAAGAAGTCATGAAGAAGGAGGTATATATGGAGAAAGTGGGATTCAGCAATCCCTGAACGAGGATGAGAATCCAAGTACACGCAAACTCGCGTGCGCCCACGGCATTGTAATTTCAACAGAGATCCGACATCCGACTGCATGCTCAACATATATACACATTTTTTTTTTTTTTTTTCATTATTTTTTTTTTATGAATATGTATATATCCAATCTGAAGGTTATATTATTACGCGTATACTTATTGAACTGATACACAATACTCGTGAACTTTATACACGTAGAGACGGTTATCCATGTGGAATATCGAATGAATCTCTGTGAATATGATATGCCTTGGCAAATTCGAGGCTACGGACCAATATTAATTAAATCTACTCGATTAATTACATTATTTGTCAGATCTATCGGTGATTTTCGTACCTCCATGTCCACCGGGACCTACGTTATTATTTGTTCCCCAATGTGGACACGCGAGCCACGCCTTTCTCTCTCTTTCTCTCCCTCTCCCACTCTCTCTTCCTGTTTTATATCATTTTCGCAATATTGACTAATCAACTTTTCCTATAATTCCGTACGGGATGTTCTTCAATATGGCCGCTCGGGCCAATTATTTTATGATCTCGGGTCATCCGTGGCACTGTTGTACTCTCTGGGTTCCGAGATTCAATCATTATTGTATCGAATATATATTAAGCTTGAGATTTTAACGATGGAATAATACATTATCTTATACGGTTGAACATAAAAGTCATTGTGATTAATAACGATCAGAAATCGTGAAAGTTTTTAGAAAAAATGTATTTTAAATCTTCATTCAATGAAATTTTGTATTTTATTTCATTATTGACTCGTTCTTATGGAAAACATTATTTCTTGATCAACAAAAATCTGATTGATTTTTTGACTTATCAGTTTTATGAAATTTAAAGTTGAATGCGGGTCTGATCAGTAAAGTCTGAAGGAGAAAATTCCATCGCTAAACACAGGTGAAATCTGTGACGATCATTGCAAATTGTTGAAAACGTGATCGAAGCTGCTCCACTGCTCGGTGACCTCAGAACAAACGTATCAGACAAACCGAAAAGGTCAACCATGTGAACCCCCACGGTTCCGTGGCTCTATCGGAAATGAAAATACGAAAAGAAGATAGTACTTCCATTTCTATACATTTATACGTATATGCGAATACAGCCAAGTATATTTATGTGACACAAGATCGTCTGTGTCGACATCGGTTTCCACAGTTTTCTTGTGCCCATTCCCGAAACGCCATAGCAAATAAGATGGAAAAAAAGAAATAAAAGAAAAAAAAAACGGAAGTCAGTCGAACGTTGCCACATGGGAAAAGGATCTATCGATACTGGCCAATCCTGCAAATTGGACGAGATGTTTTTACTCGAAAGAAAGGCAAGATTCCTCTAAAAAAAAGTGAACATGTGAAATTGAACGTAACATGCTCCAGAAATTCCCCCAAAATCTATAATGGTCGACAAAAATGATGGTTAACCATAAATTTCTGGTATAACTGCCAAACCAGCATTGCACCGTGCAATGAAAATCATAATTTGACAAATTCCAGCTCTATTTGCTGACTACAACAATTTACGTTGACAAGAATTACTACGTTTCGTGCCAAGCTATTTAATGGAATCTCTTCTCGCCAGAAAGCCCAGAGGTCAGTAAAAACCTCCTTAGTATCTTATGTTTATAAACAAAACATCAAACTGCTTGAATGACAGTTTCAACTATCCTTGCAATGTTATAATAGACTTCAAAAGTAGTATTTTTTTTTTTAACTTCCATATTGTTTTCAACCCATCTGCTGCCAAGCCCACTTTGTTTTCAACCCAGCCAATGACTTCTACGTTGCTGTAGATTCAATATGTGTGCTAGAGCAAACTACTCAATAAATTGGCCTCAATGGAGTCTCATTTTCCATGAAACGAAGCACTCCACGTAATGGACATAGCAAATTATCCTTCATTTCTTGGCTATCAGCAATATCGATCTGTTTGATCAACCATATGTAGTTTTTTTCCTCCATTTTATTTTTATAACTACCCTTCAAGCTCTTTATATTCTTGACTTGCTATTTCACCACGTTAACCAATCACTAACTATTTTTATAATTATTTACAAACTATGCAATGTTTACGTTAGAAACTTTCTGGTGGGTTTAAATTCGTCTCTAGAATATGTGGGCAAAAAAAAGTCAAACTCGATGGCTCAGAGTTCATTGATTAATGCATTAATGTGCATTAAAATCTAGCCCGAAAATCAGTTTTTCAAAGCTCTCTGAATTTTTGTATCGAAGATGTTTAATAATTTGTACCATAAAAAAAAGAGGGCGGCGCGGAGTTGATGCGGACGAGCAGGCGGTAATTTAAAAACGGCGCAATGCTGATGAAACGCTTATACGTTAGGAAATGTCACAGGGATGGTGGTTAGGATTGAAGAAGAGAGGCTAGGAAAGCTGGGCGTTTGCAAAGCTAGAACGAGAGACCCGTTACCTACGCTCTTAGGAATAACATCTATGGAGTGAGCAAACCCAGTACAGGATACAGACTGACGCTTTCCTCGGGAAATCGAGCTTCAAAGTGTATATTACATGGGACCAAGCAAGAAATTGCGACGTTTTGGGGTAGTGGTAATATCATTCGGCAGGATATGATGGCGTGTTGGCGCGCCCTAAACCCAAATGAAAATTGACTTCTGGCGGATCGTGCGCGGCTCAGCTCTCATTCTCTTTTGCACTTTACGCTCTCTCGGGGGGTGGACGGGCAGGCGTTATCACCTTAAAAAATAAACCTTTGCGTCACAACCCTCTCCAAAACGAGCGTTTGTGTTGCTTGTGTGTGGTTTTTTTTTCCTGGTAGATAACCAGCACTTGAGCTTTACAGATATCGCTTTGGAATTAGAGTTTATTCAATTGATCGCTGATTCATGTTATTTGTATACTATTTTACGATTAACTTGTACGAATTTCAACACATTTCACTCATGAGGTCACTCTATAGGCCTTTTCATTTCCCAGAGGTCGAATTTCATTCGAGTACAAAGCAAATTTCAAATAGTCGCCAAAATCTCACAATATTGGGCAGCAGAACTCGAGAATTTTGAATTTTTTACATACGTCGCTATGTCATTTCTTTCTAAACTTGGAAGTAGCTTTTTCTGGAGGAACTGAGACGAAAAAAAAGCAAATCGTCAACAAGAAGTTAAAAAAAATCTTTCCGATGAATTTTTACTTCACGTTTTCTGGTATTTTTCAATTTTTAAGAAAATCGATTTTAATGTTCTAAATTCCATGTTCATATTCCTAATCATTGACCTCAACAACCTCCCAGAGCGAAATTTCGAGTCAATTGCAGGCCCGGAAGGAAAAAAAATGGCTCGTTTCTTTGCTTCATTTTTTGCCAAAAGTTGGTACCTGCGCCAATTATCTAAATTTTACGACCACGACCAAGCGAGATTCAATAATTTGAAAGAAAAATGTGAAAATAATTTTTTCGTCCATTTATTTGAAGAAAATTTCTAATAAAAATGCCAAGTACCTTGAGTTGTGGGAGAAAAAGAACGAGGCCACCGGTCACACCCATCTGGCGAACGATAAGCCTCGATGAGGGTCGGAGGCGAAACGAGGGAACGTAAAAACGAAAAAAAAAAAAAAAAAACCGAAAAAAATAAATAAACTAAAAAGGAACGAGGAGCGAGTATCCAGTCGAGCGTAGATTGTTCCGTCCTTTTTCGTCTTTTGGGGGTCCCTCGTGCTACAATGAGGGGGAGTAATACTGACATAGAGCTACGAAGGAAGATGGACGAAAGGTCAAAATGAGGAGAGTGGAGGACGCAGATATAGCAATAAACAATTACTTAAGGCACTGTTAAGCACACTGTCGAGGCGGCACACCCACGCATTAGTCAGAGTAGCCACGACAGCGAGCCGCACCCATATCGTCATGAAGAGCACCTTTTGCCTCACCTTTCCCCTCCCCCCACCCCTCCCCCACCCATCCAACCCTCACACATTTACATATTGCGATTTCAATGTTAGACCCATCGCTACACGAACGTTTACAAAGTGTCCATATTACGTACTGATAAGAGATAAGATTGCAAAAAGGAAAAAAAAATAACACAGCGTAATTGAAACTTGCAACGTGCTTCCTCGCAATTTCTCACAGCATGCACCGCATTTTTGTCCCTTCACACGCGGTTTTTATAATTATCAGCTTTAACGCTGAGGAAACATTGCGAGCTTTTGTTAATTGCTGAGTAGAAAGTGTGCAGTAATTCGTCAATTTTCCAAAAGTCCTTCATTATCAAATTATTCAATTGATCTGATTAAAATAAAATGACGGCTGTAAATTCAATTAAACCTGACGCTCCGCATGAGTCTGCTGTTGAAAAACAATTGAATTGCTTCATATTCGCGTTGCCAAATATTGTGTGACGGTTTTGCCACAAATTCACCAGGAATAATAATAATTATTATTATTCCTGGCTAAAAGAGACACTGAAAATATGGGAAAATAAAATAAAACA
Source organism: Campoletis sonorensis (assembly GCA_013761285.1). Taxonomy (NCBI): domain Eukaryota; kingdom Metazoa; phylum Arthropoda; class Insecta; order Hymenoptera; family Ichneumonidae; genus Campoletis; species Campoletis sonorensis. The sequence goes on from JACEOJ010000142.1 coordinate 1,359,862, forward strand.
AATACAAAAAAAAATTAAATGGGAAGATCGAAATAACAAATTTATTAAGCCAAAAACAAAACAAAATTTGATAAATGTGGGCGCCAGTTAATTCCTTGAAAATTAACAATAAAAAAAAATAATAATCAAATTTCCGATCTCCAAAATATTAACAATAATATTAACAACAATTCACAAAAATAATACAAAAGGGGAACTAGCTCTAAGCATGGGAAAATATCAAAGATACAATTTTAATCTCAAGTGAA
>JACEOJ010000142.1:1360119-1499586 GCA_013761285.1 Campoletis sonorensis
GGATTTATTTCGAAGCATCTCGACGTCGCGGGACTTGTGGATTTTCTTCGGGCCGCTCGATATAACCTCCGGCCTCGAAGTAGCGATGTTATTTTGAGGTTAGGCCCGTCGACTCGACACTTCAGCTGTCATCGTGGGACTTCGTTGAATTCTTCGTTTGGTAAGGGAAAACTTTCCCTTACTGGTGAGTTGTTCCTTTTTTCCTTTTTCTTGTATCGTGGGGCTCGACTCGTTTTCGGGGTTTTTGACAGGGAAAATGTTGTGGGAAAGATTGTCGCTGAGGGGAGTTTGTTGTTTTGACAGGAATGGGAGGAAAAATCAGTATTGGGGATTATTGTTTCGATGGTCTCTCTTGTGATTGGGGTTGTCTTCTTGTCGTGGTCCGCTTCTCATTTTCTTTCAATATTTTCCAGGTGCCGTTACTGCGGCTAGAGATCCTTGTGGTCTTGTCGGCGAAGGATCTTGATGGTGGTTTTCCTTCGCTGGCTAGCGTAGGAAGTATTCGTGGGGTCTTAACAATATTTCTAATGCTTGACGAGGAGAAAAATTCCTTGAACAATATTTTATGACGGATAAAATTCACAGAATAGGACTTATAAACTAAAAATAAGGTACGACGAACGAATATCGTGGTTGACCACCCCACGATCAACGAGGTAAGTATTTTAAAAAATTGTGCAACGTCACAATTGATAGAGCAGCTTTATGTGCCAATAAAAATCAAATGGCTTCGTTATCGAGCCTGCAAATTTGTATCAACAGATTTGCATGTGATTGGAACACCTTTTGTGTATGGAATTTCCGAATAAAAATTGATATGGAACAAGAAGTGAAGAGACTGAAAGAGACTATATGCGGGATAACAAAAAACCGCTATAAAAAACGGTGAGAAAAAAATAATCGATTGAACGACAATTTGAAGTTGCATCGCTTTATGTTTAGCGCTTTACGCTGTGCGCGGATAGAAATAAATCATGAATATATAGAAAATATGTAGAAGAATGATCCGGTAGATGTTCGCGAATAAGGAAGAGAAAAAGCTTCGGTTGAAAGCGCCCTCCAAGAAGCTCGCGTTTTTGTCCTTATCGTTTTATCGTCTTCCCGGATTGTTTTTTTTTTCTTCCTTTCTTTTTTTTCTGTCGTCGTACGAATGCTATAATAGTACAGTATACTACCAGTTCGCAATACCAGGGTTATAAGTGTAGTATACGAGAGGGATGGATGAAGGGGGTGGGATAGTGTCGCCACACGTAGGTACACAAGCCAGGCGAATGAACAAAGACGGATCGTTAGAAGAATTCCTCTATACGCGAAGGCTGGCGAAAAAACCACCCTCTTCTACCTTTTACTTTCCTCCCTTACTCATCCCAGGCCGACGCCCCTTAAGACTTGAGCCGAAGACGCGAGAACCTCCGCCTCCGGTATTATAGGATTATAAACGCGTTTTATATCTACGACAGTCGAGAAGGAACAAAGACAAATTTAAAACAACGAAAAAAATAAAAAATAAACAACAAGAAAGAAAGACGATAATGCGGTTCATCATTTTTACAATATGCATTCTACTCCTCCCGCTTCTTTTCGCCAAAGTGTTCTTTGAAAGTCTCACAACGATTCATCGGATCGTTTTTGAATGAAACTCAAATACAGTTTTATCAAATTTATACTATTTTTTTATTTTTATTTTATTTTTCAGACCAGATATCATTTATTTTACGTCTAAGCATGTCGGAGGTCTATCGCGTTCGGGGAAATAGCGTTTTACTCGGTGATACGTGACCACCGGAAGTCGGGCTCGACGACATACATTTCCGGTGACCAAGACGACAACGCTAAGGCCATCGAGGGCCTTCTTAAGCAGATTATCATACCTTAGCGGCGTTGTTAGATACGCCGTGAGACGTTTCAAACCGTACGATAATAAGGTGGGCGAGGATCCAGTTACACGCTTCGTGAAACACACTACCCGCTTTATATAACCCATGCCAAAGCCCTCTGGGCCTCTTCAATAAGCTTCAAACATTTTATCATTCTATAAATAATAAGTTGAGAAAATTACCAATTTTTTTTTTTTTGTTTTCTTTTTTCTAACCTTTTATCCTAATAATGTTTTTCCTTTGTATTTAATAAGATTCTCAACGTTATAATGACGAAGTGATATTATGCACGTAACCTCTTTTTTTAATAACATTGTTAACGTTAATCTTATTTGGCTTTCATGACGGAAATATATGTTCGTGTGTGTTTGTTTTTTTCTCATAAATATACAATGGGTTCGTATGTCGGATATTTGATCCTCATTACTTGAAATTAAAACGAGTTCGACAGCCACAATTCCATGCATAAATATTCCGTCAATAACAAAAGCTCACACTTTGCTTCCTCGTTTTATTTTATTCACGAATTCCTTTAGGGAAATAGCAACCTTTCACTGCTAAATTCTTTATGAAAAGAACTTTTCAAGCAGAAATCCAATATTATGCAAATCGTTCTTTCAGAATTTCTACATAAATTTACGAGTTGAGGAATTTTTTGAAAAATAAAATTAATCGAGTGATTTTTTACTGATTCATGTGTCACTGAAACGAATTAATAATCAAGTACTGAAGAATTCAGAACGGAAACTGTCACTTCTGGAATAATTTGAATGTCAAACTGACATTTCTAGACATCGAATTTTATGGAATTCGTCATATGATTATTGAAGGTTTCATGGTTTATAAGAAAATTACGTTCAATGTAACCTCAGAGCCCGATAATTGATATTTTCGATTTTTTTTCAATGTTCTTTTTTTTGTTTTTTAAAAATGAACAAAACTTGTATATGAATGAATAAAAATGAATAATACAAAAATTCCGACGAGTAGAACAAAATGGGTCTCCGGAAAGCATATAATGGTGCAAATGAAAATACACGGTGAATAAAAATAAACTGAAATGAGAGCACTGCACCACATTAGCCGGGTGAACGCTTACATTAATGAGTCTCGTCTCGTTTGTAAACTACAAATTAAAGAATTTTTTCATTCCGTCTGGTTTCGCGTAATTATTTCAACCTTTTTAAAAATCTTCATTTTTTTGTTGTTTCAAGGTTCGATAGAGATTCAGAAGTTTCCGTTCGTTTAACCCTTTCGAAAGTAATACATCGCAGTAGCACTCCTGTTTCTGACCAGAAGTTTTTGCTGCTTTTTAATTCGGTTTGTTGTTTACACAACAAACGGTGGCTGTTTACTTATTTTTTCAAACTTGAATCTCTCAAGGTCTCCAGCCCGGTCAACAATAATGAACTAATTAATTGAATGAAGAAAAGATTAAATACATTTTGGTGTAAATCTCGAAAGAAAAAGTTGGGGAAATCTCTCTCATCCATTTTTTTGCTGAAGATTGAACGATTAACTATTTCTTGCAGTGAGTCCCAAAACAAAGTGAAGAAGCAACAGACCAACAAAAAATTACGAGCTGGTAATTATTGAAGGGAGTGGTTAATACTTCCATCAGTTTCTAATTTCCTGATACGAGAATCAGGGAAGAGGAGTATTGGATGCCCTATGCACGTCATGGTCTTGAGGGAGCGGCCAGGAAACAGGCTTCGTCATTAACCTCGCAAAGTAACCTTAGCTGGTCCCCATTTCTTTTGGCCTGCTCCATCACCCATGTCCACACCCTTCGTTATTACCATCATAATATTTGAACTGACAAAAGATTTGTTCTCTTCTTCATTTCGAATTTTCAAGCCAACTACGATGACAACAATGATTTGAGAACGATTTTTTAGTTGCCACGCGTACGTTGATTAAGTTTTCCATTTAGTTTTCCAATTAAGAGAATAATTAATTATTTCTGGGAATCTTAATCGTTCGAAAATGTTCACTTTGAATATTTGAAAGCTACAGGACACTCTGGTCCAATTTGCTTCGAGCGATTTGGCAGTATCGCTGTGAAAAATGCAACGAAACCTAGACTTGCAGTTTCGGAATAATTTTTACTTTCATTTTTACGCGTTATTAGACAAACAATCAAAATGAATTTTACACTAAAATAAAAACAATGAATAAAATGCTAATGATAAACGAGAAATAATAATAATGCAAGTGTGGTAGACAGTGGAAAAAAAAAAATAAACGGAATACAGGATGGAGGAGCAGCTAGTGCGAGAAATAAAGCTTGGAAAGCTCTTGGCAGTTAAGGGATGGAAGCTTTTCACAAGTCCCTACTCCGGAATGCTCTCGTCGCACAATGGTAGTTTTCTGCTCCTATTTTCATTCTGTCTTCCCTTCGTCTCTCTCACCAGTGTTTTTTTTCTTATTGCTTCTTTCTCTTTCTCTCGCTCTAGTTCGCTTCGTTCTCAAGTAGTCAAGAAAAGTATTTGCTCGGACCGTAGAGCGCGTGCTATGAGAGGGCTTCGTGTCCGCCCGGTTCAACTCAGTCCAGCAATCTCGTTCTACCACCTTGGCTCCGGCAACGAGAGAGCATCCCTCTCTCGACCTCTCACCATCAGAACGTTGTCTTATTAAAATTTACTCTCGCCTTACCTTGCTCGTGCTCACACGAAAATTCGTTTGAGCATATCAGCCAGTGCGGTGGCTGAAGGATAAAGAATTCATGAGTTTCTACCCCCGAGAGAATAGGACAATTAAAATCGTAGCTTACTTAATTGAGTTTTTTTCTTGAGTTCTTCAAATTAATTCAAATATTGAAAAAAATCATTATAATTAAATATATGACGAATGTTATGTCGAAATGCACCGTAACCGTTGGTAGGAAACGTATTGAAGTAGTCAAAATAACATTTTTCTTTTTAAATTTCATCATCAAGGCCCTGAAATCTAAGAATTTATACACTTCTTTTAAAATCCTTCGAGAGAAAGTATACAAGTTTGTAAAGACGGAGAATGAAATTCTAACGAATTTGACAGAGGTTTTTATTCTGAAATGAGATTTTCAATTTGGTTATCGTAATCGTAAAAGGCGGAAAAGAATGTGACGACGAATCGATCGGCAAGATTGAGCAGGATTCGCACCAGGAAGGCAGAAAAGTTTAAAGTCGGTCAAGACGAAGAAGCTGGATGGTAATTGAATGAATTATCGTGGGGATTGGTAAAAATAATAAATGATCTAAATAATAAGCATGAAAAAAGTGATGTTTGATAAACGGTAATGAAAATAGTCTTAACTATAATGGGAATTGTAAAGGATGAGGAAGGATTAAGAGGTCGACTATAATCCCACAGGAACGAGGAGAGCAATCCGCCTCAAAACCGACGGGGGGTATCCAATACCCCACCAACACTCAGTTCAAAACCCCTTCGAGCGATTACCATAGAGATTGCTGTCCCCAGATACCGACGGTTCCTATCGTGACGTAAATGATCACGAAATTGAACTGATTCGAGACAAACTAGACAACCTACTCGGGAAATTGCTATTTTGTTACTCCCTGATTTAAGATTAAGCAAAAACAGTGAATTAATCCTTTGGAACGGATCAATTTTCCTTCTATCTCTCAAATTCACTAATCACACTATTGAAATCTCTATTTTATACGCGCTCTAATCTCACCTCATAAAATACACGTTTGATGAAGGATTCAATTTATATGTTTGTTGCTCATGAATTCTTGATGGCCATTCAATTGACAATTCATCTGAAATAAATTACGTCTTAAATAACTATATACATACGTAGATGTATAAATCGAGTTCAAATTGCCCCATTTCCTTGTCGCCTGATACATGCAAGCATGGTCGCATTATCGTGGATAATTTAACCTTTTGACCCATTTTCGCACTTGGGCTTTTGAAATGTTTGTTTCTCCGGTTGACTGTATCTTCCATAATATTCATTTATGGCGCGAGAGACTTACTAACGTCGAAATGTATCCAAATAATGATTGTTCACCATTAACGAGAAAAGATAAAATTATTTTTTTTTACGAAAAAATCAGAAAAATGTAGAATTGACGGTGCAGATTCGAACCAGGGTCAGCTGTCGAGGAGTCAAAGCAGAGATAATCGTAGGAATGCTACAGAAAATAGTGAACAAGGTGCTTAAAAGTGCTGAGCAATCAAGGAAACTCAACTGGACAAGTTGAAATGAGAAAGAAAAGTGGATTAGATGGATTTATATTTAATTTTGTTTGTTTGTTATTACTTTAATATTCTCTAGGAAGCGAGAGAGTTTTTGTGAAATATTGAATTACGCATGACCGTCCATTTTTCTTGGTAGACATATAATCCGTATAGTTTAGGAAGGTTTGTGAAAAGACAAGGAAGCAAAGGCAGAGTTGGCCGAGTTTTGCCCTTGGCCGTAAACGTCCGGACATAACCAAGGAAATCACTCGGAAAATCCGTCGATGAATTCGTAATGAAGTATCGCGTCCCCTTTCTCACGGATGTCTATCCCGGGGATTCCCTTACTTCCTTAGCTCATCCGTCAAGTGGCTTTCTATCGCTCTCTCCTGCTTCTCTCTTTTTATCTTTTTCTTTCCCTTACAATCTCGCTTCTGTGTACAAGCAGCGGAGTTTGTCATCCTTTGTTTCCTTCGATGTTCCAAGCAACCGCCCTCGATCTATTTCCCTTGCATCTATCAGTCAATCTTTATCTTCTGTCCGCCAATGAACAAAAAAAATCCTACTCCAAACTTGTGTGCTCGTGGAACACAAAAAATCGCATCTAAAAATTGAAAAAACCACAGCTTCGGTGTGTGCTCGTTGCATTATTCACGAAAAATCGTAACGATCCTAACGTATATGCCTTGATGAAAAATGCATTATGTATTTTTTTCACTGCTCTACGGGATGAAACAAAAGAAAAAATGAAAAATATCAACGACCTCGCAAGCCAAACGTTGCGAAACAACTTTTTTTTCATCGGGTCAGCAAAGTCACCTGTTGCAATTCTGCCCAATTATTATAGCAGCGTGAAAAAAAATTTAGCCAAAAATTGAATTTTTTTCGTTCTTTTTTGTTTTGTTTTGTTGTATTTCATGAAATTGTTAAAACGCGAATGTCCTGGAAACCCGAGTTCCGAAGCATCATATCGACAGGGATCCATTTTTTATTTTTTTCAACCTCTCTTCTCCGCTCTTTTCATGAATGTAGAGTGCTTGCTGTGCCAACAGTTATGCATGCATAACTGTTGCGAGGATGCAACAGCGTTGCATCGCATGCTCATGCGCAGGGTGCATCCACCAATTCAATTTTTAACGGTGCTGCACCCGGTTTTAACCAATTGAACAGTGTGCATTTTTTTAAGGCTACATACCATCGACGCGTTGACGATTTATGTGTTTGTGCATGTAAATCGTTGTCGTTTAAATATGACATTTTGCTAGACAAAAGTTTCACGTGCGTAACAATCAAATTTTCACAACGTCAACGCACACACGCGAGTTTCAAATTCATGATTCATCAAATCGTGGATGGTTAATTTTTTTCAATTCATCATTCAGATTCGCGTGTTTCAATCGTTTTTACCCCCCTTTCACGTGTTAGTTATATTGCAATATTCATTTGATACGCATGGAAATGGAATATGACGGAATCGCGGATACAAAGGTGCAATTTTTTCTTGTTCGACGCAATCTATCGTTATGAAATTCGTTTCCAATTGATCAGGTAACATTATCACATTATTCCCTGAAATCACAAGTTTTTAATTGAAACATTTAAGATATTGTTTTTGCAAACTTGAATATTTGACAAATAACCGATCTTATTCCGGGGTGAAGTGAGAATGCATTCGATTTTATTGGAGAAACAGAATCCAGTTCCAACAACAAACACAAAGAATCAACCTTAAAAAGTTTTTGACAGTCCAATGATCGACCCAAACAATGTTAAAAATTCTTTAAACTTTTTAATTGCAATGGGATCGTCGAATTTCATTGCAAATTTTGAATAATATTTATTATTACCAACAAGAATCAAATCCATATAAAGTTCTGTGTGATTTTAAAAGCCCTGCAGATAAAAAATCAATATTGACGTTAAAAAACGATTTGCACAAATCGACGAATCATTGACAACGATAAATTCTATACTAGGGTTGAAATGACATATTTTCATTATTAACTATCTTATGATTTTTTTAATCACAAGTTTCGATGTATTGTACGTGCATATTTGTTAAAATATAGTCTAGAGTAGGATGATATATTATATAATATAGCAACACATAATGTGTATGCAGATAATATATATATTATATATTACTATATGAATCTGCCTCTATTCACTATTGATCGAAGCTCAGAGAAGGATAGAGTTACAGACGGCTGCCGCTGTTGCTGCTAGTGGTGGCGTCAACCCTCTGCTTCGCCATCCACTCCTATAGCCCCGTTCCTGTAACCCTCTTATCCTCATTCATCCTTTTTGTTCTCTACTTGATTCACTCGTTCAGATATTAAAAAATAACATTGAAAAAAAAAACTACACAATTACTGTTTTCACATCCATTGATTCACTCGTTCAGATATTAAAAAATAGTAGTAAAAAAACTACACAATTACTGTTTTCACATCCATTAGAAATTCAAATGACTCGTTTTGAAAGAAATCGATATTCCAAAAAAAAGGACGAGACTGATGTCAAATTCATCGGCGTCGCACAATCCGCATGATTTCGACAAATGTCTACTTACAAAAATTTCCATTTCGAGGACAATTTTATTTTTCGTTTAACTTGCGAATCAATCGTGGAAGGATTATCGATTTATTTGGAAGCCATTTTTTTTAATTGAGTGAAAGGAGCCAGAATGGTTTGTCGAAAACTTTGAGTAGGAGATTTGTTTCTTGTAATTTTCGTGTTATTTTAGGATTATTATTTTTTTTTCTTATTATATAAAACCTTATTCGTGACAAGCTCAATATATTGAGAATGTGAGGAGTACCTACAAATGATTGGCGTTTCCAATAGATTGCAAAATAAGGCCAAGTGTGAATATACGTAGTACCGTACGAAATTCGCATTTAGATGGGTCTTGCTGATTGAGAGATATTCAGTAGGGCATAAAGGGTCGAACGATGTGGCCGTTGGGGAAGGAGCAGGGTCCTATTCGAATTCCATTTCCGTTCAATTACAATTTGTCCATTTGCAGCGTGTTCGTATATTGGCTATCAACATCAATTGTTTTGGAAATAAAGCGTTCTTTCGAATGTTTTTTCACGAAGAAAGAATGTAAAAGCGAACGAGAAAAAGAAATAGTAAAATAGACTTTTTGTAAATTCGATATCTTGACAAAAGTGAATTAGTTTAATCGAGAAAGAAACAGCAGCTTATGGAAAAAAAAAAAATTGAAAAAGTCAAAAGAGAATACGAAAAAAAACTCGAAGTAGAAAATTCTTCGATGAGTTTCTTGCGATAAGTTCATCAATAACGTTTCCTCATAAAACATCTTAATATGGACGACGAACAGACGCGTGGGTTCTTTAATTGGACGATATTCGATGACGCGATAGACTCGACGTTAAATTGGTCAAACATCGCCAGAAGCAGCTGCAGCTTCTTACCTCAGCTACTACTTTTTTTTTCTTCCTCCCACTCCTCCTTCGTTCTTTTAGTCATACACCGTATTTAACTTCACATTTTATCTCGACTAACTACGACGCCTCTATTCACCCATTTCCTCGATCCTTTGTCCCGTCACACCGTCCCAATATTTCTCTCTTCTAGTGACGCCAGTGATAAAACATGGCAGAAGAAGATCGTACAGGCACTTTGTACGAAGCACACAGAAGCTCACAGATCTTTCAAGCATATGGTTCTCAGCGCAACTAGACGTTTCTATTTTAGGTGTCATGGTCGAAGAATTATTTTTATACCTCGCCTTTACCACGACCTCGATTCAATCCGGGACACTTCTTCTCTCTCCTTTCATTTTTATCGACTCCTGTCCTTCCCTTTTCATCAATGGACAACCCTCCCTCCTTCTGTATAATTATTCATCGTTGAAATATTTACGTCTGACACTAAATATAAAATATATTGAACCACGACGATTTAAGGCTGATAAAAAATTACTGTACAACGAAGTAGCCTCGGAACAGAGTAACGACGTTTTTTTCTACAAGCTTTTTGATGTGGTAGCTGCTGATAAAATTACTGGCCAAACTAACGGCATAAGCGTCACGTTGAAAAAGTTCATGCGAAAAGTACACAGAAATGTAATTCTAAAGTTCGTTTACTGTGATCCACTCGCCTTTTGTTATCACAAAGAGCCTTGTAAACGTGTTTTCAGAAATATGTCAACGTAGTAGTGAGATCCTTTGATAAATGGACGAGAATATGACAATGAAGTGATCCATTGAAATGTGGAAACAAAAAACAATGAATGAACGTTGCTCTGTAACTTTTCAAACGTAAATCGTACAAAAAATGGGGACAATATTGTTTTATTCAGATGTAGAGCATTTTATTTGATTTTTTTGACCCAATTTCCATGAGTTTGTGGAAGAAACAAGTTGAAAAAAGGTTCCAAACTCTATAATTTGATGACGAACGATGGTTAAAAAATCTTGCGATAATAACGTTTGGAAAATCTGGGCCAATGGACGGGTCATAAGGGTAAAAGTTGAAAGAGAGAATGTGTGATAAATATGGAGTATCACGAGAGATGGATTGACAGAAAAAATTATTTGTCACTGGTCTCGTGCGGTCGGGGCGCCTGTTGCTAGGCGAGTTCGCGAATCACAACCGCAGCAACCCTCAGTACCAGTCAGCGGCGCAACACGGCGCACGTGACTTAGATCGATCCGGGGAAGAGGCGGTGCAGGGTGAGGGGGCGGTTTGGACTCTCGGCGGACCGACGGACAGACAAATCGAAACGAAACTAGGCTGCATCCTCCATGGCATAAAAAATAAAAAAAATAAACAAAAAAAAAAAGTATCCACGACATATAGAGCGTGATACGAACCAAAAATTGCTCCCTCTTCCCTCGTTCCTTTTTTACAGCCACGAATTCCCCTTTGTGAGAACATCGGTTTCGTTTTTTTTATTTTTTTTATTTTTATTTCTGATAGGAAATGGTCTAGGAATATGGACAGAAAAATGTAGCAAATGAGAATTGTTATTTGCATGATATTTTTTATTCCACATTTCGATAATTCGTATTGGAAAAATTATTGGTGAATTCCAAATCGAAACTCCACCGCCTAGCTCGGAGTTCGATACGTTAAGAATTTTTCGAATTCACTGTTGAGCTTTTATTGCAGACCGCATTTTTCAAATTTTACGCTGAGGATGTTTCTGAAGGTTGATTTTTACCATTTGCCCTGCTTCTATGAATACAAACATTGTAAAAAAAATCCAAAAAATAAAATGACGTTTCTCAGCACGAAAAATGTCGGTTTGGAAAAATAGCAAAGAGAACCTTCGCGTCACGTTATGCAATCAAGCAATATTTGAACTATTTCGATCACCATAAAACCAATAATCGCATCAATGTTTCCTAAAATATACATTTTTCGTGGATAAATGCTTCGACTCAATTCGTACGACAATTAATAAAAACTAACGAGCAACAATCGACAAGATTGTTGAAAAAACATTGTTTAGCGCGACAAACATCGAGCTCCTGAGGAGAAAGAAAAAAAAAGACGTTTTAATTAAAAATTGCATCTTAATTTTATGCTCATCGCATTTTTATATTTTTTTCTTTTGTTTTTTTTTTCTTCTTTTTTATCAGTGCGCAGAACTCTCGTAGTAGCGTAATTATAGAGTATCGTTGCGGGACTTTCACAGATGGGATAACTAAACAACGTCGGTGCAACGTTGGTTACTGTGTAGCGAGCGTTTAAAATCAAATTGGTCGAAATTAGCGAAGAGGTCTCACTGGCTGGTGTTGCTTCGGTGCTCTTACCACCGTTCGAGGGGTGTTTCTCGTGCCGAACCGACCGGTTAATTACTTAACAAAGCAATTACGAGGGCCTTCGTCGAATTATATAGAGCGTCAAGGTGGGAGGAAAGCATACACGGAATCCTCTCGACTGAAGATGGCCAAGCGAATTACCCGAAGGCCCACAATCCCCTTGGGGTTAGTGTTTCCTCGCCACCCCCTCTTATTTATCCATCCAACGACCATTTTACCCATTTGACATTTCTATCCTACCATTTCTATTATCCAATCACTTTCGTTTAACAGTGTTTACCAGTTTTTGCCTCACAGATGTCCCTTGGACGGCCTTGAACCCCCATACATCATAGTTTTAAGATCCATCCCATTAAGGTTCTTCGATCACAATAACTAGTCAACGAAACCCTATTAAATGGACACACGTGAAAGAGCCTTTTACTTGTAATCCAAAAGTGCATGATTTTTTGAGTATTTTGATAAATCGGGCTGGTATCACAGTTCAATAGAAACAAATGAGTCAATGAAATCGAAGATTTTCATTAAATAAGTATTCGGTGGAACTTTAATCACTCTGGAACGTTTTAAATTTCAGTTTCAAAAGATATCTAGTCGCTAAAGCCACGAATTTTTCCTCGACTCTGAATCCGAGAGCGATTTGCATAAACCGTGAGTTAAATATCTAAATTTTATGAATGATTTATTGCTATAACTAGTCGATAACGTGCTTTTGAATTTCACAGACGTTATCCTGTGCGCTTTAACTGTAGAATGAAATAAAATCAGACTCTATCTCTCACTTTTGACGTAAATGTGGAAGACTTAATCTCTCACTTTTGAAAGTAAATGTGAGTCATTGAAAACTTCATGGTATTTATATATTTCGTAATATGAACTATTCATCCCTTCAGCAGACTATTCTACTCATCTTATATTTTTACTCTACCATTTTTTTTCAGTAAAATTTCTTTCGATAGTATTGACTCCCCTGGATCCATTATCGATGCGAATTCCCTTTACATCCCTTTCAAATTCATCCGATTGATAATACTCGAGAAGACTCGAAAGTAAATGTGGGTCACTGAAAAATTCGTGGTATTTGTATATATATTGCAACAGAAATTACGTCTATCTAGCAAAATCCACGATCCAATTTGTTCATTTACGTACAGAAGTACAGAAAGTCTTATTTGAACGTCAAATTTGATGCTTTAATTGCTGGTAAAACGTGAAAAAGGTAGAACAAAGATAGATTTCAATTATTAAGATATTACAAGAATTAAGATTCGATTAATAAGATTAAGATTAGATATCAATATTTTACAAAATATTATACAAACGACTGTACCCAATGAAATAAATATTTAAAAATAACCAAAAAAAAAAAAAAACACGTAGCAAATTGCTCTCTTTGCCATACGATATAAACCGAAAACCGATTACGCCACAGACCGTAAACAGTCGAAGCTATTATTCTCAAAAATATCAAGGCCGGTAGTGACCCAGATCCGATTAATTTCAATTAGCGAATCGAATAAACCACGCGACACAACAAAAACTAAAGAGACATCACCTTTTTCGACAAATTGTTAGCGCTTTTTTTCTCATACATAATCGACGTATCGTCCGCGTTTATAGCATCCCACACGTTTTTTTTGTTACTTCGCTTAGTGTGCACATGGAGGGACGTCAATATCGCGAAATTCTGGACTATAAAAGCGAGCCAAGGGTAAGGAAGTTGCGTTCAGTGTACCAAGACGACTTGGTTCCGCAGCTACGGTCGCTTAAGTCGTCGTCATCGTGTGTACGTCCTCGAATCAACGAGTGAGCTATTAGACGATTTATGTAGCATTCACTAAACTATACTCAGTTTTCGATTCATGTTACGTTAACTAATAATAATAATAACAACAATAATAACAATAATAATAATGAGCTTATTGTACAGTTGAATTTATAAATGTATGGATAGCATGGAAGGTAAACTCTATGCCTCATAGGATCTAACAATAATAATGATTGTATTATAAATCAGCAAGTAGCTGTCCTACCTTTGCCAACGTTCGATACGATTTTATAAGCACACATTGTTCGTGATCACGTGACTTAACAAACAGGTATAAAAAGGATGTCGGTGAGCGACGAGTTTGTCAGTTCCATGAAGGATAAGGACATGTCAGCTTCGAAGAATAGTTCGAACCTTCGTCTGAATCAAGAAGGAAGTATGATCGGTGGTGGTGGTAGTGGTGGTGTGGGTGGTGGTAGTGGTGGGATTGGTGATCGAAACGATTGCTGGCAGGATCATGAAACTGATTCGGAAATCAGTGAAAATGATTTTCTCACCAAAGGAGCCTTCCTACTGACGCCGAGCCATGAACTCAGCATGGAAAAAGCTGCGACGATATGTGAGAAGATGAACTTCAGGTAGGAAAACATTACGATTGTTTTTTCATTTACTACTTTCTTTGATTCACTGTTGTGGTATATTAAATCATTGAATTTATACTTTAAATTGAACGTAAAGAAAGTCGAAAAATAAACAATTCGATGGAACTGCCTGTAAGTGATCAAGGAGTGCAGTTTTAAAAAGGAGAGCTGCTAGAAAAAAAAATAAAAAAATGTCCAAGTCCAAAGTAATGACAGTTTTTTCAAAGGTGAAAAAGAGTCGAGAAGACGAATGAAAAATGAAAGAATCTTTTCTTGAAAGAAGCTTTTTTCAATAAAACTCCTTTTACGTTACTTTATGGCCTTATGGTTGGCCATATTTTTCTATTTTCTTTATCAATACATGGGATTGAGAGGCTTGACATCAATATATGGCATAAAACACTATTTGGAGCTGTAATTAACCTCGTTCCTGGAATTCTCAGCGATAAAAAAATATCATGACAGAACATTTTTTGCATGCTACATTTGAATCTAAAGTCTTTTGAGGGACCCAAGTATCTTTCGACAGAAAGCATTGTGTGCGTAACACATCCATATATGTATGAACGAGTCTATGAAATTTCTTTAGAAGATTATATCTAATATATGTAGGGGTGAATACTTATATAAGGGAATATAGATAAGCCTGCTTTCAAGAACTCACGTACCCATGTATATTACATATACAAGTGTTTTCTATAGTGTGTCTTAAAGGTTATGCAAGACGAACGGCAAAAGTAGAGAGTTCTTGAAATTTTGAAAACTGTACTCCTAATTTAAGTTTAAAATCGCAACTTTAACACGAGGTCTTATGGGAAGTTGCAAAAAAAGACGATATTTTCCAACTAATAACTCAATTTCTAAACGGTTGAACTTCCTCAAATTTTACCTACAGTCGAGTATGATTGTTAAGAAGATTTATACGAATTTTAAACAATTAAACTTGGAATTTATCGAACGCATAAGAAACGATCGAACCTCCTTAAGAAACAAGATGGAACGCAATTATTTAGAGAAATCTTTTCTCCCCACAGTATTTCGTATTCGAATGTTTTTTCATGTTGGAAGATTTGGTGATTTTGTGGACAGCCGGTATATCGCAGCAGGGCCACTGTAGAATTTTTAACCCAACGTTCTTATTTTTTATCTGTCTTTTTATTTTTATTCGCCTTCTCGTCGTCACCTACGGTTCCTCTAACCCCGTTCTTGGGTTCCACTGGTTTCCCGTTGTCATTCCAACGACTCATCCAACGAGTTCACCCTCTCCTTCTCCACCGTTGACCCTTATTCTCGTCTCCACCCCTTACAACCCCTTACGACACGACGACGATAAGTGCGACGACCATTCCCAAGAAAATGAACTTCCGTCTAGGAGCTATGTGGCATAGTCGGGGCGCCTGGTGAATCTACTTATATTCTACCTCTCCCTTGGAAAATTTTTCCACATACCTTCTCCTTTCAACCTTACATTCTTTCTTCTTCTTTTCGCGTTCTCGTTCTAATTCTCTTTCTCCTCTTCTTCCATTTCCAATGCTTTTGTTCGTCGTTTTTTTCTCGCTATTTATCTTCGAACTCGGAACTTTAATTCAAACGTTTGTTATCGCAATCGTACACTTTAACCCGCCGAGGAGCCCATAATCAATTTTTCGAACGTCAACCCCATCGTCCGATGGCCAACCACCCCAATGTTTTTTTTCAGCATAAAATAATGTTCTTCGTGGTCGATATTACAGTTTAATTAGCACAATTCTCTTGATTTTTTGATAACGAAAATAAGGATCCCCGATAAAGTCACATTTGGTCAACATTTGATCATAGAAACTTTGAAAAAGGAAGAGAAATTCAAGTTAATTTCATGCGGAATGAAAACATATTTGTAATGTCCGCATATCTTTTGAAAGGGGTGCTTTTTCACTGACGAAGACATCGACCGGAATCCTCTTCAAGTTCAGCAATATCGACGACTTTCAAGCTGTCTATAAAAAAGGATTCCACAAAGTCACTGGTGCACGGTTTTACAAAAAAGTAGCTATACCCTGTAGACCAGCTAAAACTTTTACAGTTTACGTGCTCGACGTTCCCGAGGAATTGCCCGAAGATGACGTGAGACACGCGCTATACAAATATCGATCGATCGTCGAAGTTACGAGATTGCCACTTAATACGGGCACGGTTTGTAAGTCTCCAACGATTTTTTTATTTCACATTCTAACAAACAACAAAATACGAATCTGTCCGATGAAAAAAAAATTATTTTCCTTTCGCAGTAAAGGCAATCAACGACAAGCTGAAAACCGAGAGCCAAAATTCCAACGAGCCAGCTACGATTTATACTGGACCACCAATAATTCGAGTCACGTTGGCCAGTGTCGAAGAAACTTCGATGCTTTTGAGTCGTGGACTTGACTTTTACGGGGCCACGTATTTTCCAACCGAAACACCTCACCCAGCGAATCAACCTTTATCGAAATATAAAAATAACAGGTAACGCCAAAAAGTTTACTCAACCATTCGTTGTCACTCTTCAATTCGGCCGGGCCAATGACACACTGGGTCAAATTGACCCAGACCGTTATGTACCTGCCATCAGCAGCTCCTTATCATCCGAATCATCGCATTTTTGCTGACATTCTTCATTCATTTCAAATTGAATTTCAAAGAATTCAAAATTTCGCAAGAAAAATCAAACATAACATTTTTATTTGTATTTCGTCAAAACGTCAAGTCCAAGGCAAATATTATATACGAAAAAACAGAATATACCATAGATGTAAATGAGCGAATGGTGACACAAAAAGTTTGATACAGACAAAAAGTTTGATATCTCTGAATCGTCAATTAAATGATTTCCAATAATGTCTAAGGTGGGCAGAACTGGCTTCGATCGGTGCCGGTCAACGTGTCAGAGATCTACTTCCGGTCTTCGATAATGCGGGCTTCACAAAATTACCACCACCAACGAGCCGCGTCATAAAACCCCAAAGAAACTAACGGGAGCGAGTTTCACACAGTCAAACCGCAAATGGGGTTGAAAGGGACAAAAAGTAGGAGATGGTGTAGGGGACTATTGAAAGGGTTACAATGACGAGAGAGAGAGAGAGAGAGAGAGCATGAGGGAGGGAGGGGGAGGGAGGAAGGGGTAAAAGCGATTTGTAGGGAGAGCTATTAAGGCAAGTCGTTCACTTTCAACGAGCTTTGGGTCCTCCCTCTGTCTCTCCTTGTCTCTCTTTCGTTATCGGTTCGCCCGACCTCAAAGATGGAATGTGAGAAACGCCCGCGACTCGTTTAACTGTTCTTGACGAGTGGCAAATAATAACTTATTGCCAAAAAAGATAATAATTCGAATGACAAATAAAATATTAAGATTATAATATATATTTATATGAAATTCTGTGAAATAATATCGCATATATACCTCGTTAAAAAAGAAAACAAAAAAAACACAATTATAAAAATATTAATTTTTATTACTTTAATGAACGCATGCCCTTTTTCATAATTATTATTATTCTAGAGTGGGTTGGACATCTGGAAGTTGTCTCAAGGTTCCTATTTACGCACAATTGTTCTTCAGCATCCATTTATTCGACTTTAAATAGCCATAGTACTTTCATACTTTTACCATGAACAAAAATTATATTTATATTTGCCCTTATTGTGTTAAAGAAAGCTCAATGTCTCTACAAAAGCTCAACACACCGTCGTCCCTCCCTTTTATCTACATTACGTTTTTTTTTTCACCCTCGACCAGCGAATTTCTGTTGACCAATCCACGTTTTAGAAAGAAAAAAACAAAGTATTTTCCACAATGAATAAAACTAGAAAGAATAATAACAAGAAAAATATAAATTATCGTATGCAACGTTCGTCTGAATTTTTTTTTTTTTTTTCCAATACCTTTAATTACTTTCCCCCAATTATCCCGAGCTTTCCTTTCGCTTAAAGAATATCCATGAAAATAGTATCCCGTACGGATTATTGAGAAAAGTAAAATGAAAGTAAGGACCAGCAAAGCTCCAAGTGAAATTGCATTCGTAATTATAACAATAAACCTAAGTTTTGCAAACGCGTCTCGTCGTTAGCCAAAACGCGATAACCATAGAAACCCCTTCCACTTCTTTTCACGAGTTTTCCAATCCCTAATAACACCTACAAAACGCTCGAAAACTACCGGATGGCCGTGCAGAGCTTGCCAAAATTGCTCATTACTAATTACTGCTAAACCTTTTTTTTCATTATGCACATTAATTATTGTACATTTTTTTATTTATACGTACAAAAAATCAACATAGAACTTATTGATAACTATTTATAGTCCTCAATTTTGATATCGACCTGAATTTAATAGATAAATGAATTTTCATTGGGGAAGGCGATCAATTTTCATGCATTTTTTTTCGAAGAAAAGCGTTCGTTCAATATTTTTGAAGTGTTGATCAATCATTCTTGGTTTTAAGTTCGTTTGCATCAATTTGTCAATCCACTATTTTTGTGCATTAGTTTCCAAACAAAAATAATTCGTAATATTCGACCGAACGTAAAGAAAAAGAGTCTCGCCATAGAAACGTTTTATCCATATTTGCGTATCAACGCCGAATAAACAAAAGGCAGCATTATTGAGGATGATAAACTTTATTGAAAGTGAGAGTCAACAATAGATGCAACTCGTTGTTCGTTTCAATAACCACGAATCGACCCGACACAACGAATTGCACGTGTTGTTATTTTATTTGAAGAAACTAAACTGAAACAGCGAATCCCCGTCATTAAAACCAATGAACGCTAATCGAATTTGATCAAAACCATCAATTTTTCATTGTTTGCAAATGTGACAGATTTCCTGCGATATTTATACATGCATAGGTTTGTTTATATTAAATTCAAGTGAGAACATTTGTGAAACGATGAAATATCGAGTTGTTGCTAGTTTCATACACCCACAGGTGATCGTCCTTGACTTTTGACATATTCGAGCTGACATTTTTTTGAGAATTGTAAATAGTTGGACGCCTACGTTGGCAGCCAAACAAGAATCCGCCAACCAACTCATGACATGCACGAAAACAAAATAATCTTTGAATGGATCCTCAAAAAATGATGATGTATGTAAATGTATACTTTATTACGTTTTTTTTTTTTCATTTTGAATAAAATAAATTTTCGCAATTATGGATCGTTGTCTTTATTATTCATAAATTTCAATTAAAAATGTGACAAAATTTCACGCTCTCGACAGCAATATTAAGTCCAGAAAGCATTTGAAACATAAATTTTCAATTTGGATGTAGTACAAACATCGAACGGAGCACGGGATTATGTATATTGATGAAAAAGTGTGGATTTTTCATAAAAATTTCAATACGTACTTCAATTTTTACCGGCCGTCAATGCATTTTTCATTTTCTATACGATGTACAGTTAAAAATACCGAACTGCTATTTCACCTGTCAGGCTGGAAATTGCAAACTACGCTTGAATTTAAACAAGTAAATACACTCGTTGGCGTATTCCAATTTGTCAAAAGCTTTAACGTGGAATTAACTTTATAATTTGAAAAAATATTCGTTTCCATTACTTCCCTGCGGCTATTACTTATTGCTAAATAAATGAATATTTTTTGTTATTTTTTTTCGTTTAATGATGAAATACTTTGACACACAGTGAGTGGAATTGAAATTTAAGTTTGTAATTAAAAACGTAATTCTTATTAAATAATTATAAGTGGTGGTATTATCGTAACAGAAATGAAACAATTCAGAGTATTACGTCGAGAAATTTAACTGGCAAGCCTCCAGTAGCTAGAAACAGATGCGTTGAAATGAGAAAAAGAGGAAAAAATGCCATAAATGAGGTGGGTGGACAGACGCGCTGGGGGATGAATATTAAAATGTAAAGTTCCCGTTAAATTAATTGCTTCAACGTCAGGATATTTTTTCCACCTTTTCCTGTGCTCCGCGCGTCTCGACCGCCAGACTTTTCCTCTTTGCCTTCTATTTTCTTCTACATCCCTCTCTTCACTCTCCTTTTTCATCAACCCCCTGCGGTTCGTTTTCTGCTCTCTCTTTTTTCTCACACGCTTATCGACTTCGACAACTCCATTCCCATCGCTGAATATTCATCACTTTCCCTCGCTCCCTTATCCCGGAAGTATCGTAAATAAAGTTGAAAAAAAAAAAAAAGCTAAATCACGAATCACGTCGTTGAGTACGTGGATTTTTGTTTAAAGCGTGAAACACAACAACACTGATTCGATTAACGATCGAGATTCACCATCAGAATTCTTCCGATAAAACGTTGAATAACATTTTCTTTTTTCTTCGTGCTATGAAACATTTTTGAACCTTCTTTAATTATTCATGAATGTAAAAATAATTTCTCAAGACAAATTTTGTACATTTTTATTTTTTTTTAACTTTATTTTTTAGTAAACTACACTAAACATCGATTTTTTTCACGGATCATAAATGACGTACGAAATTATTATTAAAAAATAAAATCTAAACTGTGTCTTTATGGTTTGAGTGGAAATGTTATAATTTTCCGAAAATTATGGATATTAGAAAACACAATGTTTTGTCTACTTTATAATTCTTTCATCAATAAAAGTACGAGGTGCGGAGGTAATTTTTTTGGATAAAATAACTAATTAAGATTCAAGTAAACTTTTCACTCCCCATAACTCCTCCAGCGATAAAATTGGCCGGGGATAAATTTATTTTGCCTTTTTCAGCCTATGTTTAATGCACTCTGCGGATCCAAGAAATGACGTGCCAAGAACAAGCGAATAACTTGAGCGTGAAAATATAGTAGGAAGAAAAAAACGCTTGATGAAAAGAAAAGAAGGGCTGCTGTTTCACGATGGTGTTCGTTGGAGGGTGAGATTCCTGTGAGCTTAAAAAAAGGTTGAAAATTTTAGCTCACATTTTTCAACAAACTTTTCAAACTCCTCGCCACGAACATTCATTCTGCAAAACCTCGGAAACTGAATACATCCCCCTCCCCCTCTGCTCTCCCCGCCCGCCACCCTCTACATCTCTCTTCGCTTCTATCTCATCATTTCACTCACTCGGTCAACCCCTTTCTCTCCTGCTGCTACACAATAATAAACTTTACTCTTTTCGAACCTTTTATCATTCACCCCTCCCTACCCCTACGCCTTTTCCGACCAATGCACCCCATTTTCTTTCGATTTCTGCGACGGTGGGATTCCGCCTGTTGCGGCTTGTCGTTCGACTACTACTTTCTCTTCCTCTTCCTCCTCCTTCTCTTCTGCCTTTTCGCTTACTCTTCTTTTTTTCTTGCTCACTAGTTCCGGAATCCTCTCGACTATCACGAATTTGCGGAAGCGTCCCGCCCTATCTCGCCCACTTCTTTGACCGATACTGTGGCCAAAAGAATTCCAATCGACTGACAACACACACAGAGATAAAATAGAGGACGAAAAACATTGCCGGAAAAACACGGAACCTTCGACGACAAAACAGAGATCATCGACATCCGGTTCTCGTGGAATTAGCCCCAAAAAAGCGCTGCATTGCACGAATATCTTAAAAGTTTTTCTTCCTAACGCGATAACCTGTTGCAAAAATACCTTCAAAAACAATTCCAACCGATGTTTGGCAACGTGTTAATGTTACACAATTTTTTATTATTTTAAAACAAAAATCAATTAACGATCATTTTTTCAGCCGAACCTCTAATTGCAGAAAAAAAATGAGAACACACAGATCGACCCGCGCATATATAACTATGATTTTAATTTGAGTAATTTTCATGAGGAAGCTGCAATGTCCTATAAATCCCATTCACGCCTTGTTCTTCCGACACAACGTTCATTAATAAAGCAGAGGAGTGTTACGAGAAACGCTCTGGGGATCTGAGCAGACGTTTGGTGATAGTGCGCGGGGGGGGGGGGGGGCGAGAGGGGGGAAGAGCAACGTCTTGGAAAGCACTTGAGAGGGTCTTGTGGAATTGAGACTGGCTAACCCAAAGCGACGTCTACGTCTCTCGAATCCCTCTGGTATGGCGTGCCGGCGAAGGAAGAAACTTTGGAGGAGACGAATGTACGTTTAGAAACATCTACGTACTATAACCGAAACCACTGGTCGTATAAAGTGGAATACCGTCTAACGAAGATGAACACGAATAATCTCGTGGATTATTGAAGTACGTTCGCATTTACCGTGATCGTGATTAATGGCTGCGTGATGTTTTTCCCATTTTTCCCAAATTCTATGAATATTTTCATACTGCCGAGTCACTTCAATTTGTTTTACACACTGTAAAGCCGACCAGGGCACGTTTAATTAGTTTTTTTAATCAGTAATTTCGAAAATAAAAATCCTTATCTCGTTCCCAACGATTGACCATTTAAAGAATAACCAATTAATAATCCTTGACAACGCGGATTCGATGTGCTCTGAAAAATCAACCCGAGGTTAAAAACCTTTGAGGCAAGAGCAAACAGTATCCAGTGGAATCGTTCGGTGGCAGTTACTTTTACTTCGTTCAATGTTTCCACTGGATTGAATTTATCAACGCGGAGCATTTACGCGAGAACAATCAGACGAATGGTTTTTTATTTCCTCGAGAACTCTACGTTCTTTCTCTTTCGAAAAATATTGATGGACATTTTCAAACACCTAATAATTTGGACGTGGACCTCGCGTCAGTCGACTCCAAAAATTTGTTCATTTTTTCATTTCAAGATTATTTACAAAAATATCATTTTCCTTAGGCTTTTGTCGTTTAAATAGAAGATATTTTTATTTTGTAATCAACGTTAAGTTCCTTGTACAAAAAAAACACCTCCGACGAACTGTACGTGTCGAAAGGCACACATACAGACTATATATCCATAACCCTTTTCTTTGCAGCTTTTCTTGGTATACCTCTCGCATAGCCAACGCCCCCATAAGTTATAAGGGTACGTGCCTACCCGGAGCTCAGCAATTAACATGATATATCGTGCGGATGTAATATCGCTGCACTTCCGAATAAAGATTCCTGGCATCTTACGTACTTTCTTGGGTAGAAATACGTAAAACAAAATTGTCTTATTAGATGAATTTTTTTAATTTAACTAAAAACTTTTATTCTCTCAAAAAAATACTCGACTATGTTCAGTTAGGAAATTAATATTTCTTGTCTGCAATATGAGCCGCTGGAACAATCGGATTGACGTTGAACTCGAATCGAGAATATTAAAATGATTTCGTATATGAAATTTAACGAAATGTTGAAAATTCGAAGACTCTTTTGAACGCAACAAGGAAACGGGATAAGGGGCACTGCGATTTTCACTTTACCAGCTTTTTCAGTGTATTTCGCATCAGAATTTTAATTATAGTAAAGTATAAAAAAATTTCTTGCATTATTATTCATGTTTTTGTTTCTTTTCGTGCGTTCGTATATACATAGATCATTATTTCAATTGGTTATTATTACAACCTCATTAAAATGTATTTCATAAAGTAGAAAATACTTCAGAAATGCTCGTCCAATGAGGCTGAAATCCTGGTAAAACATGACCTGGGAAAGTTGATATTTTGTTGAATTATCGTTGGTATATACGAGAGCAAGAAAGATAAAAGTTGGTCCTTAATTGTAACAAAATACCTACCACTGGAAAGTATCAACTAATTGCAGCTTTTCAATCGGAGAATATTTTTTTTATCAAAAAAAAAGATTTTTCCATTTTTTTTCCTTTATACGCGAACCAGTTTTTTTTTAGTAATTCCATCGTCTGAATAATTAATCTAAAACGTGCTTTATATTCTCACAATTTTGGTCTGTATAACTCGACGACTATAAATATATCAGCACAATGGCTTTAACTGTTTTCAATAATTTCCAGGTAATTATACGGTTCAAATGAGAGGCCTGAAGCACAGGTTTGTTTAGGTTAATTTTGGCTGGCTTGTTTCGCCGATTTATTGACCAACCGTGTGTGGTACCGTGTGATTATTATTTACGACCACAATCACATAAGAAATTAATGGAGGAATTATAAACTATAAACATTTATATTTCATCGAGAGTCTTCGCTGACAAAACAGAGAGACGAATAAATACTCGGTCTAATGATTCATTGTGGACAGTGAAATTTTAAAAATGTGATGTCTCCAGTGACAATGTTTTCCAGGGCCAGTGGGTGTTCCTTTTTTCGCATAACTCATGAGTAGCCTAAACGATGTTATGCCCTGTTTGGCTTGATTGCAACAAAATACTCGGGCGTGATAATCCTTGTTAAAAGTTAAAGAATGAAGTTGAGGCTGCACGTAACTTCATCCCCTTGGAAGATTTTCCACTCCATAGGACAGAAAAGGGCCTGGGGGTTGGAGGGTTTGGTAGGGAGAGTCGGTTTGTTATAACAATAATTATGTTAATTGGCTGAGACGGGCAGAATCTCCGTTGCCATTAATGGGGCTTGCGCGCTCCTCCGCGTATCCCCCAGCCTTCAAATAACTTTTGTTCACTCAACCTCTAAGCGACGTCGATCGACCAAACTTTAGCTTTTCTACTGCAATCCCCGTTGGGAATACAAGCGCGATGACTTCGCCCAGTACTTAACGTTAATATAACTGAAGTGGTTGCTTGGGGATTTACCAATATACAAAGAAACTATGCGATACCCTCGAGTCAACTTATTCATCCCCTATATTCCAATCCTCCATTCGTCGATAGCTCGTTACGAATTTCCCAATCCGCGTATTTATCACCGTTTAATCCGATCGAAACGCGCCATATATCGCTATACTTTCCTTCCATATTACCCAACATCACTCTCTTTCTCTCTCTCTCTCTCTCTCTCTCTCTCTCTCTTGGACTAGCAAAATGTGTAATTAAGCTTCGTTTGCTATCGCGTATTAATTAATTACAAAAATAAATAAATAGACGTATATATCAAAATGACATTATGGCTGGAACAAATTATTAGTATCAAATGCTCGTTCTATTCCAATCATTAATTGATAGTTGTCCAATAATGGCGCAAAGCTTTTTCAATGATGAGAAATATATATTTTTCGTCGTACATACTTCTCCTGACAGAAGAGTATTCTATTATTTTTACTTTGGGGCCTCTATCAATTGGTGAATCTTCAAAATACTGCGTAGCCA
This sequence comes from Campoletis sonorensis, assembly GCA_013761285.1. Lineage (NCBI taxonomy): Eukaryota > Metazoa > Arthropoda > Insecta > Hymenoptera > Ichneumonidae > Campoletis > Campoletis sonorensis. The sequence continues at coordinate 1,385,516 of JACEOJ010000142.1, forward strand.
TTAATCGACAATTTTTTACTTCAACATATTCCAAAAAAACCATTCGAGGAAGTTTTTTTTTCAAATCAGTGGAAATAATGTAAAGGAAAGTCCATAGTGTGAATGTGGCTGAATAAAAAGATTTTGATGTACCAGAATTTTGATACTTCGCCAGCATACAGAGGATTTCAAGGGATGGTCGAAATTTTGACTCGTGTTACCGATTTTAATGAAGAAGAATGGAATTTCAAAAAAAGGCAGCAACAGGTCTGCAAACCATTATTGCTCGGGAAAAATGAAAATCCAAGCCAAGAAAAATCCTTATCGAATTTGTACTTCACGTTCGTACACAACTTACGCACCTCCCTACGAAATTTCAATCGAAATAAAGTGTTTCAACGGTTTTGAGTTTTCGAAAGTTTTGGTGCAACGACATCAAGGTGATTATTTATGAAAAGGGATTCCTTGATAAGTGCTCCCAAACTTAGAAAAACACGGTAGAAAAAGTCTTTGAAGTCGATATATCATTGGGTATATTTGATGGGAATGAAAAGTTGGAGGAAATCTTTAGAAACTTGGAACTCCACGTTTTGTTTTTTTTTTGTTTTTTTCAACGATTTGTGCAAGTTGCTTGGCAGTCTGCGCGTACATTATTATTACGAAGGATAAATATTGTGAGTGGTAGGCCTCTCGAGGAATCATAAATTCGAAATAGCAGAATGGGGAATGAATGTGGTTGGTCTGCAGGGTTTAGTGGAAAGCAAAAATTAAATAAAGCGATTGCCTGAAATTGAATCGACCGCCAAGTTTTGCCAAGGAGTTGTGAAATTGATTCAATGCAAAGAAAAATAAGAGAGAGGAGAGGGTTTCAGTGGCTGCTGGGGCAGAGGCAATATCGTACCACCACCAAAAAGCTCATGGAATAGACGTGAAAAAAGAAGCAAGATTGAGGTGACCGGAGCACTCGAGAACAGTTGTATAATAGAGAGAAACGTGCGGCATGGAAGAAAATTGAAATAAAAAGTACAAGATTCGAAGTAGTGGGTTGAGGAGAGGAAAGAATTGAGTAGACGATAACGTGCAGAGAATAATATAAGTTTCTTGGTCCGGCGCGGCCGCTCGTCCGAGCCGGAAGCATTGATTTCTTCCACTCGGTGGTTTACCTAAAGTTACGAGTTACGCTCGACCGAACTGGCGTGATAGGGAAAAAACACACACTACGCGGATTCACCGAAAGAGGAACAAATTTATTCTCTACGTTTCCTTCGATACCGAACAATCCTTGAATTTCATTTAAACCAACATCGATTAATTACCAAATACCAGCTCACAATCTGAGTAAACAAAATGAATAAAATATATTGAAAAGCATAGTCAGCTCAAAAGGATACACTATTGACAATCGAAGAAAAAAGACAAACAAATCTTGCACTTTAATCTTTCATTATTTGATTTTTTGGGCCAATCAGTCAATGGCAGTATATTTCGAGCATTTATTAAAAAAATGTTTAATCTTTCAAGTTTTCGACGATTTGAGCCATAGTTTAAAAATCATCGAACTACTGTTTCAATAAGTCATACCGTATTTTTTGTTCTCCATGGTCTCTGAGAAATCATAATTCGAAAAAAAAAAATAGACATCCATTTATTGTTAACTATACAAATACGAAATGTAGAAAAATAGTCGAATTTCGTACTTTTTCATGAAAAAAAATTATTTTCGACTAAATGACCAAGAACCTCGAGATACAAATTTTCTCACGAACAATATGCACTCCAAATAATTTAACAGAATATTTCCAAAACTGTTCGGCCAGGAGTTTTCGTTTAAAAAAATGTAGAAGCAATTAATTATCAATTTCCAAAAATATTGAGTTCAGACTGTTGATCGACGAGCCCAGAAACCCTCGAGTATTGTATATCATGGCAATTGCATGGAAGGAGAAATCTATGGCTCAAGGGGTTAACGAAGAACAGGAAAGAAATAACGAGAAACGTGAGGAAAATAGTGAAAACAAGAATGAAAATCATTGAAGCCAGTGTCCCCAGTTTTGTTAGTCGTGCGGTGTATCGCGATAATTAATCGATATAGAAATTTCTTTCGACAGCTTGATAACCGAGTTGAAAAGAACAGAAATAGCTTCGTAGCAGAATTCACACGGTTTTTGAAGTCACCATAGGTTTGTATCAGATTCGCACAATGATGGGTTACGCAGTTTGAGAATCATAGACCGTGCAGACAGATATAAAGCGATACGAGTGTGTGGAATAGTACGCGGGGGGGTTGGGTATAACACGCGAAGCTCGGACACACCAGGGAAGTTGACTAGTGCGAAGGATTTCTGAAAGGATTATAACGGAGTCTCCCACAGGATCGGGGGGGGGGCCGTTGAACGGTGGCGATCGTATACGAGGAACGAGATAAAGGAGGAGGGGAAGTGAGTGAGAAAGGAACAAAGCTAGAGCGAAGTGAGCCCAATGGCATCCACCTTAAAGTGCTGTAATTTGAATTCCGAATGAATTGACTTCGAAGGTTTGTTCAAAAGTCGTTTTGAATCTGGCTCTAGCGGACTGCCGGTTCTGCGTCCATCCTTTTCTTCTGTTTAAACCCAATATTCTCATCTTCATCTATCGTGCGAACCTTGAGGGGTCTCAACACGAGGGCAGACTCTCCCCAGTTTAATGCCAATGGACCTCTTAATTATCGCTTTCCATCGTTCCACTTCATACCGAGAGGCAAATTCTCGAATCCACTCGTGGCCCCCATTGGGGATCAAGAAAAGAACTATTATGGAGACTCGATTGTCCAACGGCATTCGAATCGTCCCATTTTTAACTCTGTTCGTATTTTTTTCATGCAATTGATGTCTAATTAGTTTTTTTTTACAGTTTTCATTCCCAAATACTGCTTGCATTCGAATACAACAAAAATCACCTGACTATTCAAACGTTTTTAATTAAAAAGATTGTTAAACATCAACAGAATAAAAATAAAAACACTAGCCAACCATTAGTTCGGTATCGATGGATTCGATGAGTTTAGATGTCATTAAAATGCCTCTGTACATCGAGGTCGACTGGTACCCTATGAAATTCAAACTTTCCAACCATCGAGCATGCCTGAACTTTGGCTTTTGCTCCACCAGATGTTCCCATTGGTGGGCAGCTCGTGTTCTCGTCTACTCCCAACTTTTGGATGGAGGTTCCAGTGCGTGTGAACAATGCTATCTTTCGTTGCAGAACATATTCGTGAAATAGAATTGGGCGGTTAACAGGAATGGCCGGTTGGTCCTCATTTCTGTACTGATTCTAGTGAGCGAGTCATTTAAACCGCGCACGAAACACTTTTGTAATATAACACGTTGTGTGTAGTACATGGTGGCGTGCACACAAGGCATATATGGTGAGCTACTTGAAACACGAGTGCACGAGTACTCAGTGGTAGCCGATGAAGTCTAAAATTAAAGCGGAACGAAGAGACAAATTCGGGAGGATGGTTGAAGGCTTGAAAAGATTGGAGGACGATGGGGCATAGGTAGCGAACGAATATCAACCGTCTTTCCGCTATGGAAATGAGGTTGCCGTGCAACGAGAGGTGGATGCCCTAGGTTAAAAGGAAGAGCGCTTAAACCCCTTTCCTCCCTCTTTCCTCCCCCTCTCCCCCCTCAGGCCCTTCCAACACAGCACGATATAGAGATGAAACCACCTTTTACCACCTGAGTCCCTCACGACGCTCTTTATCTTCGCAAATATTTCCGGATAATTTCGCGTTGGTAAAAAATTCTCAGACTCATCTCACTCTCCGCACCTGAAAACTCTTCATTCCTACCCATTGAATTTCGAACTTGTTATAAACGAAGGCTGAACTATATGTTTTGGATGAGAATAATAATGAGGAATATAATTATTCGTGTTCATCGGAATTCATCATTCGGGGGGGGGGGGGGGGGGGGGAATGAATTTGTTCTTTGGCCGAGGAGAGAGAAAGAGAGAGAGAGAGAAGGTAACGAAAGATTTTTTCGAGCGTAATATCTGACATGCAGAACAGACATTCGTTGGAGGAACTCTTTAAAAGTGAGGTTGTGCAAAAGACAGAAAGGCACAAGAGGAAGAGACAGAGAAAAGGAGAAAGAGAGAAAATATAAGTTGGAAACCAAGAGCTGCTTCTGGCCGTTGTAGAGTCGGACGAGTGGTCGCCTGATTACTTACACCAGCATGCAAGACGAGACCTGAAGACTACTTCAAAGACGAGTGAGCGAACCGAGCTAGCGAGCTATTCAAAGCTCGGAGTCTCTCAAATTAAAGGGGAACGATGGAGAAGCGCCGCGCCGAGGCTTTTTCTTTCCCTCGGTTCTCTAGTTAATCGCCTCGGGCGTGCTGCACAGTCTTCTCATGGACTCTTCTTATTCTCTTACCGTTTGTTGGTTTTTTAAAACCGCCTATCGAATGGCGAACACGACGAGTAAACATAACCAGAATCATTTAGCTACAAAATCCGATGATCAAAACTAACGAAGGGACTTCTCTTTGAAGAGGTCAGTAGGTAAATGCAGGCTGAAGCTTTTACATTTTTCATTCTCTACTCTTTTCATCAACCACGTCAGAAGCCATAGGAATTATTTAAAATTCTATTCACGCCATCCATTCGTAACGAAATAACGAGTCAAAAAAACACCAGTAAACAATAATATGTGACGAGGATTTATAGTTAGGGCAATAACGGAACGAGTACCTGGTTGAAGAATTTTTCCAACCTATTCGAAAAAGTTCTCATTGAATTGATCTTTAAACCGATCAACATGTCGAGATATTCGATTTGGAAGCAGGGTCAACCATCAACAAATTTACATAAAGTCTAGAAGCTGCACAGACTGTAATATTCGATGATGGAACAAAAGGGCTCTTGCAGAGGGTAGTGCAGAGTGTATTGGGTAGAGGCACAATGTGGTCTAGTTTGTCGATTGATTAACATGAGGCTTATATGTGGGCAAGGGTTACCCTCAAAATACTGAAGGGCGTGTAGTTGAAGAATGGAGGCTGTAGTCGTGAACGCATCTGAAACACATGAGAAGCTTCCCATCAGTCTGTAGATAAGGGGCTCTGAAAGCTTGGCTCTCCTAACCTCTAGCGCGAGGCCAGTGTAACATGTAAGCTAAAATGTCGATCAAACTGGGCCAGTAGTTACGCTTCACTGCACACTACCATTACTTTTGTCGATGGTGGTCGAACATAGCAAACATTGCTCCAACAGGATACCATGCTCCCGATATCCTAACGCTATTCTATCCCATACGCTCAATATTCCATCCTCTATTCTTCATCGAATTCTCCCAGCCCGGTGCGATGTCACGTTGATCTTCCGAAGCGCCAATCTTCCGGGCTGGACCCAACATCGATTTAATCGCTTTATCGATAAATTTGTTCTGCTATTTCTCTCTCTCTCTCTCTCTCTCTCTCTCTCTCTCTCTCTCTCTCTCTCTCGCTAGTTCTCTCTTTCTTACTCTCTTTTACTTTATCCATCTATCCATCTCTATCACTATCCTCATGCTACGCCATCATGTATCGTTCTCTTCCATCCATGCTGCAGCCACTTTGTAGCCACCGTCCGATAACACAGCGGCATGTTAACACGGCAAATCGCATGTACAAGGGAGATTCTAGTACGTCCAGCTTGGATGTCACATCATCCACCGCCTGTTCCCAGGGATTGGTTCCAAAGGATGAATAAAAAAAAGTATAAATATATGTATATAATATTTATTAAAAAAAGTAGAAACAGACAAGTGGAATAAACTCGTTGGACATTTTTTTCGTCAACCGCGTTCTCTCATCTGTCGACACCGATTTTCATTTGCACCCTTATTCGTCTTTTTATTGGACCGTTAAAAGTTATGTCCGTTCACTCGGCCGCTATTTCACTCGCTTCCTACTCCGTGATACTCATCAGAGCCGCGTTTATCTCTGATTAAAATTTGCGTTGACGCCACCACCGGCTTGAGCTCGTCGGCGAGCCAACAGACAAAAACGAACTGACACGAACCAACCTCACGACAAACGAGCGATGAAACCAGGAGATGAGAAAAATTAAAACGAATACGTTTTCTCGTACTGTACTCATTTCATTCCATGTTTTTTTTTTTTTATTTTTATTTTTTTTTCTGTACGGGTTGCCACCAAATTTGAGACGGATGCCGAGACAGCAAAATAGGGGAAGATTTTTTTTTTATTTTTTTTTCTTCTTCCATTCCGTAAAAGAGGGTTGTGAGTATATCACGTCGGGTGTTACTTTGCGTGCTTCGTTCCAGCCCTCGGGACCACGTATTTTTCTTCACTCTGGCGTCAAATTTCTCGTAATACGAGAACCGAGAACATCACGTCGTTCTCGTCCTTCCCGACGTCATTGCGGACGATACGATGGCAAAAAATTTCTGCCAACCCCTTCGCCTCCCCCTGCTCTTTTATAAAATGTTATCTTCGACAAATACCTTTTTTCCGTTTAACACACCGATAAATCTCATCGAAGAATCCCGACCCATGAAAGTTAGTCCTTCAAAGGCAGGTTCGTCAGACTCCGCTATTTAGCTCGAATAATCAAGGATTTCTCCTTCCGATTCGCATCGACCGATGATAATAGTCGCGAATGCTTTCGTCATCGGTTCGAGACGTAAAGTAAATTTTATGAGGGACCAAGGGAGATTACAGAAAAGCCATGAGGCGCGGAGAGACGATCCACGTCTCGAATGACCCAACAGGCTGCTCGCGCCAATTAACTTAATTACACAATCATCTAATGAATATTTATCTACAATTGAATCCATTGGATTGGAAGCATCGAGGCCGTAAGAGTTTATCTGCGACGTTTATACAAAACCATAGAATATCGAGCGATCGATGAATCATCAGCTAAATTGCTATCAATTTCAATGATGTAATTGCCTCTAACAATATATTAAGCTTTATCTATCGCCAGATAATCTAACGAGGACTTTAATTCCCAATATCAACGGCACCCTGCAGACTAATTCGAGCCAATTTTGCCCAACAATCATTTTTCCTTTTCCTTCATTATATCTTCCCTGCCGTTAGTTTCATTCTGATAATAGGCTTTAACCAGATCATATGCAATTGTAGTTTAAACTTAACCGCCCCTATATTCGGCTTCACCGTTCATGTTTTAGTGCGGTTGAAAATAACCCTCGGGTGAAAAGTAACCGTTTTTATGCGGGCACCGTACCCACTTCCCAGTACATAAAAGCTGCTCCTCAATCCTCGAACAACCTACTTTACAAGAACGATCGCTTTTTCTTTCCACGTTATGTGACTTTTGTGTAAACCTCGAGGTAAACCAACCCCTACCGCTCTTTTACAATCCTATCAATCTTTAATTCGGACGCTAGACTACCACTACATGTCCAACTACAGACGGATTTATTACTACCCCATATATTTCCTTTGCCTCTTTCCCCTCTTCTCGAAACGTCTGACTTAAAAAAGAAAAAAAAAGAAAGAAAAAAAAAACAAAAAACGAGTGTAATCAATACTGAAATAAATTTTCAAGAGGTGTATTCGTAGCCACGGAGTATGTTGAGCATGCAGACACAATTTTTGACTCACCCACATTTCCAGCTCCCTTGATGCGGTCTTCCAGAAGCTGCGTCCATCGCTTTCACATGGAAACTCTTTATTAATTCAATTGTTAAATTATGTATTTTTGACGCCTGATTACGAGGTTAGTATTAGTTTTAAAATCAGTCTGTCCACCGGCCCGAAATCGAATCGTCTTTAACGGTTGAAGCCGCGCGGTAAGCATTATTTCCCCCGTTGGTTTAATATGGATTTCCGACAAAGCAGAGGGTCATGAAATTTTTATAACGAAAATTAAAAGCGTCCGCTCCTGCGCGCCCCCGTTCGACGACTTACGCAACAGGTTACACCGGTCGAAGTGGCAGTGTTGGTTCCACTCTTGGCCAACTCTCGCGCAAACCCCGTTCTCCTCCTCCTCCCCCAAGGCCGAAAGCTTGGCCGTGTGTGTTCTTACGGAACGGGATTGTTTAAATGTTGCACGAAAGGAAGCGAGTACAGTGGGACGCCATTCTTTTTCATCTCACTCATTCACTCTCTCTCTCTCTCTCTCTCTCCCTCTCTCTCTCTCTCTCTCTCATCAAATTAACGCGCAACAGGTGTTCGAGGCTGTGTGATGCAGCGGCTGGCTTCGTCTTTATATACGTCTAAACCCTCGAAGCTTTCCCATCCCGAGTTTTCCCTTCGCAATCACCATTTCAGTAGTCCTCTCGAACATATCCACCGAATCAAACAACTTCACGCGTCATTGGCGTGGTAATCGATTTTATAAATTAAAAATCAAATCGTTCAGTGTTACTCGTGGGTGGAAATAAGCTCCGACAACTTAGTTATAGAGTTCTTCGTCTTCGTTGGTGGCAAGAAGGACAAGCGGATTAGTATCATGCTCGCAACAGGTTGCAGGGGCACCGAGATATCGATTATAATCGTGCGTAGATCAGAGGCGCATGAATTTGATAAAAATCGTCTAAAAATTAATGAAGTTACTAGGAACAGCGTCATAGACAACTCGAATGAATATTTTCTGATCCAAGTAAACGAAAGATACCAGCAAAAAAAGACTGATTGGATGGCAGGACGAGGAAAAAAGTAAACTTAATCGGTTTGGAGGCTCAGGCATGTGAGGGGAGAAAAATAGATTGTCAAGCCGAAAAAGCACATGGTGAAAATAAGCAGGAAGAATATGGAGTGAGCGACGAACGGTAACAGTCGGAATGAACAGCCAGCAGCCCATCTTGCCAACGCACTGAAGCAGTGTTCGATACGAGAGTACGGTTATATCCTCGCGACCCCTTCCCCTCGAGCCGCAGTCTCGACGCCTTAGTCATGTCCCACTTTTCGTGGGCGAGAGTGCGACCGAGTAAGAGAGTGATGAAAGAATGGCTAAGGCGGGGTAAGATGGCAGAAGTGAAAGAACGATCACGATGCGTTACAGCGCTTTCGCGACCAAGGGAGTCTGCACAAGATGGCCGCTCACTAGGCTCTAGTAAAACAGTACGCGAAATGGCGCTTGCGCGGCCATCTTCCCCTTTCCAACTCCCACTATTTCGTCTACGGTCTTGCGTATCTTGCATCTTCCTTTTCCTTCTGCTTTTACCGTTTTCCCCACTTTATCCAACATCGCTCTTCTACACCCCTTCGCGCATTTCTCACGCTTCTCTAGTGCGAACCTCCGCATCCTCAATGGCGACTTCACCAAATCTCCACTTCTACGACTCTCCCAACATTTTTAACATTCCCTCCTCGATCTATTATTTATTTTCCGATATTATTCAACGATGCGTATTCTCCTTAATATTCCTGCGGATATACGAGTCTTCCTGCGATTTCGAGCCACCCGGACGATTTGGAACAGAAAGTATCCTTCCTGGAAATCCTCCGGAATATCAGCCATGATCGATAACTTTATCCGGTCTGGACCCAATTATTTTAACATCATTAAGGAAATTATCGAATTTCAACTTTTTCACCAAAAATTCATATTTACGAGTAGACACAATTCTCTAATTATAAAAAAACGTCACCATGTTCCAATCGGGACATATTCGTAATGAGCCCTTCGCAAGTAACGAATTCCCAGTATGACGTTTTTCCTCTCAGCGAATTTCTAGTCAATAATATCTAATTATTGTTGTTATTATGATTAAAATAGCCTGAATTCATTGCCATATCTTAATGAGTTTATTCCTCGACAACTTGTAATTGTTTTCGCGGTTTCACAAAATAGTTTATCTGCTAGGCAACCACCACTCCTATAGCGTATTGATTTATCAATGTTTCTCACTAGCCATCCATGCATTTCTGTTCCTCTACCACTTGTTGGCTGAGCCAAAAGCTCGAGAGCAACAGATGCCTTGGTAGAGGAGAACGGCGACAAGTTCTCCTACCAGAGGCAGTTGAATCGCAAGCAAAGCTCAACCTCCATCACGTCCTTTCTCGATTTACGTACGGCTCTGCTCGCTGCTTCCCTTTACCGTATTATATATTGATTCGGTAGTGACTGGTCACGATGCAGTCGTAAAAAAAAAAAGAGGTGATAAAAAAATCTGAATCTACGGAAAATATGAGTGGCGAACGGATGGTGAGAAATGGATGATGGAGCTTTCAACCCCCGCCCCCCCTTTCGTCCTTTTTTTTCATCCCTACCGCGACTGTTGTCACGGTACATTCAATGGGAACATGAGAGAGCGTGAAAGGGGAAGTTCGAATACTCTTGTTCCCATGCGATGGTGGGGGGGGAGGGGGAGGGGGTTTACTACTACTGACACGCGAACTAGGTCAGTAACACTTGCGCTATATGTGCCAACGCATTTGCTCTGCTGTTCGAATCCCCTCCAACCTTTCAGCCTGTGCGCTTTCGCTCGCTTACGAAAAATCTGATTATTTTTGTATTTCATTCGAAAGGAAAAAACGTACAAGTCAATTAACGCGCGATTAATTGCCCAAACGATCATCTATTATTATACATTTTTATCCCAAGCACGATAACATTTCATTGACATTTCGGATTATACGTTTTTATCAACGTGCCATCAACACAACTCGATTATGATTCTTCAGCAAATACAACAATGAAGTGTACGAAATGGTTTTCAAGTCAAGGGTTCGTGTCCATCTTAATATATCCAAATAAAAAGGTCAATTAAAGGTCACTATTCAACACAGATTAAGACAAAGTAAAACCTAATGGGCACGTGGGGAATACGTTTAGGGAGATTTTACAAGAGGATATTGAGTCAAGTGTTTTTTTTTTCCACTATAATACTTGCTGCCAAACGATTGTACTTTTTCTGAAATACTACGATGGCACACTATTCCAACTTGAAGAAAATTAACGAGGAACAAAATTTTCGAGTATAATTAATCCATACGAATAAATAAATTGCAGAATATATATTTTTATTATTATTGTTATTATTTTATGTCAAAGTTCTGTCTTGGAATACTTGAGCAGCCAGTGAACTACGGAGTGACAACACATTTTTGCCCTTCCGAACATTTTGGATGAAGAAAATCCTGAGGATTTTCAGTCGCGCAAGACAATTGCATGGTCCAGCCACGAAACAGGTCCGGGGAAAATTAGACCATATTCGGGTTGATCGGGGTTGGTGGTTTGAGCTATGAAATCACATAATAGTTGGAATCAGGAAGCAAGGACACGCTCACGGTGACACCGACGTCAACACACTGTCAATCTTCAACCTAGTCACGATCCTGGTTGAAGTTTCAAGCTCGGATGGTCTGGCTCTTAAAACTTTGATTTAAATGATGGACCGAGTGACTTGAGCGTTTCGATGGAAAGAGAAAATGTCTCGAACAGTGAATAATTCAAATATCAATTGGAATAGGAGTTGAGTTAAAAGTTGATCTACATTCGTCTGCAAAAATGGTGGACCAGAGATGCGAGTGATTGATCGATTCAAAAGCGTCCAGCTCTGTCATGTTTACTCGTTAAACTGGGATTTCGCAACAAACGCAATATTTCGAGATAAAAAATAAAATAAGGAGCAGAGAGGGCCGTGAGGCGAACTGTATCAAGCGGTGACAGTATGAAATCATCGATAATTCTGCTCTCGAGTCGTAGAGAGCGGTAAAAGCGCGATGAGCTAATCTCCTCCAATTCTCCTTTGCTCTTGTGTGCTACAGAAAAAAATAAATTAGAAGAGAAGTAGGGCGGCATATACGATGTAGATGTAAATGCGCCGGGTGAAATGTTAGTGCGTGTTACGCTGGTACGCTGCTTTCTGTACAGAAGGGGGTGTGGGGGTGAGTTCGCAGATTAAGAGGGGAGGAAGCGCCCGAGAGGGCCGGGACGGGGGAACAAGAGCCTCTGCAATCAATACGAACCAGTCCTCTTGGGTACTCCTAGCTCTGTATATCTCTCTTTCTCTCTCGCTCTCTCTCTCTCTCTCTCTTTCTCTCATTCTCTCTTCCTCTTTTCCTCTCTCAATCTCTCTCCCTTTCTCTCTCTCTCTCTCTCTCTCTCTCTCTCTCTTTCTCTCTCTACTTCTATCTTCCTCTCTGGAACTCCCTCCAACCACTTCGGTCTCGTCATCACTCTACTCCCTATTCCCCTTTCTCACTCGAGGAATTCCCCGCGTGTCTGGGTATACGTTTGACGTGGGGCGCATTATGAATACCCAGACACGTTTCACTCATGTATATACTGCATGGATGAATTTATACAGTTTGATCGAAGGACAAAGGTCGCGCTACTGATTGTACATTAGCGTTCATTTTGTTTTATTCAATACCAATTTCGATGATCCTTACGCGAATAACTATGCCGAAGATTGAAAACTACTTGTCAAAGTTTACTGCTTCGTCCTTATTTTGACATCAACTCGAAAGCAATTTACTTCTAATTCAACTGTTTTAAAAAGATTGGATGAAATTTCAAGCTCTCCATACCGTCGTTCAAAAATAACAAGACTCATGGGGGTCGTTTATTTAAAGAGCTTCGTCAATACTCCATATTCAAAGAAATCTCCAGAATTTAGTTTTTAAATTATTCCATTTTCAATTCAATCAATGAGGGAAAGATTTCAACGTTGAAAAACACTCTTTGACGCTGAGTACATGATTCGTAGTAAAAAAGTAAAGGAAAAAATATATCATTTAGCGATCTCTTAATTAACTCGCTTTTTGTCCTTGAACTTTGTTGGAAAATCCGAAAAGAATAAAATTCAACAGTGAAATCGGCATGTAATTGAACGTCAGATATAAAACGTAGCGAAATTTTCAGTCGAGCCCGATAACACATTGTTAAAACAGTGATAAACCATATTCATTTTACTTGAGCATAAAAAGTCTGGGAAGTATCGTGCGAAGCACCGAAATTCAGAAAACCTTTAAATATTGAAGCTTCTCTAAAAACAGAGTCAGCAATAAAAAGTAACGTCAGCAAACGACGAGTATAAAAATGAAACTGGTTGAAAATGGGGCTCCTACGGTTGCAGTCACGACAATACTTTTCTATGGTTTTCTCTTTACTTCAAGTAAACACGGATTTTATTCAAGTTTAATTTATGGAGTGAATAAAAAGTTCCTAAATACGCACGATACCGATTAAATTAAAGCGCTTTTTTATTCGATCGTGCTCGCGATTCAGTGACAAGACTTTTTTTCAAGCCAAATCTTCTTCAAGTGAAATGACAATTTTGACCGAATTCAGGATATTATCGTTATCCTGGTAATGTGATAAATCTTTCGTCTTTCGCGAAATGTGACCTAAGCCCTGATGTAGTGGGTTTAAAAAGACCCAACAGCAGTGACTGAAGATGATTTTTTTCACGAGAAGAAGCCACGAGTTTTGGGACAAATGGACCCATCGACCTCCTTGGCTGGGCTCCTAAATTTCGTCATCTTTTTGAAACGAATTACACGAGAGATGTGTTTTCACGAACGACGCCCATGTGTCTTTCTCTACTATATAACTTCACCACATCTCATTATTTTATCTTTATTCTTTCGCTTCTCTTCTCCGTCATCTTTTTATCGCCTACGACCCCAATTTTTCTCGGACTCGAGGAAAGAAGGCGAGCAACAGAGAGAAAAGGAAACGACTCGGTCGTTCTCTTTCGCAAGGAAGATGTGAATGTATGTGTACAAGGCTCGTAGATGTAAGAGGGGGATTAGAGATGGCTTGAACTCCATGGCGCACTATGCACCCTGCAGTTTTTCGTCTCCTTTTTTTTTTTCTTTCAAATTGCATCACGCTGAGCGTTGAGTGCCCGCACTACCCACTTCTGCTCTATACCCCCGTCCGAGCTCTCACCGTACCTTCTCTCAGGCTTTTTCCTCGATAAATGTGCGATCTATTTATTTCCAACGATGCATACCGAGTCTTGCAAAAATAGGACCGCGACGCCTCTACAAATGTTCGTAAACGTTTCACTCAATTGTCGAACATTCCGCATACATTTTGCCACTCGGACTTTTCAGTATTTCTTTTTTCAAATTTATTATTTTTGAATACAATCCTTTGGGCTTTCATCGACTGTCAAAAGCCACGGGAATAATAAGAAAATCGTAAATCTTCGTGACAAGGTGTAAAATGCTTAATCATTAAACCGTAATCAAAAATTGAATGAATTAATTGGAATCTATCAAACAAAATGTACGAAAAAGACTAGATTATTGAAAACTCTTGCTGCAAAACGACTCGATAAAATATCTTGAAAATTGCACTGTCCTCGGATGAATAAATAGGCAAAGTTTCAGTTGGATCCGAGATGCTGACGTCAGCATCCAAGCTTAATGTCAAATCCTCCAGACATTTTCTCCATTCTCTTTAAATACTTCAAACTTGCCATTTTCGGAAGTTCGATAATATTTGAAAATTCTATCCCCTGGTTTTCTCCGTTGCTACTGCGAATCATTGAAATCAGCGATTCTCGAATGTGCCAAACGACTCAATTCAGAGCTTTTGATTTTCAGGCTCTACTTTTTAATTTTGGAAAGATTCGCGGTAAACTGACGATTCCAGTTTTGCTCGGGGCGCTTCCGCTGAGACAAGCCATGATCTAGAACGAATATATATTTGTTCAAATTTGGATCGCGATGTTTTTCTCGGTTGGATTAACTCGAGTCAATTTAGTGCCGCTTGAGTGTTAGCTTAAGTTAAATATGATGACTTGTAGCTCTTGCTTTTCTTTGCTTGTTCTTCCTTTTACTTGATTCTCTTCATTCACTGAAGATATACGTCGAGAATTTCTCAAATTATCGATAAAGCATGCGCAGTGTGTTTCGTTCAAAGTGCTGCATGCTTCGAATTTTGAAAACTCGATTTAGGATGAAAAATAATGGGGATAAAAGCTTGTTTTTAAGGAGAAACGATCCGATATAAAACTTTGCGGTAAGTTCTTATCAATTATTTCGAAAGACTTTCGAAGCAGCGCATGGTAACCTAATTAATAATGAACAACTTTTCGAACGATGGAGGTTAAAAGCTAGAGCTTCCGCTTAAAATGTTACCGCTTAGCGCAATAACCGACGAAGAAGAACTCAACAAAATAAAACCTAATTATAACGCATTACGAATCCGACTGGTCGAGAAGGCGAGCTTGGAATCGATGTGTTGAATAGAAATGAAAGTTCTAACGCTTATCCTCGTTCGCAAAAGAACTATTGAAATAGCAAACATTTGTTGGTTATCGCGATTATCAAACGATAATCGTTGGTGCCACTTAATCCGAAAGCCTCGTACTTCGAGAAAGTGTAGAACGTTATTTCACCAATTTTTTTGCGCGAGCTTTAATCGGAATCCTATTCATGAGTGAGTTCAAACGTTCCGAAAAAAGTGAAAATATTGAAAAGAAAAATGGGTATGGGAAATGATTACAGAGAAGTGACAAAAAAAGGTGAATGGATGAATGTCACGTAATTTTTTCAATCACAGATATGTTGATTTTGATTTTTTTTCGCATTTTTTCATCTCCAACTCAGCAGTGGAATAATAATGATTATATTTAATTTCGTATCGAACGTGACTGGTGAAAAGCGTCGAAGAGTCCAATTAGAGGGAGGAAAACGGAGAAATATGCTTTCACGAAAGGAGACGCGCGCCCAAGTGGATACGTTGGCTCACCAAATTACAGATGAGACGATGAAAGTGCTGCAATGCTCGTGCAAATTCTGTGGGTTAGTCGAGCTCTCTGGGTGTACCTGGGTACCCAATGTCATTGCTACCCTCGGAGCTTGAGCGTATAGTAACGTTTCTGCTCCTCTCTGCCGAGCGTCCTACTCCTCTCGCAATTTCTCTTTGCCATCTCTTTCCACACTCGTTCTCATTCTCGGTATAGTCTTGGTACTCGGGCCTCATCCGTATAATCCACAAATTACTAACCCAGCCCGGAGTCAGGAGAAAAAGTAACGACGACGTGGGAGGGAGGGAGGGAGGGCAAGGGGCTCGAGTCACTTGAAGACCAACCCTTGTTTGAGCCAATTCAAAGGGGGTAATACTACAGTCTGGGGTTAGTCATACCATTCGTCCTCGTCAGCAAGGTAGAGACGATGAAGAAAAAAAAAACTGTATACATATATATCGACGTTCCATGCATTCCAGGGAGATTGACTACGTTAAAAGAGAAAAAAAAAGGGAACAATCTCCCTTTTTAATCAATGATCAGAATGTTTTCGTGGATAAATATACGCGAACGCGCTTTTGATAACACCAGCTAATCCGCCGAGGGAAATAAAAATTGATGTTCGACGTCGACAGCTTGATGTGCAATCAAATCGTTAATTATAATATGGAGAAAACTCTTAAAATCTTGAAACTATCAAAAATGTGTCTGGCAGATGTTGCATCGTAATAAAGATTGTAGTAACTGTTTAGTGTTGTTAGTGTTTTTTGTTTCGTTGTTTTTATCTAGCCTGAATGATTCGCGGTGCGGTCGTTTCTCGCTCGGCCAACACTTGTCTACGAAAGAACCTTTTTCTCCTCCTAACTTCCCTTTCTCTTTCTCTCTCTCTTTCTCTTTCTCTCTCTCTCTCTTTCTCCACCACAACGCCAGGCGTCCATCCAATAAAGGTGAATTTAACGACCTATCGTTAACTTAATAAACGATGGGATAACATCGTTGAAGCTTTCACATAGGCTACAGTCTATTGAAATAATGGATGCAGTCATTGACCATAGTCCAGTTAAAAAGAGCCACGATAGTCGACCACCTGAGATAAAAAGAGATGGAGATCTGCCAGTGACTGTTTTTATCTTTTGTCAACTTTCGTGGCTGGAAGGATATCGTCGTTCACTCTGGCAGAGAGAGTACATAACTTCGGTGGAGTGAAGTTATTCGTGTGGTAAAAACGTTTGGAAATTGTGCGATCTATATAGCCCCATGATGTAAAATATTTCACATACGGTTTATTTTCAGTATGATGGTTTTTCTCATCACTCGCGATGGCTATTCCGTAACTAAGTTGTATCCGCTGGCACTCGTCATATTTGAACAGACAATTTGCCCAAGCAATTTTATAAGTCGAACCCCTCTTATTCAAGAGTTTGACCGCATATTAGACGTCAAAGTTTACCCACCAACTTTGAATTTCGTTTCGTTTAACTTTTCACTTGATTTTAGTCAATATTTAACTGCAGGTGTTTGGACCAGGACGATGAACATCCATTTTTCCTTCGAAACTTTGAGTCCATTTGCTTTCATGGAGTTCACTAGTGCGTCGCCCTTCAACGCTGAAAATTTAATTACTTGACAACATTCGACCGTAGAAATTTATCCCCTACAGTGCCAGCGACCACGTCATTTCGTTTCTACTTTTATTACGTTAACGTTTCTTTATTTTTATACTCTCCAACACCATATTTCTTTCACACGAAAAATCTTTTGTGATTTTTATTCACTTCGAGTCTAAGCGAAAGACGCTTTATCCATTAATTGCGGATTTTTTCATAAAATAATATTCTTCGAAAATGTTTTACTGTTTGTCAACTTTTCGTTGAGTCAAAAAAATGTGGCGAACAAAATTGATTGTTTCATCAATGACCATTTTCGTAGTGAGTGATATTTTATCCAAACAACAAATCAAGTGGTTGGAGCAATAAAAAATCTTTGACCGTAGAATCAGTAGATCGAACAGAAATTTTCAAACGCGTATTTCTTTTCTCAGACATTACAGTTCCCATTTTTCTGCATCCTTGGACAGTGAGAACTTTGCGTCGATAAAAATTTCAACGAAACCTAACATTGTTGCCATCCCTATGCTTTTTCTTTGCGTTCTCATCCTATCAGTGTTTTCTTCGTATCTGTTTTGGCACCGATAAGGTCATTATTTATATACATCGCTCGTGGCCCAAGGACGAAGGAGGGAAGAAGGATTCTTTTTTATTCCTACGATCTCGAGTTTCGTGTCCCAGTTGGCCGTCTCCATAACTATCAAATTATATTAATTCTTTTTTGTCTCTTTATATTCAACACATTAAAAACGGATTTGCGATATTGTTTACAGCTTTTTTCCCGATAAACTCTCTGCCTACTACGACGTCTGTCAAATTGGCAACACTTTTGATGATTTTTTTTTTATGAAATCGATCAATTTTTCTTTATAAATTGGTGCTTGAGCCAAAACCCTGAACGTCCGTTTTTTGAACCTGGACTTTGTAATTTTTCCATGACTTTGTAAAGTTTTTTGGAACTTTTTTCGATAGAGAAGAGCTCGACGAACTATTTTTCAAGGATGCATGATCTGAGAGTCGAAGAATCTTTATGAAAATGTGAAGAAATACGAAAAAAGCGTGAAACTCTTGAAATATCATTCAAGTGAAAAATTTCTTACGACAATAAATACAATTGTATTGTAACGACTTGACATTGAAGTTCTTTCTTTATGGTTCTCCGTGAAGAAGTCTTTTGCGAGCTCGAAAAATCTAGTGGTAAATTAGGCAATAATTTTTTTTCAATTGTCGAAAGTTGCGTTCTACCCTATTGAACGATTTGAACGATTCATCGAATGGTATAACTTGACGACGAGTCGTGCTTTCACTGGAGATGAGCCAGCGTTGAAAATGCAATTATCCGAGCATTTTACCTCCAACTCTTATCGTCCCCACGAATCTTTAAATCGTGATAGAGTGCCAAAAGAAGATAAAAGTTTTTGTTCAAATGTTGAAAATGCTTCGTTATCGCGTGAGTCTTACTAAAGTAACGATATAAAAATTATTCCAACGTGTATCTTGCAAAGAATAATATTATAAACAAAGCAACGGCAAAATGATCAAATACGATTTTCCAAGATGATTTTTTGAAATTTTGCGTGAACTTTCTTCAGCGTCGTGTTATAATGCGTGTAAAAAATTTGAGAAGGTTTCATCGTCTGGTAATCGAGATATTGAGTGTTCAAAATCGCAACTTTAACACGAGGTCTTATGGGAAGTTACGAAAAAAGACGATATTTCACAACAAATAACTCGATTTCTAAGCGGTCGAAATTTCTCAAATTTCACCACTAGTTGAATACGATTGTTAAGAAGATTCATACGAATTATAAATAATTAAACTTGGAATTTATCGAATGCATAAGAAACGATCGAACCTCCTTAGAAAAAAAAGAGAGAAAAATCGTCAATTTTTGTAATGAACATAAAATAACAAAAAATATATGAAAATAACCGAACTGTCCGAGATTGACGAGAGTAGAACAATTAAGAGGACGTGAATTGCACAGCAATATATAGAGGAGGCCGAAGGGTCAAAGGTACATAGGGAACACATACAGTTGACGTATAAACAAGCGAGCATTATCAAGGAAAATATTTATGGTATAACCAGCCAGGGTTTCCCGTCGAGTGTGATAAATGCTCGTGCGGGTTCGGCTCCGGTGATGCTCTCGTTCACTCGGTACACTCGTTCAACCCATTACGTCACTCACTCAATCAACCCCATCGATTCTTGGGCCTCCGGTTGTCGAATAATAAATAAAATAGGCCACGACGAAGGGTGGATTTTGTTTTGTGTTATTTTTTTTTTTTTTTTCTTCAATTACGAAACATTGTTTTGCAAAGAAAAGCTTAACCTTTATAAACTAAGTTACGATAGCTGTTAATAGTAAAATTTGTGATATCAAGAAAAAATAATTTATTTGAAATTTAATCAAATGGATTTGATGTCATAATAATGGACGATTCTTTTGTACTTGTGATGATATATTTCTCATTGACAGTATTATTCCTCGCCAATTAAATAGTCGATCAATCAAATTCAATTCAATGCCATTTTGTTTTGATCAGTAATTCCGCTGAGGAATAAAGTAGTTATAATTAAAGTCAACGAAACGAATAAAAGTTGTAAAAACGATGATATAAAGAGCAGGAAAAATGGCTGAGACTAATCCTACAAAGCGTTAACTTTTCTGCACAAAAGTTATCGACTGTGCTATTCGATCTTCAGTGCTCTCTGATGCTCGGAGAGCACTTCGAAAAACGACCTGGTTTCCAAGGGTTACGCGTAAGCCGAGCGGATTTACGATTTTCTTTCGTATACGCTTTCGGAACTGAAATACTTGCCTTTCTGGCGTGTTCTACAGCATGGATGAAATGCATTTTTCCTCTATCGCTAACCGGATTGACATCGCGTGCAAGAAAACTACGCGGCGTTGTCAACTTCAATATTTAACGACTGATTAGAAGGAGAATTTCATCGATAACTGACGTGAGACTTTTTTCTCCTGGAATCCGGACTCGAACTTAAAGTCATACAATAACAGTCTTGTGTAACATTTTTTTAGACCCCCATAACCGTTTATGGTTAAAAAAACGACAAATCATGCGATCGCCAGAGTTAAGCAGCCTCAGGCGACGTCAATACTTGGTTGGGTGACCGCTTGAGCAGAAGCCAATTTATTTTCTCTAGAATATCATCAACCTGACCAACTAAAATTCATTTAAAAATGAAATCGTCTCCATCGAAAAGGTTTTCGACAGTTTCCCTTGGCCCTCGTGCAAATTTCATACAATTGTGCACCAGGAAACCGTCGCTTTGGGGAACACTCCGAAGGTGCCTCGAGAGAACAGTTTAATGGGGTCAAAACGATGCGGGAAGAGCTCGTAAAAGTTCAAAAATATGCAGTTTTTTTAAAATTCAATTATGTCAAATGAAAATTTCAAAATAACTTCATGATTTCTCAAAGTAAATGAATAAATATTATTCTTTTGTTTCTGAAACAGTAAATACTTATTTGAAAAATCGTTTACAAAGATTGTTAGGAAATCAGTGAATCGTGCAATGACTCAACTGTCGCGCAGTGGTGTATCGTCAGTGAGATTTTTTAATTTCCGTTGTCGCTATAACCAGTCACTCATGTTAAAAAGTAATATAAGAAATATCCGGATTTTCCCATGGCAACAGAGTAGACGTATCCGATAATAATAGAAAAATAAGGAGAAAATGAAGTTACAGCTGGTAGGAGGGCTTAATTGAGTATATACGGGGAAGGAACGCAGTGTGTGAGAGAGTAGAGAGCCCATGTCGGTAGTGTACACACCTAGGACCGAATTGACCGGAAGGGCGTGCGCTCGTAAAACGACAAGTATAGAGTATGAGGAACGTTCGAGCTACTGAAACGACACGAAAAGGAGGAAAAAGCTCGTCTACCATGAAAAGTAAGATTATTGAGCCAAGAGACATGGAGACAGTTAAATAGATTTATACTTCATCAATAAATACTTATTTTATTGCTACTTCATTCCGCTCGAATTTATTCTGAATATTCTGCGAATGAGTACAGTTGCGACGACGATCAATTGAAAATGTCTCTTCAAATTATTCGTTGGATCCCTCACAATCAACGTAGTAAATTATTAAGTTAATTATAGTTACTTTCTATAAATATTTATACAATTGACACTTTTTTTGACACTTTAGCGAACGCCAAAGAAATTGCCATTTTCCTATTAAAACTTTGTTACAATTCAATTTCTAAATACGCCAAACGAAAGAAAAACGAACGAAATGAAAATTCGAGCTTGTCGTTTTCGTCACTCGTATTCGTAAAATTTTTGTCAAAATATTTCTTTATCGTTGCACTTATGTAAATATAATAACATTGTTACTTACATGCATCGCGTGAGAAATCCCTTCGTTGACATCCTCAAACTTGGTGACTGCATTGAAGGACTGGGTCAATTTGACCCGGAGCTTATTTCGTGCGAGTGTCATCAGTAGCCATTCGGTCAGTGTTTACTGAAACAGAATGAAAAGTAAACTTTAAACATTTTTTAATACGAACCCATCGTAAAGAAATGATTGCAAACCTTCAATTTTTCAAACGACAAAATAAATCATGAAAAATGGTGCTGTCACTAGATTCCGACGAAAACAATTTATTTTGAGAGTGGACTCATTTTCTTAATGAGAAAAATCGATAAATCTGCTGAACAACTACTGACGATTCTGAAAAACATTTCTCGAGTAGTGACCATTGCCATCGAATATTAAATCCGGGTTCCTATGACCCAGTGTGTCCAACGAAAGATTGAACGAAATAAAAAAACGAAATTTCAGCACAATTTGCATAATATTCTTATTATTTTCGATATTAAATATAGCATTTGATTTATTTAGCATTATTAAAATGGGACGTTGCAAAGTTTCAATGAGAAGTTTATATAACTATTTTATCACCGTGAATCTGTAATCCAATATTTCTGCAGAGATTATGTGTCAATATAGTTATATTCGACTGGGTTCATACATATATTAACTCATTCCTTCCTCGAGAGTAAATCTATTGTCTCGGGATCCGCTAATTCCATTAATTTCTATTTCGATTGTCTCTCAACAATATTGAAAAGTGACTATACGTGAATAAGCAAATAAGCGAGTGATACAATTTAAATTAAATTATTAAAACGTTAGTAATAAATAATAATCCAATTAAACGAAGCCCGCAAATGTGATTACATGTTTATTTATTTCAATAATGGAGATCATGGCTCGTTATTGCGTCAAGTATTCATGCAAAAACGATTCAAAGAATTTATATTAACAAGATAATGTATTCCAATTGAATATTCAATCCAAAAGTCCAATACGAGATTGTGTGATGAATGTAAATGAATTTTAATTCATTCATCAACAATCATTAATATCATGACTATTTTCGCTTGTACTTTTCACACGATTGATTTTTTATACTGTTTTCCTTTTTCTAGTCCAATTTGATAAATGTTTGAAAAACTGATAACCAGCAAAAAGTACGAAGCTATGAACGAAACTTTACAGTAAAAAAATCAGAGCACAAATTTTTAATTGATCCCAAAAAAGACTCCAACGCCATGGCAACAACGTTGGAAATCCGATGGAAACTGTCAGTTCCAATATGAACCATGACAAAAGTATTTCCACAGTAAACCCTCGGTTTCGAGCTCTGATACATTTTTCAATTTTTCTGTCACAGAGTCACTAAATTTTAAAAACCCTGTTCATCAGATTTTCATGATATTTTGTTTCGTAAATATATTCTCGACTCGAAATCGCCAGAGTCAACCCAAAAGACAGCAACGAATATTTAGCAATTTTTTCAATTTTTTCATTAATGCTCGACCCAAGCTCAAAAATAATAAGTTTTTTCGAACCAATGAACCATCATTATTTTATGTGACACATTAATCAAAAGGTAAATGGAAAATTATCGACTCGAACTCGATTAAATACCAGGGTTTGTTTGTTTGTTTTTTTTTTTCTTTTTACGTCGTTCGTCTCCAACGACTAATCCGAAGCTTGCATCGTTTTCATTATACACACAAATATATATATATTTATGTTTGGATTACGAACACAATTTCGTTGGAGGAAGGTATATAAAGGGTACAGGCTTGAGAGAGTATTTATATGTATCATTAGGATGGTGAGTACGTCCACAGTGAATATATATATATATATGTGTAGTATAAAACGTCCAGCATACATTGCAGTACATCGAGAGGCAATAGGCGTCGAGACGGCGGGCGTCGTCGTCGCCGTTGAGGTGCCGTTGGCGCCCATTGCCCCGTGCTAACTAGCACCCCTAGTGCACCAATACAAGCAACACTGCCAGAGCAGCAGCCTCAAGCAAACACTCACACTTTTAGTTTCTGGTCTCGGTTTATTAAATGTCGTCGGAGAGTCCTGAAAGTCCACCAGCAGGGGACAGTGATGCTAGAGTGGACGAGAGCTCTCTTTGTGTGCGTTTCTGCCATCGTTAAATTGAACGTCCATTTTCAGCACGCATTTCACTCCTTTATATCAAACTGAGTATTTCGTCAGTATCTTTATCATCTAGCTTTCGGAATGTTTATGTCCACACATAAATGCGAATAAATTGCTTGACCGCTTGTCAAAAAGAAATATAAGAATAAAACAATGAGAGCTCAGGCTCCGGGCGCCAATTTTCTCGAGAATATCCTTATATTTATACTTTTTATTCTCTCCTAAGAAATTCTTCGCAAGTTTATGAGGAAATGAAAAGTTTTTTTGACATCAAAATTGCACGAAACGTCAAGAATATTTGACGAATTGGCTCGGCATGTATTCGAGCCATTTGAATATTTATTCTGACAGAAGAACGTCGTCGAAAATGATTTTTTGTTGAAAAATAATAATAATAATAACGTAATTTAAGAAATACGAAGATTTTCGTTTGTGAAGGAACAAGTAAAAAGTTACATTTGGCAGGACAAGCTTACATTAATGACGGTGATTGTCGGCAAAGTTCTCGATGTAACACACAGGGAGTGACAGAGGGAAGAGAAACAGCCGAGGACAAGATGGAAACGAGGACAAAAGGTAATTTATGTTCTGTTAGTGGTGAATCCCAACGAGCTGCGTCATTAACGTGCAACTGTTGCTACCATTGCCGTCCTTGGTTTCATGAGGGCCTCCAACCTGTCGACGGAAAATTGATTTAAGCCGCGACTACGAGCCGTTGAAATTTCGACGCAACGCGGAGTGACAAACAAACATGGCCGTTCCTCGAAGCTCGCCCTTCTTGTTTGGAATATTATGGCTTGATTATGAAATAATATGCAAACTTATTTTACGTATACGTTTTACAAAAAAAAAAAAAAACACCAGTGTTTTTGTAAAACCATCAAATTAAGACCAATGGAGCTGGCAACAGTCACGATTTATTCCAAAATTCTAGGATTTGTTTTCGATTATATTTTTTTATATTTTTTTAATTTTCTACAAAGATCGAATCAGTCCGGTGGGTCGATCACAAACTAAACGAACTGAGCTGTAGTTTTTGTCACCTTTTTCCAGCGAATACTCTACGGAGCGTTAACTATGAACTAAGGTTCGAGCCGAATAATCGTGTCCAATGATGCGAGAAAAGATACTACGAAAGTAGAGAAATCTATGAGGATAAACGTGAAAAGAAACGGGACACAAAAGTAATGGAGACTGGGCTGAAGAAACTCGAGATACGGAAGCAAAGAGTGGCTCAGGTTGGTTGAGGAAATCTATATACGAATTGCTTGAATCGAAACGAATAATTCGAATCTCCAGTGGATTAAATTATTGATCCGTCCTCTTCGGATTCGTTTAATGTACTTTTTTCATTTATAATTTACGGTACAAAGAGACTGTTACGTCAAATCTTTATAAACGTGTTAGTCCAATATTGTGGTTCGCTTATTATCACGATTTTTATCATAAATTATTATTCGATCGTGAACCCATTACAACTGTCAGCGTTGATGCAACAGTTGAACCTCTGCCTTGACGTTTCCAAACATTTCTTTAATTTTCCTTACATTTTATTTTATTTCTTATTATTTTTATTTAATTTCCATGTTCTTGTAAGACCCTTGAGAGTGTTGCCCACATTCGCACTTTTTCCTACTGCGCGACTCCCTCGTATTCGAACGTGCACGCGAGCGAAGGGAAACTGTTGAAAACTGAGCAGACAAAGACGGTTACGCGTTTTGCCTAATTTTGAGGTTATCAGGTTCGTCAGAATTTCAGAAACACTGCTGCCTTTTGTTCGGCGATCGATGTCCGAGTTTGACTAAACGGTCACCCAACAACATATTGACCTCGCCAAAAGCTGCTTTACTTTAGTGATCGCCGGAGCCGCCTACTGACCGCGCACCCATCGCTGTCTCTACTGAAGTCGTTTATATTTTCGTTGAAACGAAGAAAAAATGACACTGTTTCAATCATGCTGTCTCGTATATGGTAAAATATATCAAGAGACCAAGAAAGATGAGAATGAATATGGAACGAGATGACACACCTCCCCAGGGTTTCTAGTCATTTGTCTCTCTTTGACATCAAACATCGTACCAGAATTCACGAGAGTGCATGTGACTCTGTGTGTGTGTGTGTGTGTGTTTGTATGTGTGTGTGTGTCCATTTTGGGTGTGGTGACGCGAGGCAAACATTTGCCAACGATGGTAAACGGCGGATTTAGTGCTTTGAGCTCGATCACTCGTGAAACCAAAATGTGATGATTCCTCATAACTATATATATGTATATATTTTTTTTTGTTTTGTTTTCGGAATGTACAAACGGCATGGACGAAAAATCAAATGAGACGTTCCGAAGGGAGGTCACGAGAGAACTTATAATCGATGACGTAAACAATAATATTATAAACATTGCAGTATCTCAATTTTCCGGTTTCCCACATATCGAGATTTTGATGAAAAATTATTACAAGTGGTAGTTATGAATCTTGGTATAAATGAAAGTTTTCATGATGAACGTTTCGATTGAACAGTGGTGCAAATCTGAATCTGCGTTTTTCTGGATTTTGTGTAAAAGTCAATATTAGGTTGTATCTCTTTGACGAAAAGTCATTTGGTGATATTTTGGGGTTAGAAAATCACCCGGAATGAAATTGTTTTGATTGACACCACAGAAACAAGGGCTTGAAAAGTCGACGCGACAATAGATGGAGAAGCCAATCTACAGCGAGAAAAATAAAACTGATAAAATATGGAATTCTTACGATTTTCTTCACGGAGTTATTCTGAATACATCGAAACGCTGCTCGAAAGTCAAAACTCAAGTCTTCCGACAAGTTGATACACTTGCCTCTTCTTTTTGTTGTCTTTTTCCGAAACCATTTGATTGAAAATAAAGTCTGCCGGAGAAAACATCCGATTTCGAATGACGCGAAAGAACTAACCAAAAACTCGACGGTTAATAACGTAGCCTCAAATATAGAAGAAAGTCTCAGCCGATAAAATGGCCACACTGAATTATCACCAACGTATACAACCGCCACGGCTTGGCATAATTCAAGACGTCTGTACCAGATGGCGCCACAAACGTACGAAAATGTGCGAGTACTGTGAGTACTACTTACGATAAGTTTTTGTGGTGCCACCAGTGACAGTTTTTAGGTTAAGAAATAATAAATCGTCAATAAAACTTTGGCGATTGTTTTGAAATTCAATAAATATGTGGAGTATTCTGAGAAAGACTGTTATTCGGAGTGTTGAGAACACGTATTGGGAGTTCAAAGAGACAAAACGTTTCGCTGGTCACAGTAAGTGGGCCAATATAAAACACACTAAAGCCGAAAAAGATGGGGAGAGAGCAATGCTTTTTCTTAAATTAACTCGACAAATGAGAGTCGCGATAACAGGTGAGTCTTTTATTTCAACCTGACACATGTTTATTCTTTATTCTCTGTATTTACCAACCTCCTCCCTCAATCACATGAATAACATCGAAAATGTTCCCTCGGACTTGAGACTTTCATTCGTCCTCGTGTGGCACCACTGTCGAAGTTATGTCACGTTTGTTCACTCCTGAGAACTCGGGTGATTGTAAGGGATAAACGATCCCTAAACTTCAGTTCATTGATGTAATTACACGTGGTGTAATTTTATGTAAACAAAATGGATTTTATCACCTCGATATTAATTCGTCAGTCAATAATTTGAGTCTGAAATATTTTCGAAAAATTCCGATTCGTCTATAAATCGACCGCTGATCGTATCTCGAGTTTTGTTTACATCAGAGAAATTATTTTTCCATGTACAATTGATACAGCCATTTCCAACCGCGAGAATTTCAATGATTCTATTCGAGATCGTAAAAGAAGCGATAAATTGAATTAATCACCGCGAAGTAATTCATGGTTTTGTAGGCTTTGAAATTTTCTGAAACCCAACAAAATAATAATGAAAAAATCAACGTCCATTACGTTTTTCAATGGTTTCCTGTATAACAGAGGAAGGAAGTGCCAAACCGTCAGACAATGCGCGATTAGCTCAGGTAATCGAAGCGGCAAAGAAAAAAAGTATGCCAATGGCTACGATAAACGCTGTTTTGGAGAAAGCCACAAAATCTATGGCAGCGACTGAATTGATGAAGATAGATTTACGTGGACCCGGAGGATGTATTGTGGTGATCGAAGTACTCACGGACAATCCGAAAGGGACGAGGATGCTGATGAATGTCGTATTCAAGAAATTCCAGTAATTAAGAAAGCCAGGATTCTTCTAAATAAAACATTTTGTGGAATACTATTTTAAACAATCAAAACTACGATTTTTATTCGTTTCAGTTGCACCGTTCTTGAGCAATCCTCTCGTCACGTTTTCGATCACAAAGGCTATATCATTACGGAATTGAAGGGTGATTTAGACGCCGCGACAGAGGACGCAATCGCAGTTGGTGCTGAGGATGTTGAAGAGATTGAAACGGAAGATGGTGTTAAATGTTTTCAGGTAAATTTTGAAGTTTAACAATATAAAAATAAAAATATATTGCTTTGCACGTCTGAAAAATAACTTTTCATTGGCGACCAAACTTTCGGACTTCGTCGCCAATTTAAAAAGCATATTAAACGGAAAACCTCTCTGAAGTTTATTATCATTATTTCTTGCGCTTTGAAGAATTTATTTGGTTCTTTAAATATTCTCAGAAAATAAGAATGCGGCCCGAATTTCATCATTTTAATGTAAAAATGGGGTTTTTCTGTTTTGTTTTTTTTTTTTTCAGTTCGAATGCGATGGTACGCTCGTCCCAAAAGTGGAAAATCAACTAAGAGGCAGGAATTATAAGGTTATTTCGTGCGAAGATACATATATTCCGAACATCTACGCAAACCTCAATGACGATGAAATCGAAAGAACTCGAAAGCTGTATTTGAAACTCGAGGAGTTCGATGAAGTAATTAAAATACACGATAACATTGCCTAGAAAAAACGAAATTAGATCAAGTCGCACGAGGACGCAGACTCGGCGAGTTATTCTGTGTTCGTTTAAACAATGATCAACGGTTTTCGTTATCCAACAAATGTAAATAAAAACAAATTTCACTCATCTAAACAGATTGCCTGGATTCCTCAACATTTATTCTACCTCAAGGATCCATTTTGTAATATTTACAGAGAGGAAATACTTTTTCCTCGCTCGAGTTACCGAGCTTTATTGATTCGAAAAAAGAAACGATGGAAAGATTGACGTGCAAAAAACATAAGTCGACGATTTAGCTGTCAAAAAGTTATAGATTTGTAAAAATCAAAATAATTTGAAAACTTGAATGAACCATTAGTCCTTTTTTCATTCACAAAAGCAATATCCATGCTTTGTCAATCCTACGATCAAACTTTATCAAACAAACGACCCTAATCTTCTCTTTGTCATAAAATATGCCTCGTTTACTGGAAAAAAGGTTTAGTTAGACACCATTCTCTTCGTTTCTTGATAACAAAGAAAATAGAAGGAATGTTTGGGTGGAATATTCGAAAAACAAGTTTCAAAAAGTTCTCAGATATATCATAGGAAAAATTCGCTTTTTAATCACCCCAATAAATACGTTTTTGGTTATTACGAAATATAATTGTCGAACATGTCGAATATACAATTCGTATAAAGGACTACATTTTTGAATCCTCGAATGATGGAGGATAAATGGGAAGTCCACATTCGTGAAACTATTCACTCTGCAACCCTGTAATTTTGTACTCTATTTCTGAGACTTTCGCAATCTCTGACTTCAACTTAGAGCTCGATAGATTTGGAAGAACAAGTTTGAAGTTCGAAGTTCGAAATAGAGACTTTGGGATTTTTCGAGTTCCCAGATTTAGTAAAAACAACTTGACCATTTGAATTCAAATGATTTAAAAAAATTAAAAAACACCGTTGCAGAAACACATTTGTGTCCATGTTTTTTGTAATCGATTTATGGTAAATTTATTACCATTTCGCGTTTACCGAGCACAAGTTTTTTTTCACCGCCACTTTTTCTCCTGAGATTATTTCGTGGACGAAACGATCTTGCGAGTTCAATTGAAATCCACTCCGTAACCTTTGATCTCGTTTATGTTTGAGCCAGCAAAATGTACAACGGGGCTCCTCATGAAGAGAGTTTTGAATATTTTTTTCGATATTTTACCTCTGCTGTCCCAGGGACTGTGAACCTCATTTTCACCCTCGATTTCCAGGGTTTTATCTTGAAGGTTCAAACCGTCTTCGGGTAAATTTTCATCGGTAGAAAACACTTTTTCCTTCATTTCTTCCGTTTCAGTAGAAGCACGTTTCTTCTCTTTTTTCTTACGTTTTTTCTCGGACTCAGGAATTTCTATATTTTCGGGAGCAACTTCGACATTTTCTTTGTCGACGGATTTCTTCGGTTTCTCCTTATTTTTTTTCTTTGGTTTTTCCTCTTTCGTATCGTCCACAGTTTCGTTCAATTCTTCGATCACTTCAATTACGTAGGCTTCATCGTTCGTCGATGCTTTCTTGGGCTTCTTTTTTTTCTTGCCACTGTCTTCGACGTTGACGATTGCTGCAGCTTCCATCGGCTCCTCTTCCTCGCTCTGCTTCTTTTCCTTTTGTTTCTTCGACTTTTTTTCCTCGCTCGTTTTGGTCGTTTCAATTTCTTCGATCAACTCGATGTCGTTTGGGTTTTCATCGACCGTACCCGGGGCACTCTCCTGTTCTTCGAACCTTTCTTCCTCTCTCCTGTTCTTTCTCTTCTTCTTTTTTTTGTTTTTCGGTGTATCGAGACTCATAATTTCAAAATTTTCACTCGTCGCCCCCACGAAACTATCGTCCAATGTCACAACTTCCGTCACGACGGGTGTTGATTCTTCTTTATCTTCCTCCGGAGCTTCCTTGATCGTTTCCAGATTAGATATTCGCCGTTTCCGTCGCGCTCGTTCCATTTTCCTCTCATTGACTGCATTGTCGGTTGCCTCTTGGCTCACAGCTTCCACGTCCATTGCTTCGTTCGTAAAAGCACTTTCGATGGCCACTGAATCCGATGACTTTTCCTTCTTCCTCTTTTTCTTCAACTTCTCATTGTCCACCTCGAATTTATCGAGTTTCCCAGCGTTTTTGTTCTTTCTCTTTTTACCTCGAGCTGCTTTACCAACGTTTGTGTCGTACTCGACAGTCTCGTTGAAAGTCACACGTTTTTTACCGCTCGATTCGTCCGTCAAGTCGAGCGCATCGTTTGCGAGACCAACGTTTGGTCGTTGGATTTCAAATTGACTGATGGTCGCGTTGTCGTCGCCGTTATCCCGGCCCTCGAGGCTCATTGCCTCGTTGACAAATCCTTCGTTCGCAACGGTCATTTCTTTCAACTTTTTTCTACGTTTTTTCTTATTCCCCGATTCGCCAGAATCCGCATTCAATAATTCTTCGGTTTTTATTGATTCTTCAGAATTTTCCAAGTTTTTTACACTGTCCGATGTTTTCTCATCAACGTTCGTGAGTCCGAGATCCAAGCCAACGTTTTCGTAAACAAATTCACATTTTCGCCGTTTTGGTGTACGTTCCATTTCTCTCGGGCTGTCGCCCAGCTCGAGAGCTGGATTTTCAAACACGTAATCGCTCTTACGTTTGCCAGGAGTCAGGCTCGTTTTCTTAGGACTGTCGGATTCGAGAGCTTCATTCTCGAACGTATATTTTTCTGCTTTTGTCGTTGATTTATCCGTCGCCCCCGTTGAACCCGCAAAACCAAAACCTACGTACCTCTCATCTTCGCTCTCCGGTTCGTTTTTAACGTCGCTCGTCTCGACGCTTGTACTCTTACGACCGAGCAGCGCCATTTTATTCTTAAAATAATCCGCTATACATCCACCCTTTATAGTCAACACGCCATAAGACGAGTCGTTCGTTCCCACAGGATCCGGAACTGCGACTTCGCTCTCCTCTTTCGTTTCTTGCTTCACGACAACCGGAGCTTCCAATTTTTCGGACAAATCCTTCTTGCCAAATATATTCGCAAGATCTTTTGTACTGTATTTGTTGACGTCCTTTCCACGTGTGAATTTTTTGTAACTGGAATCAATGTAAATGTTTGATTGTTAGACTTTCGATCATTATTCGTCGAAGAAATCGATTATTCGACACATTTCGAGTTTCATAAACAAAAATAAATCAAAATAAAGAAATGGCGACTCACTGAACTCTGGCTCGACTCTGCTGAGACTTGAGCTCCAATGACTTTCCGCTCAACTCATTCTCCTTGGCAATAGGTTCGGCTGTTTCGCTACTTTGCAACTTTTGTAGCAATTCGTTAAAACCTTCCTGGTGCTGAGTCCATTGTTTGTCTTGATCCTCGTTAGAGAAACCAACTCCTTAAGAAATTAATCAACAGTTCAGGGTTCAGTTCGTCATTGTTCAATGCATGGTTGCATATTCAAAGTTTTTATAATAATTTCCCATGCGCGTCACGCCCTTAGAAAAGTTGTTGCACTAGCGAACAGTAAAGTGCTGTCGCCGTTGATCATTTCGAGTTTATTTATCAAAATGGAGAGAGATTCTCGATTCCCGACCAAAAAGCCCTCGACAGCAGTTGTCTACCTTCAGTAGTTTTCTTATGAAAGATAAAAAAGGAAAATATCTGATTTGCGAGCACTTTCGAGGTATTTTTTCATAACCTCAAAACCACGTTACTGAAGATACAAAAGTAATTTTTTGGAAGGAATTCGATTATCTACTGAATCACTTCAGATGCATTTTGCTTCGAACGTTTCGCCAATCCGTACAATGAAAAAACATGTATTTTTGAAATTGTATACTTAACCCTACTTTTGCACGCCTATGACATTTAATTTGAACACGTTTTTTAGGAAGAAATGAGGAAACCGTGACTCAAACTGAAGTTTTAATACTTTACTTACCGCCCTGATCGTTTTTGAATCGAGCTCTAATGTGTTCGGTCATGCCATCCAAATTTCGTCCAAGACCTTTGCCGCTACTCCAGCCCATTTTCTCCAACATTTTCTGACCAAATTTGTTGGAGTCTAATTTCAGATAAACGAAGCAGTATAAATAAAAACGACAAGAAATTTTTTGATGTTTAATAATCACGCAAAATAACCGAAGATTTACCATCACTCCATTGTTTTCCTCGTGGATTGAGAGTCCACCTTTGTTTTCTCCGAGGTTCCGCCAACATCGCCATTTTGAGCGAGTTTTTTTTTATCAA
This sequence comes from Campoletis sonorensis, assembly GCA_013761285.1. NCBI lineage: Eukaryota > Metazoa > Arthropoda > Insecta > Hymenoptera > Ichneumonidae > Campoletis > Campoletis sonorensis. Next base: position 1,418,475 of record JACEOJ010000142.1, read on the forward strand.
CTTCGAATTTTATGAATTTTTTACTACTAGAATTGCGAATTCCATGAGAGGAATCGTTAAAATTAAAATAACGAACGAGTTCACGAACACAGAACGAGATGTTTTCGCGCGCGAGTGTGATCTAATCGAGGTTATGGTGAACTGGAAGTTGCCGAAGGGACGGACAATCGTAACGGTCGCACGTGTCGAACTGGCGAACTCCCCAACTGAATGGCGTCTATACGTGTGAATTCATGGAACACCCGGGACCGGGCGCCGAGAAAAAAATTAACGGTGGCGACATCTCCGCTTGCAAGTTGCATTTCGATCTTCCTAACCATCGGTAAGTTACTGAAAGCGTCCTAGATGTGCGCAGTGTACGTCACGTAATCAACTCGAACCGAACACTCGGAATGACTCGGAACAAAGAAAAGCAAGTTTGTGTGCAACGTAAAAAAAGTATAGAACATTGTTGTGTCGAGAAAAAAACGGAGATTCTGTGTTTTCTATATCTAATTGTAATTCTATCCCGAGTCATTTGCAATATCAATTTGAAATATTAAAAAAAAATTAAAACGTAGTCATTTTCGAAAATGCCACTAGCGCCACCACACAAGCGCACCCATAACAACAAACAATGGCCGCCCACGTAAGACCAGGTGAGGTTTTCGTTCGGATATCACAGTAGAGTTTCGGGGGTATATATAAAGAGAATATGCGGGGATTGCGGATTCGGATCATCGGTTCAGTTTGAAACGTTATCAAGTGCACCTCGACGTAGTAACTTGTTCGAGTGTGTGTTTCCGGATTCTTTTGGGATGTGATTTTTTTCTTTAATCATCGCTCGACCTCGTAAGGCGGATTGAGTAAAGAGCTTCAACGATTATTTTACGATATATATAATGGTGCAAAGTACGTGTATTGCGAAATTACGTTTCTTTATAAAACGCTTTCTCGAAAATTCGTCTGTATATGTGAACGAAATAAGGCAATAAGATGGAAAAAAAAGAAAACGCGAGTTTATTTGATTTTCCCGTGCGATGATTAACACAAGTTTATAGTAACTTTTTATTCGCTCATTTTTCACGATAATAAAAATTGCTATATTGCTTTTCCCGATAAATTTAATGTTTGACAAAAAGTGGGCGTTCATCCATCGTCCGTTATTATTTGCTGTCACATCTGTTTTGGCGAATGGGAGCGCACGTTGTCTTCACTGAAGCGCTGTTTTCTTTTTTTATCAGTTTTGGTACGCAATTACACGGACGTATAAAGTGGGCGCTCGTATCTTTCGCGTTTTTGTGTGTGTGTGCGAATGTGATCTTGGGTGACGCGCGTATCTTATTAACTTTGTGTTGGTTAGTCGTGACGTTCAGTGTCAGGCGCCGCGAACATTCTTCTCAATAATATAAAACGTTATTCCATGTTTTTTATGGCCTTCCAATTTTAACTTTGTTTTTTCAACACTTCTTTCTTTGTTGATCGATGTAGAAATGCCCATTCCAACCAGAGCGGCTCCTCGGCCGCCCTCCAATTTTGGAAGTCAAATTAACTCAGGCTGGAGCAACAAGTGAGCAATTTTCTTTTCACAACCATTTACCCTTTCAATCTTTCATTGTGTGTTTTATTTCATGTCTCTCTTTGTTTCTTTTCAGCGATCCTTTCGCTACTTCCATGCAACCAAATCAGAAGAAAAAACCACCGCCACGACCCCCTCCTCCAAGATTCAAAAAGGATTTTTTCCCCAAACATGACGATAGAACTAAGAAGCCTGTGAGTACGACCTTGAATATTTTCTTGACTCATATGCTACATTGGAGCTTCGCTCAGACTTGATGAATTATTCATAAATTTCTTCTTTAACTGTAAACTCTAATTTGTTGAGAAAATATTAGTATTCTTCAAACTTTTGGTATTCAATCCCCAACGGAATTGATTCTGGAGTCATATTTTTGACGTTTCGCTTCATATCGAAAGAAAGGAATAATTCAATTTATGCGTATATTTAATAAATCGTATTTTTATTCAGACAAGACCGACGGAATTATTGACCAATATATTCGGACGAAAAACACAAAGGAAACAGGAAGGTCCGAGTTTGGCGTTTTCAAACTCGAGATTCCAAAACGGGAGTTCACACTCGAGCAATTTAGTGGATCCTGGAGTTTCGTTGATAGATCTGAGTCCTCCTGGATCCCCGACGTTTACAACGAGGTCCAGCAGCGACGGTGTTAGCGTCGACAGTTTTGGTAGCGACGGGAATTCGAATCCGTCGGTTTTCACGAGTAGTGGAAATACGTCGCAGACGGAGAGTGCCTTTGAGGACGATTTTGATTTTTTCGGTAGTTTATCGAGCGGCAAAACGGGCAGTAACGATCCGTGGAAAGCGTCGAGCAGTCACGATCCGTTCTCACCGATGTCATCGAGCATCGCGAATTCTTCGATTTCAACAAAACGTATCGGTGATGCAAACTTCTTTGCTTACAACGATACGCTTCCGAGCAATCAAACAAGTTTTAATCCACCGGTCACGAACTCGGTGGCAACGATGCCCACCATCATTCGGGCCAGACCTCCGAAACCACCAGCTCCAAAATGTTTGAATCGAAGTCTCGCACCCGTCGTCACAGATTTCAATTCGCCACCAGCCACTAATTCCAACTTTTCCAATGGCAATGTACCTTCTGGAGGGTCCTCGAGAATGAATTTCAATCCGATCAACGAATGGTCCAGTTTCGACGACAATCCCTCGCCGCCGATGCCTTCGATACCTCCGCCTGCTCCACCCTCCGAATATCTTCAAGACATCGGGACTTCAACGGTATTTTATTTGATTTTCGACAGAATTCTTAACGTAAAAGTGGTATTAGAGTTTTTCATACTTCGGAGAACACGATAATTTTGGAAAAAATCGAAATTAAACTTTATTTCTTTGAGTTTCTTCATTTCTCTGCAGAAAACGATAATTGAGTTTTTTTCATCGTTTTTTAACAACTCAAATTTCCCAATTAAGATACAAATTTGGACTTGAGCATAATATTTCACCAGAGTTTCTTGAATTTACGAAATATTAATTCTTATCGTGAATTTACAGAAACAGGCAAACGCGCTTCCTCACGGAATCGCGCTATACGATTTTGCTGCTTCCCAATCAGGCGATCTTCCTCTCAAACAAGGTGAGGTCGTAACATTGCTCAGAGTGGTCAACGAGGAATGGCTCGAAGGTCGAATCGGCAATCGCACAGGAATATTTCCTGCTAATTTCGTTGATGTCGTTGTTCCGTTACCCGGAGTTTCTAATCACGTTGTTAATGCACTTTACACGTTCAACGGTGAAACCTGGGAAGATCTTCCCTTCGAGGTAGAGTTTAGATAATTATCATTGTTAATGCAAAAATTCAAATAAAAGAATTTCTTCCATTGGAACGATTTCTAATGATACATTTTGGACTTTCAGGAAGGCGCAAAAATAACGGTATTATCGAGAATATCAAATGATTGGCTGTACGGCGAATCCGGAGGTAAGAAAGGCCAATTCCCGGCGAACTATGTTGATAGAGTTCCGCAGGATTTGCCGAAATCATCGTAAACCAGAAAGTATACATAAAAAACAAAAAAAAACGGGAACTGATCATTTCGATTCGTTCGGCGAGAAGGACATTTTAATCAATTTTCTCAAATTGAATTTTATCGAATGGAAGATTCGAAAGAAGGGGTATAAGTGGAGGTAACCGAGGATACTTTCACTTCCCGACGTTCGATCGTAATCGCTCTACCAAGCATAAATCGCATCAATTCGATCTAGCTAGCTGTCTATTTGCTATAATTTATCGCAGGACTCTTAGACTAATTTGCTTCCTTTTTCGGTCGAATCGAAATTTTTCCAGCGTAAATATTAAGCGAGTTTTGTTATTGAAGCAGGAATATAAAGTGAATTGTTATATAGTTGAGAATGTGAGATTTAAATTCCAAGTTTTAAAAATAATACTCTGCAAAAATACCGTCGCAATCGTATCTCGCGCGTGCGCTGATTGTTTAGATAATTTTCTCACGAACGTCCAAGCATCACGGAATTCCTTGCTACTGCGTGTTTTCGATAATGGGGCGTTTTTCGAACGACAAGCACCGATAAATGTTAGCTGAGTGTACCGCGTTCATACGTCGTTGTGTTTTTATTTTTAAAAGAATTTTAGCGCTTTACGAAACACATCAAAGAATTTGTACATTACGAGTCGGTCAAGACTCTGTTTGATTAATGTCAGGGAAAATGAATATTGTTTTTGAATATTCGATCGGCGACAAAAAAGTGTAAAATTTGAATATACATGTACACGTGTAAGAGATTAATTTATAACACCGCGTTAATTTTAGTCTCGCTTTTATAACGAGCGAATAAGCAAAAGTTCTCTTGTAAATAATTTCCGAGATAGCTTCTATCGATTGAACGTTCATTTTTGCTATAATTGTCCATTAGATTTTAGTAGGGGCGCAACAGGAGATTTCTTTTTTTTGTTTTTCAAGACGACACGAGTCTCGGAATAATTAGTTTGTAATCGATGAAGAATTTGTTTTTTTTTCTTCTCTAAAAACGATACATTTCATATGAATTATTTCTTCTTTCGTTCTCAGTATTAACCTATTTTCCAAATTCGGTTATTGTGAATATTAGTCGGGGACCAAAACTAATATCACCTTTTTACAATCATAATATTAAAATTACGGGAGACATATCCGGTCGTTGAAAGAAGAGAGGGATTATGAAAAAGTTCAAACAAACTTTGTAAAACGCTTTATATATTTACACACATATATTGTACACGATTTAACACGGTTCAGCGACTGTTTCATATCCCGTACTGATACAGAATGTGATATTTTTCCGTCGTCAATATACAAAATTTCAAGATATACGTATTCTTCGTTTTGCATATTTAATCCAATAATTATCCAATATCCTAATTACCAGTTCGTCGAGCAAAGGATGGTCTAAAAAAAAAATGCGAAGGTAATTTTTATTGTTTGATTTCTTTTAGATTATATTCAATTTTTGAATTAAAATCATAGTTATTGAAATAGAAGGTTTATGGGGTTTAATAACATAGCAATTTTTTGCAGTGGATTACCAATTTTTATCCACCATTCAATAACGAACACGATCACTGGAACGAAAAGCGTTAGTGTCACCAATCGTAATGTTGCCATTGACCGTTTGATCGCCAAGAGTAATGACTCGTATCAATAAAATATTCGACGTTCGAGATCTCGTCAAGCTTCTTGTAGTTTTGCAGCACGAATTCCACGAGAAAAAGCCCGTGGGTTTAATAGTCTTTGTGCAATTTTTGAAAGCTTGTATCACACCATCCCGGAATTTTTTACCAGTTAGATAATAGAGAAAAAAATTAATGGCAAAGTTCCAGTGGTAGACGTGAAAAAAGAATCCTCGGCACCATTTTAACAACATTTTTTCCTGGAGCCTGAAAGAAGGAAAAAAAAGAAACGTGTTAGAGCGATTTATCATCGTTTTCACTCGGGAACTCAACGAACCGCGGAATATTTCGCAATTAAGACTAATTTAATGAGATTTTGTTTTAGTTGCTTAACCAGCTTATGTAACGAGCGTTTTCCTCGTTGTTCCTCGATGGATATTTCACCAAAACGACGTCCCAGTAGAGTTCGAGAGTTTCGACGATTCCAATTGGCAATAAAAGCACTAAATATACTATCGAAACCGCGAGTAACATTCGGCTCGTTCGACTAGTCGTACTCGAGGACGTTCCTGATGTTCCTGAAAGAAATCATCTTCCAGAAGAATTATTAAATCACATTTTATTATTTTTACACCTTATCGGTTTCCATCTTTCTCACAATACTCACGCGTCAATTGATTTCTAATCAAATCGGATTTCCTCATGTGCACGATCAGTAATACGTTGCCAATGAATATGAAGAGTGAAGGCAACCACGTGGAAAATGCTATGTAAAAATACATTGCGTTACCCCACGGTTTCGTCTTTTTCTGACAGGGCACAAATTCGAAAACACTGTCAGACTCATATCCTGGAAAAAAAATTCCTAAAAATTGCACTAACGAAAAAAGTGGCCGAGTTTCATAAATACATTCCAGGAGCATTTTCTTTTTCGATTAGGAAGAACTAAATTCTGATAAAAGTTATGAGGATTAGAAAAAAAATCGTCTAAATCGTATTATGCCATAGAAAGGTTCTTACAAATCAAAGTTTCTTCATTCAAAAATGGTTAAAACTTTTATGTCCCATAATTTGGAACCAAATTGATATGTAAGACATCCTCAATTCTTTTAATGACGTCTTGGAAATTAATGATGATGAGATTCTTACCTCCATAGTATAATTTCGTTAATGAGACGATAAAACTTGTACAAGTGAGAGTGGCGATTGTGAGGACCGTAGATCGACTGGTGTATAATTTGTTACGAGTTTGCAATGGAAATATAACAGCAGTTACACGAGTCCAAGTCAGGCACACGACGAGCCAGGTTGAAGTGAATTGAAACAATTCCATAGACACTGAATTCGATCCACACAAGAATCTGCTATTCTATACAATCGAAAAATAGAAATTTTCTTTTTTGTTTCTTTTATCGTCTTGGTTGAACATTTCAAGGACAGGAAAATGTAGAATATGAGGCAAATTTACAATCCGGATTCTTCATGGCTTACCATGAAAAGAGAATTGACGTACAAAGATTGAGACCTCGCCACTCCGATCGCGTAATTAAAAATAAGGGCACCGTTGTCCGACAATGCGAGAGCACGAAGATATAATGCCAGACCCGAATCCGACATGGCCACAGTATTTAACATCCCGAATGATACGACATTCAATGTCACACCTGCAGGAATTTAAAAAACGTTTAATTTGTCGATTGTACAAATTTTAAAATCGTCGACATCAATCAAAAGAAATTTTGTTTTACTTAATGAAATATCGAGCCTTAATTAGTTTTTGGTATATAACTGGTTCTGATTTTTCACTTATTTCTCATTATTTATAATTATCCTCACCAATGATAATGATGAATGGTGTCACATAGTTCAAGAGAACTCGAACCAACGTTACGAACGGTTGAAGATAGAGCCAGTAGGAACGTGCCTGACATGGCCAAATAAATTCCAAGTTCGGTTGCGTGAAATCGTAGATAAAGTCCAAAACTTCGAGAGGTAACGTACAATCGTTTTGCGCTCGAAATATTTGCGTTGATGTATTACGACCTCCTGCCATACGTATAACAATAATTGCAGTAGTTGAATTTCTCACTTTTATATAAATCCGAGTATATATGAATTTCGTTTCACCAGGGCGAACTTCAAGTGAACTCTCTGCGTATCATTTCGAGATTCGTGTGACTTAAAAAATAAGGGATCGCGAGAAACATCGAATTTTCAAATATCATTTCATTAGAAAAATTTGTTTTTCAATAAAAAATATAATACAATTGATAATAATGTTCTAAACGTGGAAAAATTTCCAATTTCAATTCTGCACGTTTGACTGATGAAGTAAGTGGTAAAAAAAAAATAGAAAATTAAACGTTCGAGTACGTCGCACCGTGTATTATGATCCGTTGGAGCAAAGATGTTTGAAGCGTTAACCAGTCGTTAGAGAAACACTCCTCATGTTTTAGCAAGAAACAGAGAGAGAGAGACACACACAATTCTCGTCAGCTCTTCTGTGGAAGCTGCAAAGACACCTGTGTTCAATTATCATAACATAGAATTATTCTCGGTAAATATAATGTCATTGCAGATAATGCAGATGAGATGATGCCCCAAGTTTGTCTTGGTGCGTTGGTGCACCGACGAGCAGAACCATACGTGTTGAAAAACGTGCCTTATGTATTTTGTAGGTACACAAGGGACACTCGCAGATATTGCCTTCTTGAGTCATAAATGCGGTCATTCGTTACACCAGAGAAACGATGTTTAACTTTAATGTTTTCTCGCTCTCTCTCACTCTCTCTCTCTCTCTCTCTCTGTTTGTCTCTCTCCTCTCTCTTTTACTAAAAACCACGAAGGACCAGTTATATTTTTCAATAACTCCATTCATCCAGATAAATTAATTACTTTCTCCGATGTGCAGATTTCTTTTTTGTTTTTCAATTAATTTTTATTTACTTTGACGTAATTTTATGCCGTGGCTTGATATTGCACTACCAGCGAGATAATTCGAAATTCACAATTTCACGATATGCAAAGTGTCCTCTACTCTCGATTCAATTAGTTTTATTCATTGTTATTTAATATTTAATTGTTACTTTTAGCACACTACAGCTCGCAACTACGTTCTGTATTCTCTAGTATTATTTACATTGTTTTCGTAGGAACTGCTCTCTACTATGTCACATACATTTCATTTTGTTTCGTTTTTATCCAATTTCATGACCAAAAGGCACACGTAGAGACTATGTCTTCATTTTCTTACATTTTTTTGAGATAATCAATTTTTCTTTCTTTCACTCTCATTCAAATTCGATTATTCCAACGAAATTATACAAAATCGATATAATCGTTGATGTGTAAATATCGTCGATTGGTTCGCTTCTATATCGGAGATGTGGATGACTGATTATTTAGCGAATTCCAGCGATGTAAATATCGTGCTATAAATAAATTCGCTGCTAGTAGATTATTAAAATACGTGAAATACGTTTTTGTCGATTGGTAACATTTTTAACACTGATTAAAAGCTTAGGAATTTAAAAAATGCTCGTTTCATACGAATACAAAAAAATTTGATTTAGCCCATCTCTGCTCGTATTAATATTAATAAAACTTGGTCAACCTGTGTTACGGAGAAAAAATCTGAATAACAGATATAACGTTGCATTACACATATAATCAATGAAAAAGCAATTTAATGATTTAATATCATTGTGGAAAGGCAACAAAGGTGAAGCTTTTTCTTTAACGATCATCTCCTACGCACGCACACACACTCACACACTAACATACGCGCAAATAAAATTTTATGGTTGCACCGACCTCTTAAAATCTCGAGAAAAAAATGTACAACTAAGAAATCTTCAAATGGAGCCTGTTTTCACTCTCTTTAGATTATGCATTTTTTTGTGAAGCTAGCACGATCGAAAGCAGGTAACGGGCCAAAACGACGTTAGAAAAAAATGACTCGCCAAGCCAATCATAATATCGCCATCTTTCCCAAGATCTTTGTGTAAAAAAAAAAAACGAAACAAGCAGCCTAAGCTTTTGCATTATAATTCTAGTCTTATGTTCTCAATCACAGCCGTTTAGATGGATCGTCGAATAAACAAGCTTCTCTCTTTGCGAGATTCCTATATTCATGTAAATTCGGAAAAAAAAAAAAATGAAAAAAAAGTGGTCTCGGTGACTCGTTCGTTGCGCATGTGTCTTATCGATTGACATTACAATTATGGTAACAATATTAACGAGAATACGAGTTTAAAAAAAAAAACATTGGTTCATCTTGTTATTAAACGGAGATCAAAGGCATTGATACGTTCCGTGAGACGCGGAAGGGTAAAAAGCTTTAAAGTACGAAATAATGAATCGGGACAACAATAAATCACCCGAGATTCAATCGCAGGCAAATTAAACACTTTTGACCCTAGCCAATTTAAGAAATGTATATATTATCATAATCGTTATTATTATTAATGTTTAATATTCATTATACGGCTGTCTTAAAGGACGGAGATGGCTTCTTTCTATTTATCTGACCCGCGCTCTCGAGTTTCGATAATTTCGGTGCAACCCCCTCCGAATCTTTATCAACGTTTCGTTTTCGACTGCAATTTTTCCATCCGACCATCGATTATCCATTTTTTTCGTTATCATACCTACTGGTATTTACAAAAATACGTAAAATCCATATTGCTGTTACGGTCACGGTGCTGTATCGCTTTCAGATCCTTGTGTTTTCCGCTCATGCAACGATTTCTTTTATTCTCGTTCGTACTTCCAATTCCAACATCAGAAATTTCAATCTCACTTTTTAATCGGGCCTATATATCGGTATTTTGGGAACGAATTCGACTAGAAGAACCTGCAGAACGAATCAAAGAAAACGAATGTAATACTTTTCTTCAAAATTTCGTTAACAGTTTAAAAAAAATGAAAATGCAACAAAATATAATGAAAGAACTCTGCTCATTTTCTCACATATTCCATCATGGATGAGCTGTCGCATCTCTGCTTGGTAAGTCGCCAATGGAGACCTAATTTGTGGTAAAGTTTGCTGTTTTCCCACTCTAATAATTTGTTCAACGAGTGTTGAGTCTGAAAATGTTTACAAACCATAGGTATTAACACTTATTCACGATATCAGAATATCTTCAAACCAAAAGAAAAGGAATTATTAGTTTTTGACAATACACACCCTTTTACTCAGGCAAATGACAGGCCACAGGGAACATCCGAGAGTGCAGCAACAACAGACGCAACCGCAAAATAGCCATTTTACATTGACAGGCAATGTTTTCTTCAATACTCCATTGACTCTCGTGACAGTGGCCTTGAATTCTTCGGGGGCAACTCGAGACACAAGACCGTTCGGGAACTCTGATTCAAAACGATTACTGAGGCCAAAACTGTAGGGGAAAAATAAACATGCAATCTTCAACATCTTTCATTGTCTTGTGAAAGAGCAGAATAAAATTGCTTATGTTTCAAAATAAGTGAAGCAAAGAGACAAAAGATTTGAGCTGGAATCGTGGAAATGGATATTTATACACATGTGTATTCATCATTGTACGTATATATACGACAATATGTGGGAAGAATAACAAAAAAAAGTGAAAGGATAAAGACATTGAAATGAATTGAATGAATATTTGTTTCCCAACATGATTTCTTTTGTCTGGATTTATCGAAAACTTTATGTATTTGTGTTCTTATAAGTAAATAAAAGATCGAAAAAATGGTAAGAACTGTATTTATATTTGTATGATTTGTATACAGAGGAAGTAAAAACTCACACTGTCATGTTACCAGCACCACGTACGACAATGGGATCAGGAACAGCGGGAACGTATTGTTCCTCTGAATTTTGTTCATTGTCTTCCTCCTCTTCGTAAATCGCGTCAAAGTCTGCCATTATTCCGAAGAATGCAAATAATCACAGCACGAAAAAACAACAAATTTGCATAGGCTACAGCCTCGATGGGAGCTAAAAAGGAGTCTTTTTATCCCTCGATATTTGCGTCATATATACGCTCACGTTGCATCGATAAACATTTTCTGGAGTTTTATCGAAAATGAAGAAAAATAATAATAAATTGTATGTAATCACAAACTGTTCTCAATAAAGGTCCAGCAAGATCATTGTAATGCAATAAGACTGGCGTATCAATGAGAATCACAAACACGATTATTCTTCGTGTCTATTCGCGAACACGACACACACACAACAAGTTTTATTCAGAGAGCTTAAAAGTCACGATGCAAAGAAAAAAAAGACGTGATTTATTGGAGAGCGAAGACTCGTACGTCATGCTCGTCGCAGAGCATCCGCGTACTGCGGATCATCATCTACAAACAAAAAACGTACGTACGTACGGGGCACGTACACGACTACTAGACTTCTGAAAAGCATTTTTTAATCTTTATTTTTCTACTTTTTTTTATCATCGTGCTCTCGGTATGTTACTCGGTCGGCACACTCTATCCATCTTTACCGAAATGGCAATTCTACCCTAAAAAACTGCACCATCACTGCAATACCACAAATAAGTATCACCTCCGAACAGCTTCACTAAATAAAACAACGTAAAGGCACCCACACAAAACTACCACAAAAAAAGCCTGGTATACGAAAACCGTACCAGATAAACTATTTTTAAAAAATGGAAAACTCTACCATGCGAAAAATTTCTACCAGAGAAATCTCTACCAATCCAAAGCACCAATCGTAACTCAAGGAGATTGGAATCCTTACTCTGGGATTGGTTGGTTGGATTGGTAGAGATTTGCGTATGGTAGAGTTTTACTTTTTTGCGTTCATCTGCTAGGCTTTTTTGTGGTAGTTTTGTATAGGTACCAACGTAAGATACAACTCTGGGTAAAAAAAAAAGTAAATATAGGTTACCAGGACTACCACAGAACATCTCTACCTTACCATCTTACTCCATTTATTAGGTGTCTTTACAAAAGTGGTACAATAAAAGAAAAAAAATTATTTGGTTGTAGACGGCGATCTATCGTAGTGAAAGCACGTTTATCCTGTTTTTAAATGTTTTTCAATTCATATTAATTTATTAATTTATAATTTATTAGATGTGTACAGCTGTACCAGTATTCGTGCGTTCACCATGGTACGAAATGCTTACATCGTACTGATACTGATGTGCAACCATTTTGTTTGCTGGGTGGCTGGACGCGTTTTTATTTGAAATTGAGACTCGAACCAGTGCTCATGTCTACTCACTTGTAGTTTTACCCATGAACTGTTGTTCAATTAAAACAATTTCTAAATCATTATTTATTATTAAATATCAATACATATTAATACACACTATACATTATTATTTATTGATATTTCATCTAGATAACTATTTTGAATATAGGAATAATTAGATGGAGACTAAAACGAGACTCTAGCCTTGGGAAACATTGGATTCCGTGGGAATCGTTGATTGTTCATACTCTTGTTGATTATCAGTTGAAGAGATCTGTTGAGGATCATTTTCGGCATAATTTCCGGCCGGATAATCTTCGTATTGTGGTTGATTTTGGTCATAAGCAAGATTATCCTCAGTTGGTTGTTGGACCGTCTGTTCATCGTTGGGATTTTGCTGATACATTGAAGGGTCGTATTGACCGTACTGATCGTAACCTTGGTCGGTATAATCGGTAGAATAATTTTGATTATCAACAGGATATTCTTGACCATCGTATTTCTCCTCGTTGCCCACCATGTAATTCTGTGAATCTTCGGCTTGGGCATCATTCCGATTATCACTTTCGAATTGATCATTCGAAATTTGGGGATACTCAGAAACCGGATATTCGTTTGCCCCCGAAGTTTGTGGCTCTTTTGCATTTTCCTCGTTATGGTGCTGTGTAGTTTTTCTATCAGAAATGGCAGCATGTTCAGCTGGAAATTTATAAAAGTTTTTTTAAATGTCACTTTGAAACGCACATTCTCAATATTGAAAGAATTCATTTTTATTTTAGGATGTAAAAATGTAATAGGCAGATTTTTAATCTCGGCCAAGTTCCAATCGAATAGACATTAGATTTGAAAAATTCGCAGAAAACTATAGTTTTTTTTTAAATTTATTTAATGCTATGTTGATCTAATGAATTTAGCAAGGATATTGTATGTACCTTTATTATTCTCAAGAGTATCATTGATTTTAGTTGAGAGACTCTCTAGGTTGCTTTGTAAACTGGCCATCTCTTCCCTGGGAGAAAAAAAACAATATTTTTTGAAAGCACGTCAACGCAATGTTCAGGGCTAAGGGTAGAGTGAATAAAACGTACTTATGTGTATAATATGTGAGCGTGGATGTGCACATAATTGTTTTTCTATCTCTCTCTGAACCTCTCTTTGTTTCTCTTTCTTTCTGTATTACCCTCGTACCCTCATAATATCATATTCAAGCTATTACTGTGCTGATAGAGGTATCTTGACGGATTTCGAGATAATCGACTTCTTTTTCGGTGTGACTTTAACTTTGAGATCGACTTTGACGGTGCGTTTCTTTTTCGAAGGTGTAGTGGTCGAGTTGATCCCGCCACAATCTTCCCCTTCTTCGACAGGTTTCTCTGTCAACACAGAATAGCCGGGATATGAATTTCTAGAAAAAATATATTCTACATCTAAAATGACTCTTCAAGAATTTCAATAATCAGGAATTTGCATTTATTCCAATTTTTCGCTAAGAATTCGTGTAGTTCTTAAATATTACTTTCAACAACTACAATAATTGACTATAGAAAAAAAAAACGCTTGGTAAATCTAATGGTTTTATTTATGGATTTCGATTGGCTCGTGAATAAAAACAATTTTAACCGATTGGATGCGGATGTGAGAGTTTGTGAGAACGAAGAAAAAAAAAAACTATCTAAACGCCCGAGTGGACGTTCGTAAGTAATACTTGGGAGTAATACTTGTGAGTGCGGTCGTTAGCTTCCAAACGATGTGTGAGAGATTGGCATTCGGCAGTCAGTCGTGCGACAAGCTTCGCCTGATTGCTCAGAACGTCTTCTAGACCAGCCACTGTAGCAGCTAAGAAGTTTCGTTTTTCATTAGCCAATTTAAATAATAAATTGACTAACTTTCCGATTTTTTTTTGTTTTGTTCTTTTTATTTTTTTTATTTTTTTTTTGTTTTTGTCCTGCTTATGCTAGGCATATAGTCAACGCATGCCGATTTCCCACACAATTTTCTTTATCTGTTTATACATGTACATACGTCTTTCTCAAGCTATCGAATAATTGTCAAAATTTTAAGACAATATACCTAACACAGGCACATTCGTGATTTTATATTACCGTGTTTCGTTTCGATGTCCATTATCATTGTTGTTAAATCTTTTTCGGGTTCCGGCCTCGGAGTCGCCACCGGTGTTTGACTTTCCGGTGGGTTCAGCAATTTACTCATGTTCATCTGAAAAATATTGCAATTAAATATTTAATATGAATTCCTTATGAATCTGTTAAGTTTTTCTACTATTTTTTTTTATACAAACTTGCCTCCTTTTCGAGGGAAGCAATTTGCTCGGACAAACGCAAATTTTCGCGACGACAATGAACGATGTCGGCATCCGCTCTTTCCAATCGTTGCTTGTACGAATTAATCTCAGCCTGCCATCGACTTTGCTCTTGACGCGAGTGTCTCTCGCTTCTTTCTGCGGCCAATTTCGCGGCTGCTATTTCTTGATCCGCTGCGTCTTTTTCCGCGATCGCTTGATTCAAGTCGCTCTGCAAATTTGCTGGAAATACAGGAATAATTGAATTAGCATTTTTAGGGATTTGATCGTTGTTTGATTTATCTTGAAATAGAAAGTTTAGATCACCGAATGACAGAGTGAAAAATTACCGATTTTATTCTGTAGTTCCTTTTTCAAGTCATCGATCATCAATTGTTTTTGGCCGAGATCCCTTTTGAGATCGAGCAGTTCGCGGCGTTGTTTTTCCGTTTCCATTTGCGATTTGCTCGCTGCATCCCAATGGGAGGCAACATCAGCGGACAATTGTTCAACTTGTTGGCTATAACGACGTTCAACTTGATGACGTTCCTCAGCAACGCGTCGGCTGGTTTCTTGGGCAATTTCCCGCAGTTTTTCTCTCTGCCTGTCGAGCTCGTCATTCAAGCGACGAATTTCCGCGTCAGCTTGATATTTGTCGAAATCTGACTGTTGAGCCAAATCCGTAGCTCTTTTTGCTCGTTGCGTCGTTTCGTTTTCACGGTCGCGTGTAGCTTGAAGCTTTCTCAATGCTTCGTCGAGTTTAACGCTCAACTCGTGTTTCTCGCGTAAAGCGTTTTCCAATTGAACTACGAATTCAGGACTCGCTTGATTGCCACTGTTCTCAGCTAGTCTTTTCGAACACGTTTCATTCTCTTCTCGAGCTTTTCTCAATTCTATTCTCGCCTGAGTTAATTGCGCCTCCAACTCGCTTATCCTCGACTCGAAAACTATGTTCGGACCTTCCAGTCTCTGATGTATCCTCACTTTTTTTCCGGAATTTGAACCGTTCTCCAATGTTCCTTGATTCTCCGTTTCTGGTTTTTTGTTCTCGTCGAACGACTCGTATTCGCGTAAAAACGACTTCAACAAACCTGCTTTGTTCTTGTCGTGCAAAGCCTCGTTCTCCGCAACAACCTGTCAAAAAACAAGCAGCCCTTTAGCAAAGGAACAGAGAAACCAAGGACCTTATCGATTATCAGAAACAATGAGTCAACGCCTAGTAACGTTGCCTCGCTGGATTCTCCAAGCCAAGAAATTCATTCGTTCACTCGAAGTCATGCATCTAAAGACAAGTTTCAATCACTGAATGAAACGAAAATCCATACTTTTTTTCACCACTTCTTTTTTAAAAGAAATTTGAATGAAAAATTGTCATAAAATTTTCCATGGCAATTGCCAGAATTATATTTTTTACAACGAACCTCACGAATTTTTTCCAACAAATTTTTCAATTCGTCCTTGCAGTATCGTGATTCTTGCTCGAGCTGCTCGATATATTCTTCCTGTCGTGCTATGAATGAGGTCAGTTCGGACGGTGAAGATTGAACATCTCGAGCCGGATATATAACAGAGTTCTGAGAAGTCGCGACGAGACGACGATTCTTTTCGGTCGATGCACACGCATTTTCATCCTCGAATTGATTGCCGGAGAAAGCTTTGGCGCGTGAACAATCGCTTACGCTGCGATCGTCCGAGTCCTCGGGTGTCTCGTTTATTCGCAGATTGCTTCGTCGATAAATCCCACGATCACGGGGCGGTTTTCTAAAGCAAACATTTATTAAATGCTTAGAGACAAATGTATAAAAAAAGTCAATTTCTTTCATTGACACTGTCAATCGACGGAACTGTATGTTCAAAAAATATTTCAATTATTTAAGCACAATTTAACGTTACCCAGTAAGTAGTCTCGGTGCATAAGTTTCGGCGAGTAAGTATTTAAGTTTGGAAACAGCGTCTCTGTATGCATTTTCGGTGTAGTCCGGAGTTTTTTTCTTGGCAATGTCGATTTTTTGGCAGCCACTGATTTTCCTAAACAGAATAAAAATAATTAAAGGCAAGCTTCACTGTGTACATTGTCATTGCAGTAAAAATAAAGATACAGATAAACCTCGATTACCTCGATTTGAATCTTTTCGATCGACAGAAAGGCGTGGGATCGAGATTAGCGAGATTGTAAGAATTTTTTGGTTTCATGTAAGTTCTGAGTGGTAATCTCGGTCTTGACAAGATGGTCGAGGGTGCGTTGCTGGTGAATGTTGTTGCAGCAGGGTTGGAAGGGAGGCGATAACGACGAGAGTAGTTGTTCATTGCTAGGATTCCGATCGCATTGTGCGATCCCGAGGCGTTTCACTGCCCTTACATATAAACCGCTGAGGTGCCACGACGAAGGGTGGTGGTAAATCGATTTCTATGATTCTCTGTCTTTCTTGGCTGGTGCACAAATACACCTGTCGTATAGATATTCCCTCTTTGGCTTATTCGAGCTAACTAAAACGAGGAAATCTTCTTGTCCCGTTGGACGAGGGTGGCTCGAAAAGTTCGTGGCAAGTAAAACGATGAACTTTGGCCTGCGAACGGTACGTAACCAGAGACTGGTAGTGAATCGCGTGATGAAAAGCCATCCGTGCTTCGGTGGGACAGGCACCGTACCAACGGACACGCTCTTTCACCATCATCGTCCAAAGGAAAAGAAGAATGAAAAAAAAAGAAGAAAAAATATTAAAAGAACTCATCCGCCCGAACCTTTTGAACGATTAGCCGCTGTTATTACCCGTGCCGTAATTTTATACTTTCTCGAGATTCCTCGCCCTCGATAAACCCTTTCATCGAATAATGACGCGCATTCCTACGCTGAATAATACTCAAAACTTCATTTATATACACGTATATCAAGCATATATACAATTTTTGTAATATTACACAATATTGTTCGATAAAACTCTCTTTTGTCAGATCTTATCAAATTAATCACTACTCAAGAGCACCATGATTGTATTTCTCCTTTTTTTTTTATCGCACAGCGATATTTTTTCTTGTTTATGCATTGAAAATTAAAGAAAATAAGTTAAGGCACCAATAGCTAAACGGATGATAAATTCAAAAATGTCTTTCTTCACTTGAAAATTGTTGAAAAGATTTGAAGCTATGATTACAACGATTTATTGTCAATTATCGGGGAATTAAACTACTGTTCAGAAATATATTTTGTGTTTTTCTTTTCCTTTGAGTTTGAAGAGTTAGCTAAAACATTATCTTTTTTATCAATCGTTCGACTTTTGTACTAAGTACCACAACTCGTTTTCGACGAAGCGTTATAAATTAATATTTTCTCAACGTATTTTTCTAAAGCTCTTGTCGCGACGAAATGCTCGCATTACTCGCGACCTCGTTATTTCTCATGGGCTCCTCACTTATCGCTGCAAATTGTTCCTCACCCTCCAGCGTTCTGTAGTCGGCAAACTCTGAAGCAACCGTGCAATTTATCGTCAATAAAATATCGAAGTAGGAGAACAGACTCAAAATCCAAATTTTTATAACTTTGATCCGCGATATTTTTGTTAAGGATGGAAATTTGAAAACTTCACTTATTTAAAGATTAAAAATGAGGAATTCAAGTATTTACCGTCTCCGTTTGGTTGGGCTTTTATGAGCAACATCATGAGAAAACCAACAACAGCAGATCCTCCACAAACGAAAGTCAAAATGTCCCTGTAGTACGTGGGGCATTCGTCGTCGCATCGTCTGGAAAAAAAAAGCACCATGAAACATTTGTTTGTACTGTTATTGAAAGAGAGTAACAAGGGAATTTTAGTGAAAAAAAGTGACTGAAGAATTTGACATCTTTGAAAAAAATGACAATGCAACAGTTCAAGATCATTAAAAGAAAATCCAGTGAATATTTTCTCACATATATTGAATAGCCATGACGAACAGTCCGTTGGAAAGTTTATCGGTGAAACTCATAGCACCATAAACAAAAGCTCCACTTTCTGTATTATCGCCGATAAGATCCGACGTTGTTCCAAGACTCGTGACCAACATTATCGCACCGCTGGCTCCTGAGAAAACAATTTTCAGGCGTTTGTATACTGATCGATAATTTATAAAATGCTATTTAGAAAAAGCGGTGAAAGAATTGCAGAGCAAGAGAAAAAACTATTAAGAATAATCGACAATTTAAGTAGAAATCGATAGTGTCCAAATTGGTTTCCATGCCAATGAGAGGTTCAATTATTTGTGAAATAAACTTTAATCTGAGAAACGATTTGAAACAATTATGACGATAATGAATTATAAAAAGTAAAACCTCAAATACTTTTGCAAAGACAGATGAATTGTTGAAACGCGACGAAAAAAGGCGAAAGATGAAAAAAATGTATATTTACCTAGAAGAATCGAAACCACATATATTTCATACGTAGTATAATTTTCCCCACTGCCAAACCAAATCCATGTGCAACCCAAAACACCGAGGGCGACACCGATCGTGTAGGAAATTTTCCTTCCTAGTTTCGTGTTCAATCTCTCAATGATCAAGGATGTTACGAAACTACTGATGAATATCGTTAATGGTATGATAGCCAATCGTGTGGCTGGCAAATGCAGGCTCTCGTGGAGATAGAGAGGGACATAAATTTGTGATATATTTAGAAATAAACGTGTTGGCATGTAGACTCCAGCCACTTTATATAGTTGGATGTCCTTCAGGAGAGCAGAAGCTGTTTTCGTTGTTCTTCGAGAATGTCCTGAATAATATTACAATTATTATAATTTATTGTTGATTTCGTTATTTTCAACGATATATAATTATTTAGGAAATTTGTAATCATGTCCATTCGACTTGGACGTTTTTGCTAATTCAATTAAATTTCGATTCTAGTTTAGTTAACTTCATATAAAAAAATACTTTGTTACGCAAGTTGACAAATTTTTTTACCCGAAGACACGTCAGGCTGTCCCTCTCGTACCACCAAATGGAAAATTAACGATGTTACACAACCGATGGACAATCCTATGAGCATTATAGTCTGAAATTTTGGTGCATCCGATGGACCTATTTGGTCAGCAGCAGAATCGCTTGTTATGTGTAAAATTCCCCAAGTTATACAGTAAACGAGGACGTTCGAGAATACCGTGAATGTGTATCTGAAATATTGAGGTTTCAGTTAATTCTCGTTGTCAAAAACAAACATACGTTATCACTAAAAATGAACGACTAAGTTCTTTAAACTTCTTAAATTTTTATTTTTATCCATCGGTTGTCACTAATTCATGTTTTAACTCTTTGAGCCATACTTCAAGATTCATTTCGTAAAAAAGAAAAGAAGAACAAAATTTCGTAAAAAAGAATTTTACTTCAAAAATCCAACAATTGCAACGAAATGAAATATAAAAGTGCAATCATTCTGGGAAAACGAAAATTCCAGTGTGGCTGGAAGGGTTAATTAGATATTCACTTTTTTTAGATATATTCATTTAATTATGTCATAATTTATAAGAAAAATGATAGTCACCTAATAGCTGTAAGTTCGATTCTTTCATGTTTTGTGGGCGTGAGATCTGGTATGAGCGACAAATGAGATATCTGTACGGAAGCCCATCCGAATTGAAAAATAATGACAAAGGCTGAGTAGTAAAAAAGTTGAGCCCAATGATGAGTATTTTCGCAGCCGGCGCATCGTGAGAAAATGAACGGAAAGGAGAAGATAACACAGATTGTGCCTGTAGAAAAGAAACAAAAATATTACGATGTGAAATGAAAGGATGAAATTAACAAAAAAATTTGAAGGACATTAGCCGGTAAATAAATTTGAAAAGAGTTTCGGGAATATTTTTTTGTCATGACTTACCCAAAAGATGCCAGGTCTTTCGTCTGCCATATTTACAGAGCCAAAAATCATCGTTCATGTCGGAATGAATTCCGACAAAAGGAGTTGCGAGAGCATCAGCAACTTGGCCGATAAGTAAAACAACGCCGGACAAAACAGAACTGAATTTCAGTACGTAGTGAAAATAAACAATGAGGTAGGTAAACCACATGGATGCACAAATGTCATTGAGAACATGACCAATGCCATAAGCCCATTTTTGTTGTCTTGTTAGTAACCTCACGATCTCGGTATAATCGTTTTCCACCGAATTCCCGGAATTCTCCATGATGACAACAGTGATTTGTCAATTAAATAAAATTGTGAAGCTATCAAGTCGAATGACCGTTTTGAGATCATGAATAAATACTATTTCGAAAGTGATCCTGTTTTTTCAAAAACTTTGCAAGATCGAATAATAAAATATGAACGATAACTTTTCATGACAATCGCGTGTTCAACTATACGTAATATCCATTGTTCTCGTAATGCTCATTTTGACGCTCATCCATTATTCACTGCTATATTTTACGAAATCGTATATCTTGACGTGTCAGAAATTTTGAAAACTTCTCGCAACATAACCTCTTCGCGACTGGCAACACGAGAATGAACAGACTTTTGTGACAACTCTTGCCAGCGCATCACATGCTCTTCTGTCATGCTATCGCACGAATGGGTGTTGTGTGTGTGCGCCAAAACAAAAACATCGAGATTATTCGTCACGCGCATCCTTTGACCGTTGATCCTCCTGCAGCTCGATATTAGCCGCGTTTCATATTTTTTCTTTATCTCGATTTATTATGTACAAAAATATCAAGTTCAATGTGTTTCAAGCGTATTTTTATACGTTAACATGTTGTAATGGTACAGTGATGCTATCTTCTCCAGTGTAGTTTTTAATTTCATACAACAATTGTATCATGATTCAATTTTTGTTTTGCCATGTGTCTTGTAAAATTTTATGTGTGAATCAATATTTGAATGCTCTTGGTATAAGTAAATTTTATTTTTTAAAGGTTGTGTTGGTTAATAAATAAAAACACGAGTGATTTATTTTTATAATTTATTATGAAAAGAACATCTCTTATTTTCATAGATTGTTTACATCTAGTCACTTCTTTAATAATACAGACTTACAATTTAGTTTTTGCTAGAAATATGATGAATCCTTTACAAGGAAAACTGTTGATATAATTAATATTCTGTAATACTGGATGACATAGAATATCTGTGAAAGATGAAATTTATACAGTTTTTACAGTCTTTAATTCGTATTTCAGTCCGTTGAAAAGAATGGAACGATTATTATGATGAGACTTATAATTTAAATCGAAAACTTTTATGTTTTGTCTCATGTGAGTGTTTAGAACACGAAGAAAAAAAAAGAAAAAAAATGAATGAGAAAAAACAAAATGTGTGAAAAAATGAACACAGCTGATGCTTAAATCTAAATGAAGGAACGTATTTTTTTATTATTTACGCAGCCTTTACATTCTTCGAAGCTTTTTCCTGGGCTCGGGTTGGGGTTTTTTGCGTTTCAACGGCTTTGGAGGTTTCGCCATCTTGGATAGCCGGCTTTCCGGTATTTTCGATGTGAATAACCCGTTCCTTTTTGTCCTTTGGATCGTGTTTCCTCGGGGCTTCGATGCTCAGTACACCATCCGACGAGAGACTCGATTTCAAATGATCGATGTCACATTGTTCGGGCACGAGATATTTGCGAACAAATTGACGGGATATCCAGCCATGTTCGTCTTGTTTCTCCTCGTGTTTACCCTCTATGACGACGTGACGATCAACGACCTTAACGCTCACTTCCTCCGGTGAAAATTGTTGAACGTCCAGACTGACTTGGAATTTGTCTTTGTCGGCTTGGACGATCGATGAACCACCGGTGCGGCGACGTGCCAAGCTCCTCTCGTAAGGATGATAATGCTGAAGTCGTCGCCCTCCAGTTGGTCGTATAACAAAAATTTCAGGCTCCGGTGCTATCGCCGATCGTAGCAAATCACTTGATAACGGTAGCCCGAAATGTTGGTCGGAAATTCGATGAGGACGATCCAAATCTTCCCACCAGTTGGAGAACAACATCGGTATCAATGACATGATGTTTATTTTAGGTTTTTATTCACTTTAGACGCGAAGCAACACAAGATTGTGTTTGTAAACACTGGAATATGAGTTGTAAACTCTTGAGATTATTTTTTCGTACTGATTCCCGCTGCCACCGCCCTCCCCGTTTATATACTCGCCGGCTACACTAGCGCCGCGTAATGGATGTTTGACGCAACTTCGCGAGACACCCCGAACGTTCGCGCAGTATCGCGCATGTTCTAGAAACTTGGCGAAGTGTTCTACAGTTACGCGGAAAATCTTTCTCGACGCTTCTTTCTTTGAAATGGAAATATATTTGATCTGCCTTATGTTTCTTTTTTTTAAATTCGTTCCAATTCTTGTCTCTTTCAATCTACATGTAGGTCTAATGTTAGAAAAAATTAATCTGTCTGCAAAAGTCTCGGAAAATGTTTTGTATCAAGAATGACTTCGTACGTATATTCTGGAACGTTTCCATCTGTTTTTTATTTTCTCAAAACTTTTTACAATTATATGAAAGCTAAAAGTTTTAACTATTCTCAAGAATCCAATTTTTTTTAATGAGAAAAATCTAAAATGATTCGAATTTATACAATTCATCCTCGGAAAAAGTAGCATTGCCCTATGTAAAAATTTTTTTCAAAGGTTATGAAGTCAAATTTCTTTGGATTCTGTAATACGATTTCGAAATCTCTCATATTTTTCATTACATTCTGTTTATTTCTAGAAGTTTCTATACCTTTATCATTTCCGAGTGAGTAACCAATTATGTTAAAAACTGTGTAAACATTACTCTATATACGGCTGCATTCGAAACATACGGATTATGAGTTTTACGCGGAATTGTTTGCTCATATAAAATTATAAAAACGCGTTTGTAAATGAAACTTTTAAACTGTTGACACCCCCGATGTTATGTTTTTCTCTAAAAATTGTTATTCTTATCGAAAAAACGTCGCGACAAATATTTTCTCGTCAATCGAAGACATTTTTTATACGCGTATTAGTCATCGTGGAAACACGAACAATCTGGGTTCGAGAGAACAAGCTAGAAAGATCGAAGCGAGACCAGTTTCTCTCACCATTCCCACATCTCGTATATACGCATGTATTTCACCATAGGACGGTTGGATTGTGTTTCGCATGCTCTGGTGTGATGTATAGTAAAATGATGCTTTTGTTTTTATCGAATCTTCATTTGTCATATCAAGCTCATATATATTTCAGTTTTTGTAAATTTCCGTCTAACCGAAAATCAAAAAATAATCTGTGATGCAAATTTGATGGGTTTTGTAACACCCCTAACCTTCCGGACTTCGATGAAGGTTAGGTACGCCGTGTATACGTATTGATGCGACGTCTAGTAGTGGAAAATGAAACCAAATTTAAAGGCTCTCGAAATATTCAACTGATACCAGCGACAGTTTCTTTTTCAGCATTTAACTTTTTTTTCATTATATTCCGCGGGCGTAAGATAAATCTATAAAACGGAATTTCGTAGTGAATTTAAAGTATTCATCCCAATGCAGTAGAGAATTAGGAGCAAAATTTTAGTTATTTTCCACGAACCAGACACGAAACGTATAATTTCTGTTTTCGATGTTAAAAATGTCCAGCTTACGTCGAAATGATTCTTGAAAAATATTTGAACTAGTCATTGCAATAAAAACGAGACAATCATTCAGTTTTGGAATCGATGTAATTCAACGGATGAATAAATAGGATGAAAGGAACGGTTAATAAATACTACGAACACGAAAATTATGTTTTTTTTTTTCGTTTATTTTTATTATAACGAATTGCATTTATAATACAAAATATTTGGCTATAACATTAAAATACACGATTTACCGTCATTTGGTTTGACGTACTATGCGATACATAGGAACATACAAATTTTCGATGATAGGAAGAAAGTAAAGAAACGAAGATGATAAAAAAATGATTGATCGAAAGAGAATTATTATCAATGGCGGACTAGCGAAGAATGTACGATGGGTTAAATTTTACTGTTTGGCAGACATTTTTCGGGCTTCTTGTTCTTGTTCCTGCTGTTCGTTTTCGATGGCAGGTTTCCCAGTGTGTTCGATCTTGATGGGTTTGACGCGTTTGCTTTCGAGAGATTCGGGTTTCCTTGGAGTGGTGATCGTGAGGACACCATCGGAGGAGAGAGTCGATGTCGTTTGATCAGGATCGCATTGTTCTGGCACCATGTATTTTCTGACAAATTGTCTCGACACGATACCGTGATCGTCCTGTTTCTCTTCGTGTTTGCCCTCGACGATGATGAAGTTGTCCTGAATTTTAACCTTAATCTCTTCCGGCTTGAATTGTTGCACGTCCAACGAAACGTGGAATTTGTCCTTGTCGTTTTTCACCATCGAGTAACCTTTCTCAGCTTCTCGCATGAGCTCGGCCCAAGGACGATAATAATTTGGTTGGAATCTCCGGTCGATGAATGACGATGGCATGAGATCTTCTGGTCTTACCATCAAACCAAAATGTTGATCCATCAGTCGATGCGGACGCTCGAGAGTCTCCCACCAATGTGAAAATAATTTCGGTACGATACTCATTCTTGAACGCATTCGGAACGTTTACACTTTTTTTTCAAAGATACTTCGATGTTTTGTATTGATAAATGTACGTTTTTCGTACTTAGAGAATACGCCTCTTGTACTTTATTCACTTGGATATTTGTTTTTGTCTGAAGCCTCAGCGTTGGCCAGCGCGCTTTTATAGTAAAACTCCCGCTACTCCTTGGCGGTGGCGCTAGCGTACGGCAATGCGCACCCCAAAGTGCACACACGTACAAGAGAGATAAAATGTATTTTCTCGTTCCGCGACGTTCGCGAAAATTCGAGCTTGCGTCGAACAAACGACTGGCGGATTTTGAAAGACGAATTGTGTTTCTGATCGAAGGAAAAATAATAAAACTTCAATTTTATACTTAATAAAGAACTAATAAATCGTATTATAAAAAACAATTTCTTAACCCAATCCATTCGGAAACGCTTTGAAAATACGAGGAAAATCTTTTTTCGAGCTGTCATTCATAATTTGTCAATTATTCCTCTTTATACTATTATTAATTTCGATATTATCGTTTTTTCTTACGTTAGATCATTAAGCGCCAAATTTAATTTACTTCTCATTCAATGCTAATTAGAAAAATATCATATTTGCTCATGAGACAAATGAGGCTTAATTCTATTGATAATAACTTAATAAAAAAAACATTAACATTGTAAATGAAATTCTCAAACTGTTATTCCGAATGTAGTCATTTTTATTCCCAAATTTATCGACTTGTGCTCATTTTTACAAACATGAGTCACTTGACACGTGAGAGTATTTCGTTTGGTGTTCAATCGGAAATAATCAAACCTTTGAAAAATATAATATCCAGAAAAGTTCTTCTGTGTCCGAAAAAATTCACAGTTCTTAGATTATTATGAAATATTCTCGGAAAGATTGAAATTTTATCATCTTTCTTATATTTCTAGAAAATTCTATCATCCGTAAAGTTCCACTACTTTCGAGAATATTGGTTCTCCTCTGATGAGAAAAAAACTAAGGAATTCTTTGAGTTTACAGAACATTTTCTCGCGTGTTCCAGAATTTTTCTATAATTATTTAGTTCTTTTTCAAAAGCTTCTGAAATAAAGTACATTTATTATTTTTTCTTGAAGGCTACTTCTGCGGCAATCTACGAATAATTTTGAATTTTTCACCGCATTTTCTTACTTCTGTTGTTCTAGAAATTTCGAGAATTTTTAATTCCCCAATATACATCGTAGAGTTGATGAAAACGATTAAATTTAATATTAAGAATGAATTTGAAAGGCGATCAGTTTATTCTGATAGTTCAACAGGCACTCGCTGTTTACTTCGAGAATTTTTCCCCTTCCAGTACCTACATATATATTTACAATTAGATAAGTTGAGCCGAAAATAATTGGATAATCTAGAACAATCTACGACCCACGATCGTTGCGATGTACGACACGATAAGAATATTTTTTACCCGGTCTGAAAAGAGAAGAAACTCGAATCGTTTTGAGGTGAATGTGTGCGTGGTGAATCGATAGCGCGTAACCGAAAATTCTAGCAACGTGAAAGAAGATTCTCGAAAATTCGCCGGCCGGCTGCGGCGATCGCAGCGCCGCTCTGATCGAGACAAAAGACGCTGCACGAAGCCGGGAGTGATCAGTCGTGAACGAGCAAGCATAGTCATTCAACGATAAGCCATCGCGAAAGCAAATACGAAAAAAAGTGTGATCGAAGAGAAAAATAGTCGAGAATTTATATAAAAAGAAACTGAAATAAAACATCATGTCTCTTCTTCCAATGTTGTACTCGAACTGGTGGGAAGATCTGGAACATCCGCACAGCGTGTTGGACCAACATTTTGGACACGGAATTCATCCAGACCATTTGGTTCATTCGCACCGCAGACATTTGCCATCGTACTATAGTGCACCCAGGGCGGCAGCGTTGGTCCCAAAATGCCCGACCAGCATGTACATTCGACCTTGGGCAGATTTGTTGCGTCAAGGTCAGGGCGGAACATCGACCGTTAAAGCCGACAAGGATTCGTTCCAAGTATCCTTGGACGTTCAACAATTCGCTCCGGAGGAGATCGACGTCAAAGTGGTCGACAGGACCGTCATCGTCGAGGGAAAACATGAGGAGAAACAGGACGAGCATGGATGGATTTCGCGACGATTCACAAGGCGCTATATTGTGCCCGAGCAGTGTGACATCGATCAGGTCGTCTCGAAACTCTCATCGGACGGTGTTCTCTCGATTACGGTGCCTCGTAAAGAAGTTCCCAAGGTCACCAACGAAAGGTCCATTAAAATCGAGCACACTGGAAAACCGGCGGTTCGTGAAAACGGTGAAGCCAAACCCGAGAAAACCCCAGAAGACAAAGCCGTCGAGAAGTAAAAATCATCGACACCGCCATTTTGTTTGTTAAAAAAAAAGTTACAAGTCTGACTATTTTCTAATTTTTTTTTAACTATTTAATAGTCTCTTCTTCATATTTCCTCGCTTTATTATCAACGTAACTAAACATTTATCTTGACACATCGTCGTAACTTCGTCGTTACATTTACTACACATTAAAGACGAAAATCATCCATCATATGTGAAACAAAAAAGTTGAACTTTTCTTATTGTAATGATACGACGTGAATAATAAAATTATAATCGATACCAAATATGCAACGAAGTGTCTGTTTTTATTTGAAACTATCTCGGCGATGAGCAAAATTTAGTTTTTTTCTTTCGAATTATTAAAGAAAAAAGAAATAGAATTTCTGAATCAATATTTTATTGTGATTGAAAAATTAAATTTTGCTCGTCTCCGATTCCGTATCCAATTGAAGCTCATTTACATCCTTTATTCCTTTTCACTCGTACTCTGGATCAAATTTTTGTGAAAAAATGGGTAATTCAAAGCTGTTAAAAGTACACCGGTCCTTTGTTCTATGAAATTGAGTCTCGGCTTAGTTTGTGTAACAAAATACGGTCGTAACGATGCATAATGTAGTTGCCATTTTGCTGATATGAAATTTCATAGGGTGAGTCTATTGCTGGAGGGAAGGCGAGACTTATGGCGGACGACAAAGAGATTTCTCCAGACGGTTTGGGTTTTGTTTTGAACACGTATATAGATATGCCCTCCTGAACGTAAGAGCGGCCAAGGATATTTACAGGGGAGCGAAGTAACTGAAAGCCGGTTGCCATGCCCTTGCTTATATTTTCTCCCCACTTTTACGAGAGACGAACATTGGTCCGAAGCTTCCAAAGCTACACACGTACACAAACGCATACTCTCACTCAGTACGCTTTTATAAACAGATATTTTTCGTTGTTGAAGTACTCAAGTCTACAGTCGTATAAGAACTATTCCGAAACGCGCATCGTAAGTTTTGTCGACAAGTTTTTTTACTCATCTCGTGGAGAAAAAAAAACAAAAACGAGACAAGCTTTTTTTGCTTTATTTCAACAAAAAGTATCGGAAATACAAATACTGTTACAAAGTGGTTAGTCGCGGTTTATCGAACAATGTCTCTGATACCAATGCTGTATTCTGATTGGTGGGAGGATCTCGATCGTCCGCACAGCCTAGTGGATCAGCATTTCGGTTTACCAGCTGATCCTGAGGAGATTTCTTCGCATCGTAGCAATGCGATAAGCCGTCACGCTGAAAATCTGGGTTATCCATTTTTTCGTCGTATGCGAAGACGCCATCATCCCTTTCATCACGCTCTGATGCGCAGATTCGGAAATAACAAAAGCGCCGGTTACAACAATACCGATCGAGACAAGTTTCTTATCAATGTAGACGTCAAACAATTCGGTCTCGATGAAATAACCGTGAAATTAATCGAAAAGAGCATTCTTGTTGTCGAGGCTAAACACGAAGAAAAGGAGGATGAACACGGTTGGATATCGCGACAATTCACACGCAAATACAACGTGCCATCTTATTACGACATCGAACAGATCGAATCATTTCTCTCGTCCGATGGTATCCTCACTATCACAGCGCCAAAGAAAAAATCCAGCGCTGACACTGAGAAATTTATAAAAATACAATACACCGGCGAACCCGCTATTCTCGATCAACAGAATTCGAAATCGTCCGAAGTTCATGTAGAAGAATTTAGTCGCGAGCATCCACAACAGAGGGCCGCACAGATGAGTCAACAGCGTGGCAAAAAAATCAACGTCAAGGGCATTTAGGGGAAACTCCCAGCTGTTCCACATTTACATTTATGCGCATCAACACACGCATTCATGTTGTTCCATAATCCTTTGCAGTACAAACGTATTTTTTTGTTGTTTTATTTCCGTAATTTCAGTTTATCTTAACATTTCCTTAAAGGTTTCAATAATGTACATGAATATATGCTATGATAATGGTCTATTTTTCTAGATCTTTTGCATTCCCATTTAGTTTGATCAAAAAAACTTCTGAATTTTCGTTGTCAACATAAAAAATTAATAAAAAGGAAAAAATGATTCGACACGTCAAACTTTTATCAAAACTTCACGCGAGTGTACTGATAAAAAAAACTCAGTTCGTTGGTCTAGATATTTCTTTCGATATCGCGAATGTTCTGGAGAGTTCACGACCAGAGACATATACGTGAATATGTAAACAAAAGCCTTTAACCGCCCGATTTTGACAGTTATGTTTATTAATCCCGCTTCTGCGAAGCAAAAAAAATGAAATAAAACTTGTAAATGATCGTGGCATACTTGGTAGAAAATGTCAGTTTCATTCGCAATAGATTGGAAGGAAATATTATAAATGACAAACACATCGCGTTCGTTCATGTCTCTGTGAGAAAGTATCGATCAGCTGTTCGCAGTGGTTCACAGAGTTGCTCAACCGGATTTACAAGGCCCGAGGCGCCGAGTATTTTCCTGTCCAAATTGCCATTGAACCCGTCATTCAAAACCACGATTGAAATAACTGTCAACTGTGTATTTCCAATGAAAAATTCAGAATAATAAATATACGAATAAAAATTCACAAAATCGTCTTCTGTGTTTGCATTATTTGTAGCAATGGCCTAATCAATTTTTTTTCATAAAACACAAAAATGGAGGATGCATTCTATTGACTATTGCTTGTAATTTGACGAACTGAACAGTCGAAAACTGAATGTAGTAACAATCGGAATATTAGATCGAAATTGAACGAAGTTTCTAGAAGCGTCCAGAATGAGATCGAAATTTCTGAATAACAGAAATGCGGTGGACTCGCGGAATCTTCGAGTTCGATATAGATAATGATTCACGTTTTATTATGAAAATATCTCATATCATTGACTCATTATGATATTTATTATCGTTTACGTATTGTTGTTTTTATTATCATCACGCTTTTGGGCGTTTTAAAAATATCACTTGGCTCAAGCTTCGAGAAAGAACCAACGACTCATATACGCAATGTAAATACGGAGGTGTGTCTCAACGCAAGCGAGACAGAGCTACGAGGATAGCGAACCTTATTGGCTAATAATAATGACCGTTGATAAAAATAATATATGCCGGCTGACTTCTTCATCGCTCTCGCTTGTCGATACTGCATGCTGTAGTGCGTATCACATATATTGTAGAGTCTCGGCTCACACAGAATCAATGAACTCTCTGTATACACGAGAAACCGTTGGAAACACGACGAAAGTTCTCGACCGCTCCCCAATGTTATTGTATGAGGTTCAACACACCGTAGACGTAGACAAATGGGACGCAATTTCTTAGTTCCGAAAGTGCACGATATATTCGTTATGTATGATAAATGAATTTACTGACACGCCCCGAACATCATTTAAAAAGTGAAAATAAAAATTAATTCCAGACTTTTCCAGCGACAGAATTTATTTTTCCGTCGATTTTTTGTTCACAGCTATATTTCAGAGGGGTGAATTTGTAAATATTGCATAATTCTGCTCCAATAATTTTTCACGCATGGAAAGTTCTAGAACCTTCTGGATTGATGAGTTCTTGAAATTTCTATACGAGCGAAGAGTTTGTATAGTTCGTTCGAGATTTTTATTGTTAGCGTGTATTCCAGTTTAATCGAAAATAGTGCATAATCTCAATGAATTTTCTGGATTTTTTTTCCTAAATATAAAATATTTTCAGGAATAAAAAAAAACTGAGAACAGTTATCATTTTATATAATTGGATGATTCGCAAACATTTTGCAAAATAACCAGCATTAAACGCATCAAATCGTTATGGTTGAATGAAACGAAAATAATAAAAAAAAGCATGACGTAGAGTCGCGGAAATATGTAGTTGAGACTTTTACCGTCAGGTGCTCAATGTAAACGTGAAATGTCATATTTCGATGAAAAGTAATTGAAATATGACATTTCGAGAAAAATCTAAAGGATTTCGGTCGTGGTGGTTCAGTGAATATTCGAGATAAATCTTCGACCCGTTTGTTTTGTTTTTCGCTGTTACATTGGCCTCGAAATTCGTTTGTTCAGATCGCGAATATTCTCGAAACATCCGAGCCGGCCGGCTCGCCGCTATATAAGCGCGGCGCTCGCTCCGTACCGGCATCAGTACACAAAGAAACGTCAAGAGTGACACATCGAAGTGAACTAACCGCTAAAGCAAATCTTAAGCTTTGCTAAAACGTTTAACCATCTACGAAGAATATATCAAACAAAAAAATACGGAAAATATTTGAGTCTAACCAGAAAAGTGATCTCCTACATTCGCAAAAACAAATTTGATTTTTTCGTCGAAAAGTTAAATAATAAATCAAAACCGACCATGTCTCTCGTACCATTGCTGTTCTCCGACTGGTGGGAAGACCTTGATCGTCCCCACAGACTCTTCGATCAAGACTTCGGATTAGCTTTGCAACCCGAACAATTATTGAGCCCTCAGGTTCTCGAGAATCTCGTTGTTCTGCCAACCCGCGATCGCAACGCCATTCGGAATCCTCTTCTGTATCTTCGTCATCGTATGAACGATTTAGCGAAAAACAACAGCCACACCGGTACTTCGACCGTTAAAGCCGACAAGGACAAGTTTCAGGTATGTAATTTCGATAAAAAAACCATCTAAAATTCAATTATCTTTTCATTTCTTCAATTGTCTTTAATTTCTCGCGAGTTTTTAAACATTATACGAAAATTAAAAGCCGATAACAGTGAACGTGAATCCAAATAATTGTAGTTCTTAATTTAAATTCTATTTTATTTTCAAATCTTTTTTTTTCTTTATTTGTTCAACTAAAATTCAAAATAACATCGTAATGCATTTTTTTCAATTGAATCCATTCGTTTGTTTATTAAAATGGCGGACAAATCGATAACCAGACGCTCGCGTATCTAACGGCGATTTATGTTGATTTTTCCAGGTTATTTTGGATGTCCAACAATTCAAGCCTGAAGAAATAAACGTGAAGGTCGTGGACAAGTTTGTGACGGTCGAGGCTAAGCACGAGGAGAAGCAGGACGAACACGGATGGATATCGCGTCAATTCGTCCGAAAATATATGATTCCCGAGCAATGCGATATCGACCAAGTGAGCTCTACTCTGTCGTCGGACGGTGTTCTCAGTATCACGGCTCCTCGTAAAGACGTACCGAAGCTGGATAACGAGAGGTCAATAAAAATCGAACACACTGGAAAGCCGGCTATCCAGGAAACACCAAAGGAAACCAAAAAGAGCGACAAGTCTGAGAAAGCTGTGAAGAAATAAATTCATTAGTTTTTCATTCTTTTTTTTTTTGTTTTTTTTTTTTTTTCAGTATTTTTTATTCGTTTCATTTAGATTATATGTTCCTAAAATTCGTTGTCATAACTCACATCGCAAAGATATTTGTTGTAAGTCTTATTCGTTAAGGAGTTTATAATAAAATATATTAATTCCATCGACAAATAAAAAAAATCGTGTTTCTCTTTTTACTTTCCTGATCCCTACTAATTTTCATAAAATAAGTTCACACCCTAAATTGGTTTGTGGCGTTGAAATCGGGAGCAATAAAAACCGAAAAACCCGGTGAAAATAAGAAAATTCTGGAATTTATCGCTAGTTTTAAGATTTAGAATTAAATTGGTTGTCGTTGGTGTTCCTACGAAGATATATTTCCATGGATAAGTTTTGTGATAGAATTCCCAGTGGAAAATCGATTTGAAAATGAGGAGGTTTACCGAATTAATTACAAAAACGAATTGTGTACAGAAAGCTGGGTGAGAAAATTGAATCACTAATGTCTCGTTGGTTTCAATATTTTTAATTTGATTCATTTTTATGTTTGTAATCGTTGACATCATCTATTGGTCTTGCCGTTTGAAGAAATTTCGTACGTTCTATTGGTTCGAATTCGTTGATCATATTATTTTATAATTAGAGGAAAACAAAATTATGCTTTTTTTTTCGTTGCTCTTTCGTAGTTTTTGATCGTTAGAAGGAATGAAAATAGAGAGCAATTGTGAACTAATTCGTTTCTTTGATTCCGTTTTTTGATCATTTGAGTTATTGTAGTTCGATTGGAAGAAACATGAAAAAAATTGCTGATAAGATTAATCGAATAACATTTTATTCTATAGTTCGACATGTACAAACTGTTAAAAATATATCGTCGTTATATAATGCATTGAGAAGAGGGGGGAAAATTAATCTCGTTAATTTCAGCAACGTTTACATCGCGTGTAAGCGAAAATAAAAAAGCATAGCGACGAAATATATTTTTTAACGCCTTTCAGCCAAATATCGCACCTCACCAAACGTTCGTTTAATTATTGAGCGAATGAAAACTTGAACGAAGGAGTTTCTTTTGAGGACAGGCAGTCGAGGCTATAAACTGCTTACTGGAAACTACGGAATTCCTTCACGATTTTTCTTTTACCATGCAGACAATTTGCTAATCCGTTAATTCCATATTTACACCGTACAAAATATACATAGGCGGTTACATATTTTTTTTCTTTCAACTGCATTTTTCGCCGAATTAAAACGCGGCAAGCATTTAGTATCAGCTGTCCTTCAAAACCTCCTTTAATATCGAGCCTGTGTTTCTCGACGGCACAAAGTCTGGAAAGGACGGAAGCGTAATACTGGAAAGCAGAAGACCCGACTGCGTTGACGAGGACGAATGTTGACGACTGTGGCCCGGACGCTTCAGGGACTGTAAAATATTTATTTAAAAAATCTAATGAAATCTATGAATCACTTTTTCTTTTTCGAAACATTGGTTGTCGTCATAATCTAAAACAATGTTTACATCAATCTTGAATACGTTATAAGAAAGTTGTTCATATTTTGGTGTTGATATATTTATTTGCAAAGTAAATAATTCATTTGTTTGTCTGTTGGTGGCGGGGGATAATCCAACGAGAACATAAATAATTAAGAAATAGTGAAAATCTTCTTTTAATTACAAATTCTTACCGAATTCGATAGCGTCAAAGCAGGCACTTGCGGTTTTGGTTTCGATTCACTTTCCAAAAATCTAACGAATGCGGCCGACAGAGAAGCTTCTTGATCCTGAAAAATGCAATTTTATAGATTAAGTGATTTTTTTCAGAGTTTCATTCATTGTGACAGGGTTCGTTGGTTATTTTAAAATTATTTCCCAATTTTTTTGTTTCTATTACAAGAAGATATTTTTTTTTTTTGAGAGAGAAATGTTTTTATAGATTTTATAAACGATACAAAATGATCGAGACTCGAACCTTAGTGGGTGGGGATCCTGAACTGCCTAATAAACCAGAGAACCATCCACTGTTGGCAGTTGGATGATTGAGGCCGATTTTTTCTCTCTCCGAATCATCGAATTCCAGAACGGTTGCGAATACTCGGAGCACCGATGATTTGTCGACCGTCGAGGCGGATAGCAATCCTAATAGTAGATTTTTCACGAGGTTTCTAAAACGAGAGAAAAAAAATAAAATAATCGAGATGAACGAAGGAAATAAATTGGGAAAACTTTGGAAAAATTGCTGGGACACCAAGAGCTTGGAAAAAAATGCTCACTTGTCAACTTTTCCCTCCTCGTTACTCGTCGCTTCTTGAATTCTCTGATCTGCAGTGTTGACGAGCTCGGTGAGTTTCGTGACTGCAAATTTAAAGATTATTTGATGTAAAGAGTGTTATTGGTTCGTGATAAATAATATTTCATTGCATTTACCAAAAATTGAAAAGACAAAAGACTTGTTTTTTTTTTTTCATACATAAATGCATTTGAATAAAGAATACAAAATAATATCGTAACTAACATCGATGTTTCGTGTACGTAATAATACTTGAATTTGGTTTCGTACGAGCGTGCATAATTGTTTCGCACGTGTGTGTTTATTTGGCTTTTGCATAAATAGTTTTTGTGGTTTTCGAGCAGCAGGCTGGCGTCTCGCAAAGACATGAGCGCAAGTATAACACAAGTACTGGCTGTCAAGATCTCCACCAGTACCTGATGTAATACTCACACCCGTGCCTCAAGTTTTTCATGCTGCATTCTCTCTATTGCTAGTTCAATTTCTTTCTCGCCAATACATCTCACGATTTATTTATTTATTTTCATTTATTTTCGTTCCTTTATTTCATGCCATTCTAGGAAACTGGGATCTATTTTACATGCCAAGTTGAGCGATGTACTAAAACAACAGCTACAAGGGACTTATTCAGACTCGAAAAGTTGTTATTAATTTGGAGATTGAGTTCAGGAGGCTGGGAGACTTTAATGATTTTTTCTTTATTCCACTCCAATTGTACTTTCATTTCAATGTTTTTGGGGACACGATTTTTTTCCTCGAGAATTAACTTCTAATGTTTCTAAAGATTTTGTAATTATCCTCGACTTTTTTTTTTGAAAGACATTTATTGGTCGTTCAGTCACTGAGAATCCTGCTGCACATTTTTCTCAAAGACAGTCGAGTTTTAGAGGAAAATTAAAGTTACACATTGTTCTCTTCTTATCAAAAAAAGTTAACTTTCGAAAAAAATGAGAATATGCTTTTCAGCTAATTCTTTTGCACTCATGCAGCAACTGCTGAACAAGAGTTTTAATAAAAATTACAATTTGAATTCGAGGTTTGTGGGGATCAAAGGGATTTTTATTGAATTCCATTTTAACAGACAACGAAACTATTTGAGGACCGAGGATTTATTGGGACCGTTTCATTTTCTCACTCGAAACAACACTTATAATCTGAATATTTGTAGGACAGTGGTAACGGGTGGGAAATCCCACGCGGTAATATGAACAATTGAAATCAAATCCGCTCACAGTTACCACATGAGATTACGCACTCTCGCGTTACCAATCACCATAAGTATAGAAAATCCATAATAAAAATATTCACTGTTTACATTATTTTTCGTATGTCAAAATGCTGCGGCAACGTTAGAGCTCTTTAAATGAGAAATAAAAATTAATTAATTAAGAAATAATACAATCAATTAAAATGTGGCAATGAGGAAAAAAAAAAATTAATGGAACAAAGTTCTGGTTAGTACAAGCTTTTTAACATTGAACATGCATCTTTTTATCACAAATTATTTGATAAAATTATTACTTCAAGTTTGCAACATTCCAGTCGTGTGAAATAAAAATTAAAAAAAAATCGTATCCTCCTAAAATTCGTCCACTAGTCTAAATTCTCTCGTGCCACATTGCTCTTCACAAATATCGTGAATACCCCATAATAATAACAGAAGGGAAAAAAGGCCAGCACCAGCGAGATGGCAATGTGTGAAAACGCAGAGATGCGTTGTTTTTGCGTTTTTTTGTTTGTTTGAATGTGAAAAAGGCGACGAAACCAGCTCGTAGCCCGATACCAGCCAGAATCCTGGGCCTGCTTAACAATATCCCAGAATTACCAGCTGATATTTGACTACGTCACCGGATTGTATGTGCGTTCATATACATTTTTTTAATTACTTTTTTTTTTGTTCGTTTGCGGATTAGTCACACACGGTTCACACTCGTATTAATGGTACTTAAGTAATAAACCGATGAAATTGAATCATTTGTGCAATGATGCTTGTGATAAAACGATGAATGAGACCAAAATTCTGTTGATTTGTTTTCGTCTTTTTGTTTGTTTGGTGATTGTGAAAAGTTTTTCGTGTACAAACATTCAGTGAGATCTTTTTTTCATACACTATATAATTCGTACCATGCTCCATATCCTCAGTGTATTCAAAACATCGATTCTTATGTGCTAACTATGAAAAGAAAACTGAAAGTGCGATGTGCGATCAAAAAATTCTTGACATTCAAGTGCACGACGATTAATTTACCTTCTTGATTTAGTTCTTCGATTCTTTCGCTCTTCTTTTCGAGCTGATCGCTCAAACGAGACGCCGCTTGCAGACATTCCTTCGCTTCCGCAAGTTGAGTCTGTGATATTTAATTAACGTTTAAACACATGTTCATGATGAATTTCAAGATTTGTGCTATTCAAAAACTTCACAATGAATAACGAAATTTTCAGTGAAAACAAATCGTTAGTACGGAATTTTTAAATAGAAGAAATCATAAGCATATCAATGATTAAATTGCAGGCAGGTAACATCAACAATAATTGGAACAAACGTACCCTAAGATTGACTATTTCATTTCGAAGATCTTCCTGCTCTTTGTAAGACATGTTAAGCTGCTGTCGAAGTCGTTCGGTTGCTGCACGAATGTCGCTTTCTTTGTCTATAAAATAAAGTTATATTTGAACAAATATATAATTACGAAAAACTGTTTGCACAAAAGTGGGAAAAAACATAAAGTTAGTAATGAATGAAAAATTGAGAATTGCCAATAGAATTTATATGAATCTGCACAGAGAAAATATTTATTTATTTTTGAATACTCACCTCGTTGGAATTGTTCAAGGACGATTTGCAAATTTGTGAGGGATGCCGTGTGTGAAAGAACTTTGTCTTCGGCGGCAGATAATTTAGCTTGAATGTCGTCTCTCTGTTGAACGATAAGAGCCATTTGTTGTTGAAGGGTTTCAACTTGTTGATTCGCCCTGATACTCGCGGAAGTATAAACGGTGGAGCTGTTTTGCGCTTTTTCTTCAGCTTGAAGAAGTTTCGCTTCTAACTGTTTTCTATTTTCTTCAGTAATGAGAGCTTCTTCGGTGTAACTGGCCTCCATTTCAACGAGATGGCTTCTCAACCTTTCGAGTTCTTTGGTAGTGTTCGCCTCCCTCGATTGACTCTCGGTAAGTTGATTCTGCATGATCCGATTGTTCGATTGTTCTTGAATGAGAGCAGCTTCGAGAGCGTTACATTTTTCATGGAGAATCGTCGCTTGGGCAATTTGTCGAGAATGCTCGACGACGTTACAAGTTTCTCCATAATTTTGCGATTCCTCGAGGCTCTTCAGACGTTGACGCACTACTTTTAATTCGTTTTGAGACCAGAGAATCTCAGCTTCTTTTTCTGTTAATTTGGCTGTTCTTTCATCACGTTCGGCAATCGCTTGTTGAAGATTAGTCGTTTGCTCGTTTAGCAATTGAGCCAATCGTTGAATCTCTGCATAATATTGAAGACTCGTGTTGTGTTTCTCTTGCACGAGTCTTATTATGTCGTCGCGTTCAGCCTTCAATACTGCCATGGCATTTTCATGATCTTTATTCTCAGCTTCACTCGTCATCGTCAATTTTAATCTCTCTATTTCCTCATCTTTCTCACGAACCAATTGCGACAAAGTCTCGATCGTTTCCTTCGCCATTTTCGCATTTTCATTCGCTCTATCCGTCGAGGATTCGAGCTTCTCAATCTTTTCTTTTAATTCCACTATCATTTTCGATTTTTCTTCGTTCGATTGTTGATAATTCAGTTTTTCGGTCTCAATGCTGGACAACAGAGTTTCTAGCTCGCCGCATCTCTTGTCCATCTCAAATAATTTTGTTTCCCAAACTTTCGACTCCTTTGAACTTTCCTCCAGACTCGTACACGTGTTTCTTAGTAATTTTATCTCCTCTTCGACGCCTCGTAAATTTGTCAATTCGTTCTCCAAACTGCGACATTTTTCCTCCGCGACAACGAACTTTTCTTTGAATGACTTTAAATTATTGAGTTCCTCCTGAAGACTGGCAAGTCTCTCAGCTCGATTTTTCAGTTCCTCGTTGCTCGAACCCAGCGACTCTAGACTCGATCTTGCTGAAGATAATTCAAGCTCCAAATTGACGCATTTTTCTTTGTGAACGGAGAGTTCACTTTTACAATCGGCAATTTCTTTCTTCAAAAGGGATAATTCATTTTTCATTGTGTTACATTCGTGATTCGAGAGATTTATTTCCGTTTGGAGAAGCTCAATTCGTTCCGACGATTCTTTCTCGCTGCTGGTCAACTGCTCCATCAACCCAGTGTTTTCTTTAACAATTCTCTCGTATTCAAGATGCAACTGAGCATTTCGCTCATCGATGACAAAATGTTCCTCCAAACTTTTATCAAGTTCTTTCCTCATATTCATCAAATCATATTCCAAATCGCTTTTTTCACGATTCGCCGAATCCAGCTGATCTCTAAGGTTCTGTAAAAGATCGCTGGTTTCTTTTTCCGATGAATTTTCTCGCAAAATCGAAATCTCCGTCTCCAAATGTTCTTTCTCGCTGTAAAGCGATTCTATATCTTTCTCCAACTCTTTCTTACTCTCGTTCATGGATTGAAGATCCGTTTCAAGCTTAACGATCTTCGCTTCCGATTCGTTGAGCTCTTTTCTTGAGTTCTCAATCTTTTCCTCAAGAGCAACGATTATTTCTTCTTGTGCCAAAGAGTTTTTAGTGCACTCATCTTTGAAATTTTTCCCAGTGATTTCAATAGCATCAATTTTTCTTCGCAGCTCATTGTTTTCCTCGAGAGAGGAGTGTAAACGGCGACTGAGATCTTGCATAATGTTTACATTGTTCTCCACATTTTTTGAAGCACCATCGAGCTGTTGTTTCGCAATATCCAACTGTTGCTTCGTGTTTTTAAGTTCAGCTTCGAGATTCTCTTGATTTCTGAGGGAACCTTCGAGAATACTAATGGACGTAATTAATTCGTAATTCTTGATTTTTAAGGCCTCATGCTCCGCCTGCAAAAGCTTTATTTCTTCGCTCATCGATTCTGTCTCCGTTTCGAGGGACGCGACTCTTTCCTCACTCGCTTCCGGTATCGAGGGCAAATTCGATTTCAAATGTTCAATTTGTAGGAGGAGAGACTCTATGTTTGTTTGCATATCGTAACATTCCATCTGGAGGGAATCTTTGATCTCGGCAGTTTGGTTCAATTCTCGAGTTAAGTCTGTCAATTTCCGTTCGAGCATTTCTTTCTTCCAGTTCGCCTCGACGTACTCTTTGGCCAAAGTTTCGAAAATACTCTCGTCCTCCTGCACTTTGATGTGACAATTTTTCAGAATCTCATTGACCCTTTGTGTCAAATCGTCGAGGTTCGAAGATTCATTCTTCGAAGAAGTTTCCTCGTTTGACAATTCCATTTCTTTGCTCATCTCCGTTTGACAATCTTTCTCCTCGCTATCGATTTGTACTGTTTGTACAATTCTCTCCGACGTGATCGGTTGTGTTTGCACATCTTTTTCCTCCGTTTCAATTTTGCCAGTTTGCACGTTTTTATCCTCGATCACAACCGCAATCGCTTTTTTCACTGCCGCATTCTTTGATATGCTGTTGTTGTTTGTTTCTGCCGCATTCTCAAGAAGCTGCAACTTCGTCTGGGCCTCGTTACACTCGACGTACAACTGCTCGTAGGCTTTCTGTAATGACTCATGTTTTTTCACCAGTTGCTCTTTTATCAGGAGTACAGCATCTGTAGAACGAGACAAAAATGTTATTTTTTGAGAAAACATTAATGAAATAAATGAATAAATGGCAACATGAAAAATCGAAAAAAATTCATTTGTTATGTACGCACCTAAGGATTGCGCGTGTTCCTTGTCTAATTCATCGAGGCTGGTTGTCAAAAATTCATTTTCCTGCTTCAATTCTTGTACCTTGGCCTTCAATAACTCGATTTCATGGTGTCCATCATTCTCGGATTTGCCATTTTCTGTAATTCCATTAAAAACATCAGAATCCTCGGTGTGAGAGACAAGTGAAATGCTTTCCAGTCGTGGTCGATCAGCTTTTTCGTTTCGCTCGTCCTCGCCTTGTTGAGTGTCCAAAGCTCGCAGTGCATTTTTAATCATGCGAGACTGTTCGTGAGAGTCGAGCTTCGAAAGAGCGCTTCGAAAATCGTTGATGAGGGCAGCTTCGTCGAGCGGCGATATTTTGACATTTTTCTCGCCATCATGAGCCTTTAAAACAATGAAAAAAATATGTAAGTTTTCAATTTTTTCAGAAACAGTAGCGAAACAAAAAACCGACTCGATTTCTGAACTTCTTTTTTTATCTTTTTTTTTGTCGATTACTGTACGTCGCTAATTTTTAAACCAAAATTACAATAAAACAATCGAATCATTATCGAACAAATTTAGTCGCCTTTTTAAGCAATATCGTTAACGACGCTTGTACGATTAATAAGTTTTCTCGAGTGATGTACGCAGTTATGGGTTTTCACGTTACCTTCGACTAACCATGTGTCATTAACTGATCTTATCGCCACTTGAAAACTAGGCCATTGGCCATATCGACACATACGTGTACACACACTTATTAATCTGTATCTACAAATGTGACTATTGTTGAGCTGGACTGTGTGTGTTTTTCAACAACAATTTGAAAAAAAAAGTACAATATTTTCTTGGAAAAGAATTGAAATGTGAACAGAAAGAATTAGAAATAAACGCGTTGTCGAAAGACTTGATAAAATTGAATTTTAGAATTTGAAAAATTACTCGTTTTATAGCCTCGAAAAATAAAAGATGTAATTTTGCATCGAACAAGGTTTAATCGAAAAAATTTGTATGAACCTTTTCACCGACTCGGGCAATATGATTGACCATGTCCTGTTTAGCTTTTGAAAGTTCATCTTTGCAATGACTGTCGTTCATCTCGTCGATTCGTTCGCTAGAACTTGTCCGTAGGGATTGGAGTTCGTCCTCCAATTGGCGAATTCTTAAGGTGGCCTGGGACAAATGTTCTTGAATGACAGCCATTCCTTCGGAATTTTTTGTAACATCACGATTTTTGGCTGGCGGTGGATCCCAGAAAAATCCTCCCCCACCATCGTCGTCCAGACTCGTTGCGTCATTCTATGAAAAGCAAAAAAAGAAAAATTAAATTCATTGTGAAAAATTCATGGGATTGAATCGTTCAAAAATCAGGTCAACTTTTATCTTCATTTTCATCATTTGAGAATTGTGAAAACGAGCAATTAAAATCAAATTTTCTTCTACGTTGATACAAAAAAATTCATATTTTACGTAAGCAGGTAATTAAAAATCAGGTTTTTTTTATTTATCTTCGTTTTGTGATTCGAATATTTAAAAAGCAAGCTATTAAAGCTGGAGGTCTATTAAGAATTGCTCTGAAATTCAAATATTTTTGAAATCAGGTTATTCAAATGAAACATTTCTTTTTCTAATTTCGTTCGAGTCGAAAATACATATGAAATTTTGAGGCTGGAGGTAATAAATTTCTGTAGGTTATCGGGGGTCAGTATCGTCAAAGACTTTTTTATTTTTCATGACCGAGGGATAAGTACGATTTGTGGTGAAAAATAAAAAGGATTACAAGAATTGGTTGCATCACGAAGTAATGGAGAGGATATAACTCGTATATATTCACGATCGTTCGAGCTCTTGATCGTCATAATGTGATGTTATGCAAAAAAAAAAAGAGGGAAAGGACATATGGGACGAGTTGATATATATATAAATTTAAATATGGTTGCTCGGTCCAAGGCAGTACGACCGGCCAATGCTAATGAATATAAAAGGAACTTTAACGTTGGGTCAGGTCAAGGAATAATGGTTCGTTTGACTTGCATGGCTTTCTTGTTCGAGTCCAAAAC
The DNA here is from genome assembly GCA_013761285.1 of Campoletis sonorensis. NCBI lineage: Eukaryota > Metazoa > Arthropoda > Insecta > Hymenoptera > Ichneumonidae > Campoletis > Campoletis sonorensis. The sequence continues at coordinate 1,461,574 of JACEOJ010000142.1, forward strand.
GAATGACAAAGGATATTAATAGGAGAAAACCTTTGTTTTTTTCTTTTTTTTTTTTCAATACGTTAAGGAATTGGAAAATGTATTAAATAAAAGCTTTAAAAATTCTTTATAAAAATAAACCAGAATACTCTCAACTGTAGAAAATAATACAAAACAAAATAAATATCATTCCGAATGCGATTGAACTGATATAAATTTATTAAGTGACATAAATAGGTTGAAATTTTTTTTTAAACTAACCACAAATATTCCCTTGTCGAAAGACGCAGGGAAAAAAAAGAATTTGAATTGTTAAGTAAAACTGGTTTTACTTATTCGTATAATTTTTTGTTCTTTTGTTTTCGATCTTTAAAGCGAGTGACAAGGTAGAAAAATAAATGATGGGGAGTAACGTTTAGGAAACGGTTCCTCGTACGTGATATCAGATTCACGTGGCACAATCGTCGACGGGGAATCCTGAACGATGAGCTCGCGGACCCAACGTAAGCTCGTAATAAGCGAGGACCGATAGCAAACGTGGGAAAGGAAGTCGACGTCACACATACACACAAATATCTATACATATGTGTGTATGCGACAATGCTAGCTTTGCATATAACTCCATGTCGTCCTCGTTTATCACCCAGATATGGAAAGTGACTTTTGCAAGTCGATAGGTAAATAAAAAAGGCAATATAAGTGTCCGCTTATCGAGTCTCTTATTATAATCGCCATCGGGCATTTTATTCCAATTATTCATTCGGACAGAAATTCAACGATCCTTTTAAGGTGGTATTGTTGTCTGGAATGTGGTTTTCAAAGAGGTTATTTTTTCGGAGTTTCTGTCAAAATGAGAAACTTTTTATTATTATTAAATTTTTTTTACTCGGTACCTAAATTTTCTTAGAGGTTTATTTTTTTAATGGCAATGAACGATCGTAGAATTCTCGTAAACAAACACGACATGAGGCTCGATTGAAGGAAAAAAAAAGAAAAAAAAATTAAATTCCAATAAAATGTTATTTATAACCAAAAATTAGTATCTGGGTCGATCTACTTTTCTCAGAAATTACGTTACCTGTGATTCGAAGAATATGACAACGAGGCATAACAGTAACGAACGCTTCAAGCGTTCCTTATGTACTCGATAATAATGCCTAACATAACGTTCATATACATATACATTTATAGATAAAAAAATGTTGGGCGAGTCATAAGGATTGTTCCCCGAGCAAATATTGGGCTTCGTGAATACCGATATTTTCGTATTCTTTTGTGGGTTTTTTTTTTGTATATACATCGATACGTAGAAGACATTCCAGATGAGATTATTTGAAGTTTTTATTTCTTTCTTTATTTCATTACAGCCTCAGCTTTTTCAGGTTTAATTAACTCATTTTTCATAATTCCATTATTAAAAGAATAAGGATTTCAAAAAATACAATTTTCAAAGAAAGCCAACACGGTGTATGGTCGATATCGACTGGAATGTCCCATAAAAAATGACTAATGTAAAATACGCATACACGCTCATGAATGACGGCGCACCAAGTGTTTGTCAATTCTTCTTATTTTTTTTCATAAAGATAACAAATAAGGAGAATTTCCTTTTTACCTGGAATTTTTAACTTGCGTCAAAAAAATTTATACTTCAGAGACATGAAACGAGACTAAAAAGGAATGAAACTCCGTATTCTGTATTGTTCGTGTTTTCATTTCTATTATTTGGCGATATTTTACAAATTTTATATGAAAATAACGTAACAATGCACGGAGAAAGGGAAAATTTAAGTAACAGCAATGAAAATTGGGGACAATGTTGAATTTTGGATAATTTTCCTTGCACAAAATGCAAATTTTCCCGAAAATGTACATTTTTCACGATGAAAATCAGCGAAAAGTAAACTATTTAAAAATATGAAGATATCAAATAAAAATATTCAAGATATTAATAAAAGAATAAGAACGAAATAATAATAAAATAAAATAAACAACAAATTTATATAATATTTTCGAAATATTTCGTGATATTGAATGAAGAGAATGTGAAGAAGAAAAAATAAAATAGTCAATATATGTTCACCTGCAGGCAATAGAGCAAGTCGAAGCAGAGTTAGTGATAAGGACGATCGAATGTGCAGGAAAAAAAGCTGTAAGAAAAGTGGGGAGAATTGGAGGGGAAGATAGACGAAAGATAATATAACGAAGAGTGAAAAAAGGCAATGGTTGTGAGCGATGTATGAGAAGCGATAAGGTTGGATGCAAAAGAAGTCTTATGCAGCTTTCGAAATGCATATATATTAATTTTTTTTTTTTATGCTGCTGTATAGAAAAGTGTACCAGGATGGTTCAGGAGGATTGCTGACCTCGTCAATCAAACGTATCAATATATCGTTATACGCAATGTATGCAACATAATCGAAGGACAATTGGTCGTAAGAAGACAAACGTATTCAAACGCATTCATTTTTAAACCTTCTCCAGGTATTTCTGCACAAATATGACTTTTTTTTTCCTTTTTTTTTTTTTAATGTCGTGCGCTGCTCGGTGCGCAGGCGCAGAAAATACTGAAAATGTAAAATATGTATATGGATGTAATATTGCGTGTCTCGCAACTCGACAAATAAGCATAGAAATCCTCTTGGCGTTCGCGAGGTCGACGCAAATATCATTTTTCTCCACGTTCCCTCTCTCTCTTTCTCTCTCTCTCTCTCTCTCTCTAGCAAGCCTTCGAAACTTCTCATCTAGTCGGCCATATTTTTTATATCCATCAAGCAAAAAACTATACAACTTTTTTCAGGACCCTTTTTATCGAGCTTTCGCAGCGTCATTTTTGATGCAAAAAAAATGTCAATGCGATGCTTCAGAGTTAAGATGAGAATGAGAACTCTTTGAAAAATTCTGTAATACTCCGTACGTTTGAACTACATTTTCTTTCGAGTTTTATGTATCGGGCCTTATTTTCAAACGAATTTTACGGTATGTAATCGACAGCGATTTTTATCTACATGTTTTTTTTTCACACTCGACGCATCATTCAAAAAAATAATGAAATAACAAGAAAACACATTTTTTTCCTTCAGTTACGACTGTGGAAAACGTGGCGAGTGAATAGAAGTGTGTCACCTCGTGTGCGTGTATTGTATTTGAAAAAAAAAAAAAAGAAAAAAAAAATTGACGTACAACAGAAATACGTGCTTGTATCGCGTAAAACGCATGAAACGAGTGATGTATTACGAACAGAATTGTTGGACATATTTTATCGTGTATAAAGCAAACGTAATGCTAAGAGAAATTGCTTCAACACTCTTGAGACATTATTTTTTCCTAAATCACTGATAATAAATAAAATATTCAGCCTTTATATAGCAAAAGCATTAATCCTTTCTTCAACTCTTCAGCCCGAATGAAAATCTGTAAAGTTAAAATGTTTCGTTTAATTTTATAATTAATCATTTTTCAAAAAACTCTTTTAGGACTCGTATTATTTAAGTTTGACTGAAAATGGCAAGGATGAAAAATCTGCAGGTTTTTTTAAACTTGTTTTTAGTTTTATACACAGTAGTAATCCTCGAGCGAATGTCCACTGCGATCGGTATATGGTAACAAATGACGTAACCGCGAGAGAGCAAAAGCAAACTCTAGCAAAAGAGCGCAAAAATATACAGGGTGTTAAAATATGACCATGTGACGGAGAATAAATCGACAAAATTATGTTTTGGAAAGTGAGATACAATAATAAACGTGAAAAATATCAATTTTATTAATAATTTCACGAATTTTCTAAACAGTCCTAATTTTTCTCGCTCTTTTTTTTTCACGTTGCAAAAATCGTATGATTATCACAGTCAAACAGTATAATCAAATTTTGGGCTCTGTAGAAAAAAATAAAGAAATGCTGTTGAATTCCAAGGATGGAAAAATTCAACATTAAAAAAAAATGGTGTTCGTTACGTAAAAAAACGATATAAATGGATTTGTTAAATATTCTTAATACGAACATAATTGTATATTTATGACGATGTATGCATCAGAACATTTTGTAAAAAAAAATCAAAGGTACGAGTACTCGAAAAAAAAGACAAATAAAAATGGAATTAAGTAAAAAATATTGTGACGGATTTTCTAATCCCGATTAAATGACAGAAATGTTTTTTAAATAAATGAATTGATGGCATTCTTAATTTTTCATTCGAGAGCTGATATTAAGATATTATTTTGAGTTCTTAGGGAATGAAAAACACTACGAGACCCAAATTGCTGAGTATTTATATTTCGTTTTTTTTTTCTCCAGCCCCTACGGGTCTGGGAGAAGAAGAAATATTAGTAATCTCCGGTGGTTATGCTGATTAAGGGTTTACAATGCGCGTCAAGAGGCATATCGTTTACCACATTACGCAGAATCCTGAGTCAGCGAGATGCGATAATTTAATAAAAAATGAAGAGAGAAAAAAAAAATAGATACTCATATAAAATTTAAAAAAAAACGAACGATCTAGGATAAGAATTGTGTTGAAATTTGCATCGTTGGACCTCAACGAAGTTTTTTTACTCAATATTTTCAAACTAATTCAATTCTCTCTATTTTTCTCACAGTTTCAGTTTCCAAGTCACAAAAAAAACGATCGTCGAATTTAACTACTTATGAATTTTAGATTCTTTTTCAATTTTTCATTGATTATTTTTTTTTAAGGATTTTAGAGATAAAGTTCTGAATGTAAAATAAAAAACTTTTGCAGGAGGGCCTTCGACTATTTCATACTCGACAATCTCGTCGTCGACTTCGGGTCGGAGTCCAAGGATCGGTTGAATTACCTCGTCATAATAAGCAACAAGTCTGTGCGCAGGCACGAAACAAAAAAAAATCATGTTGATTCTTAAGAAAAATTCGCTAATGTGAAAAAAAAAGAAACAAAAACAAACAGTTGGCGGCAGAGTGAATTTTCAAAACAAAAAAAAATGCTTCTAAATCGGCATCGACCTCGCGGCATGTGTTTCGCGTTCTCAAGACCATTTTGAGAAAACTGGATGACAACGGATTTGAAAAAATAATCCTTTGGTTTAAAAAAAAATTATAAACAACAGTGAGAAGTATTGTCACAAAAATCCTGATGTTCAGTTTGCAGGGGATTTTGTTTTGTTTTTGAAAATTATAAGAAGCTCGAGAATAAAATATATATGGGTTTGAATACCTGCTGAAAAAGCTATTCGTTGTGCCGGTCGAGCGACGTGTTGGAATCGTTTGCTGACTATTGTACGGGGTATTAAAGCGATAAGGATAAGTTTGAAATGGAAAAGAGATAAAGCGTGAAAAGACGTATCAATGGAATGCAAAACACAGGAGTTTACGCCCTTTTGAGTGCAACGCGACGATACGGATTTCTGGGAAACAAGATGGCGTGAAAGATTACGCAGAGACGCTCGATTTACGCCCTTTTGTCCCTTTCTGTTCATACGTCGACGAGCTAAAGCCCTTATCGTCTAAGCGTCGTGAAACTCAAGTTTTTCCTATTTTTTTTTTCTTCTCAGTTCCCCCACAGCTTTGACGACCAATGCAGAACGATAAGAGCGCACACAAAACGTTGCGTCGTGTCAAATACATACATTGACTTCAAGCTCATGTACAGGGTGTAAAAAAACTCAGAACAAACGTTCAGAACCAAAAAAAACTACCTTTGTGTATAATTCAAATTTCATAAATTTACTTTTTCATTATATTTTTGAGACGACGATATTTTTGGTTCGTCATATTTCCTTGACAAAATTTATTATGATTTTTCAATTATAATATATATTTTATATTAATCTACATTTCGAAATACGTAATTTTGTACCGTCGTTTGATTCTGATTTCATTTGGAAAATAATGTTATTTCATCACAGTTGTCAATTAAAAATGTAATATCCCGATTTTATGGACATCCTATATATTAGAATAAAAAGAAACTTGCTCACGGATTATAAAACAACGACGACGCACGACGGTCGCGAGTTGCACTATTCGCAAGTCATTATATGCCATTGGTTTCTTTTTTATTCTCTTTCTTTTTAAACGCACAAACACATTGCAATAATGGATGATACAAACGTTTCTTAATCGAATTGCAATGTGTATCGACGCGATCGATCTCTCGAGTATTGAAATTGATATATACGAGCAGGAAACGAACTAATCGATATGAGCTCTTTGTGTGTTGAAGAGTCAGGATACGATAGTATCAAAGATTATCGGGATTACCGGACGTAGACATTTGTATTGAGATGTCTGTGCAGTTCATAAGCATTTTTTAATTATTCTTTAATCACACTTTTCGAATATCACGTGATTAAGAACTTTTTTTGTCAATAAATATTGTATCACGATCGAGTTGAGAATAAATCACATACGCAAGAAGTTTAGTAAAAAAAAATGTGGAGAACAGTTCATCGTAAAACTTGAAAAGAATGAATAAAAAATAAACAAAAAAGAGTTGCGAATAATTTTTCCATTCAATGCTTACGTGTGTGGGCTCGAGTGTCAACGGTGCTCGTACGCTTTCCTTCCTTTTTTTTCGATCGTGAAAAAAAGTAGAGAAACTGCGTCGACGAAAAGTTTTGATGAAATGTTTCCTTTTTGGAAATTAAATCGATCACGAATTAGCGGGCTTTAGTTCCTTCACAAAATCATACGAAATGATGAATAATAAAGAAATAAGTGAAGATCGAAAAATATCAGAGAGAAAAACTATGAATAAATGATGTTTGAACGACCCGCGCAAAAAGACGATGCGAACGGTGCGCTCGTCGAAACGCGACTGAGCGTTGAGCCACGAGTTCTTCGTACTCTCTGTGTTCGCTCTCCTCGGAGGAATAATTTTTGTATCGTGTTTGTGTGTTTCGTTCTTGAGGTGCGGGGCCTGGGCACGTGGTTTCTTTTTGATTATTACGAGCCCAAGAAACACTATACACACACACACACACATTCACACACATGTGAACGCTGACTAAACTGTAAATACGTGGAAAACATAGTTTTACCGAGTCTGACGAACTCGACCACTTCCGAGAGTCCTCGTCGCACAACGCGATATCTTGAATTTGTCTTGGAGGGCGGGGGCAAAAAAAAAGAAGAGAAACAAAATTCTATGGAGACGGGTAAGAAATTCCTTGGTAAGAAAAAAAAAGCTTGAAGGGTATTGTTCAAAACGACAAAAAATCCAAAACAAGGAAACACGAATCGTTTAACTTCAGAGAGAATGAAACAACTTGAAAGAATCATTTTACACTAATAACCTATAAAATTTCATGGATTCGAAATAGATACAGTTTAAATACAATTTTTAAATGATTATTTTCGAGTGAAAAATGTAAAAAAAAACGTATCGAATGAAATCGATAATATTTCAATGTAGAAACTTCTCTATGAACTTAAATCCTCGCTTGAATCATCATTTTTGTAGCATAAAACATCGAAAACTACAACAACTTCAGGGATGGGATTTCAATTCATTGTCAGAATAATAAGTCACGAAAGAACTTAATAAAAAACAAAGGTATCGAATTAACGTATTAATTGCTATCGATAAAAAATAAAACAAAATTCACGTACTACCATCGAATTGTATCATAGTTTATAAAATGATCGTCTAGACTGGAGGATGAAGAGTTTTCGACGCGACATTACTCATGAATAATGTAATGGGGGTAGCTAGTGTTTTTTTTTTTTCGTAGTGATGTATTTCACGGTTATTATTATTTTTATTATTATTATTATTCGTACATATATGTATATATTTTTTTCGTCTCCAATTTTGTCTCGGTTGCTTCGACAACGAGTTAGTTAACGAGAGTGAAGAACATTTATTATCGGCCCTCATGGTTTCCTCAGTCTGCGGGCGCAGGTGAGCAAAAAAAAAAAGAAAAGAAAAATGTTCAACGTGTTTGACGAGGTTGTTTTGTTTCGTAACGACATTTGGGGGTAAAAAAGGGTGCTGCATGTCATTTCGAACGTTTTCTTACTTCAAATATACACATTTAACAGTATCGGTGGGAAAAAAATGACGTTTTGTCACTAATTACTCGAATTATCTTTGATAAAGTCTCGACACAAATGTGGCGTCAATTTTCTTACACGAAAATGTACTTTCGTCCATTTTGAACAATATTCTCTTGTTAATCGGTCACATAACCAACAGGTTTTTCTTATCACGATTCTGGGTCAACGGGGACGTCGTTAAGAAGCTAATTTTGGTGTTGATGGTTTCGCTTCGAAAATTAGCTGAACAATTGTTCTTTTTTTTGTGAATATTTGATAGACGTAAAAGTAGCAAAAAAAAAACTGTCTGGTTTTGTTGGTTTAAACAGTTTGGAAATTCTCTGAGAAATTTCTATTTTCAACGATTTGACACTTGAGAGTAATAAATTGAGGTTTTTTTTTAATACCTTGAGATATCGAGAATGATCCAATGAATTTGTTCCAAGTGACACAGAATTCAATAGTTTCGTGATAATGTACGAGGGTCGACGACGTTATGACTAGTGGTTAATTGGGGAATTGAGCCTTGGATATATACGGAGAACTTGATAGGGTAGTCATAGTGACAATCATCCCCCTCGCATATGTGCTATTTTTATGTTCAACTACCCCCAAAAGTTTACCTCTACGCGAGATACGACTATCCCATTGGCTACGAGATATCAATTTAACGATCCTGTGAAGAGTTTTATCAAGGCTCTCTCACGAAGAGAGAGAGAGAGAGAGAGAGAAAGAGAGTGAGAAAAGGAGCTTCATGTGTGGGAAATACAACGCAAAAACAACCCTGAAAGCAGCTGTCACAATTACTGATCACTACTATTCGTATTAACCTATTTCCAACGTTTTTAAAATCTCATTTTATTAGGATGTAATGTTTGAGAATCTCAATAATTGAATTCATGAAGTTATGTTGAAACGTACTTTGTTTTGCCAGCTTTTCGTTTTTATTATCGAAGTATTTTAACCTAAAAAAATACCAGATTTGTCCTTCGCACATGGTCCGTGAGACAATTATAAATATACAAAAAAAATTACAATTATTATTTCTAATTGCATAGATATCAATTGTAAAGAAATATTTAAAAATGAATTTTCAACTAATTTACACTTTTTAAAGGTACAATGAACTTCAAATAATTGTTGAGAATTTTTTCAGTATACTACAGCCTTTGGTTTATGTTGGAAAAACAAAGATTAAATCGTTTTTGTTGTAGTTCGAAATGAATAATAATTTTGTCTGAAAACTTTCACTTATTTTCAAACTTGTCATTTAGATTCGTAATCAGCAAACTTGAAAATCGATGCATGCAAATTTTCAAGTCAATCGTACGTGAGGAAAATGTATACTTCGAAGGGATATGCTGACGAACTCTGACGTCTGGAAACAGTCACGTCTTTGTTTTACGTCCTTTCTTTAGACTCTACATTTTTGTCCTCTGCGACTCGTAATTTTCACTACCCTTAGTTTATTTTAATGTCAACAGTACTTTGATATTTTCATACACGATGTTCGAGTTGAAGTTAAACAGACATTCATTTTTTTTTTCAAGTCGAACAGATTTAATAAAATTGACAGTTTTCCCAAACATTGAAAAACTCCTTGCAACTGTTTTTTTTTTTTTTTTTTAATGTCAATGTCTCACAAACAGTAACTATGGAATGAATTTTATTTTTTGAATGAGTGCTTCGAAAAACTACTTTCAATAAATATTTTAATGCCAAATACGATTAAATGAAATGACGTCATTGAATCATTAGTTGGTTGAAGTGAATACGAAACGAAAATAGAACGAAAAATGTACAGTACGAAAATATATTCGGTCGCCTAGTATCTATTTAGTAAACCTTGGTTTTTTTTCTATTTCTATGGAAACAACGGTTCCTTTCAGTTTCCTTTTCCGGTCTGTGGTTCAAGTTTTTTTTTTTTTACAACACTCGCAAAATCGAGAGTTTCGAAATTTGGTGAGCACATCTGACGAATTGAAATGGTCCCTTATCTTTTGCAGGTTCATTCCCTGGTGTGAGGAGAAAAAAAATACTGAACAAGAGAGAGAAAGAGAGAGAGAGTGGGGAAATGCAAAAGAAAAAAAAACGGAGAAATTCTTAAAGACCGATCCTTTGTTAGACCAAGATATGCATGAAAATATATATAGTTTGAGGGACAATGCGACCCATCGCTTCAAACTTATCTTCCAATCTCTGGAAATTCTTCTGGTCGATCGTTTCACTCTTTGAAAAAAAAAAAAAAAAAAAAGTTCAATTTACATGAGTTTATGCACGTGTGTGTTTTTTTTTCGTTCTAATCCATGGGAAATTTCGTGACTTCACGATCTTCTATCGAGAGGATCTGTTTGACTTTGGAAATATACAATAGGGATGATGAGCATTTCCAAAACTTTCATGAATTATTGATTGATTTATTTTGTAGCTGGAAAATTTGAAGAAAAAAAAAACACATGCAATCGTCGTAGCAGAAATGCATAAGGATATTTATTAGAAAGTTTGTTTATATTTCATTAAAATAACAACATTTTACGACTAGGAAATTTGGGCTGAGGAAAAAAAATTATTTTCCACTTCTCAATTGTCACTTTTTCCAATGATAATCGATTAAAATAAATTGATTATGACGAATTTTATTTGTTCAATGCTTCGTCGAAACTCTTGTTGTCACTGTGTCAGGATGAAAAGAGAGAGAGAGAGAGAAAGAGGGAGCGCGGTCATTCGACGGAAAGGGGTCAAAAACATGCATTATTCATTGACCGAATGTTTGTTCGAGTCAAAAGTTACAGAAGTCTACGAGACAACTCGAACGATGAATGGTGATGTATCAGCGTATATTGTAAGAGCCCATAACACTTTTTTTTTTACTCTGAATCCCACAAAAGTATATTTTTATGGTCGAGTAAAAAAATAAATAAAAATAGTCAGAGGTATGGAGCAAAATAATAAGAAAAATAAAAAATTCAGACTCACCGATTCTCGAGGCCTTGCATTCAATTCTACAACAGCTTTTTGAAGTTCGGAGTTTTGTCTTCTGAGCAATGAGATCTGGAAAAAAAAATTATAGACAACGATGTATTGTGGAAAATTCTGATAATTCTTCTAAAAATATCGATGAAAATATGACATCGCGTGTGTATGCAAAACGTTTGGAAATAATCGTAAAGAAGTTGACAATTATATTCATTATTGTTCTGCATTCTTTCCCCTAAAAAAAAAAAAAATTGCAACGCAATAAGTGAAAACAAAAATGGCGGCTTATCACGTTTTTTTTTTTCGATAAGCATATGATTCGTTGGCTCGTTTTAGTTAACGAGTTGTATTTACGTATGACCGGGAAAGCCACCTTGGAATAACATTTTTTTCGATATCTACCGTTCAGACTGAGGCAAATTTTTGGAAAAAAATGAATTTTGAGCAAAATTTTAGTTGAAAATGGAACAAAAGTTTAAGCAAAGCGATCAAATGGAAGGGAGGAGGCAGGAGGGCAGGAGGGATAAGGCGAACAAAGTGTTTCTCAGGTAAAATTCGTTTTTAGTAGACAGGCAGCGAGAATTAAGCGTTTTGGTTGTCGTTGGTGGGGCGATATCGCTCCAACGACGAACAACGCTGAGCATAAATATTGGTGAGCGTAATCAGGAGGAAGTCCGGTGGGTCTAGTGCTGCGGGCAAAGGGGAATCATCAACGATCCTCGTCTCTGTTTGCTTTCCTTATCCCCGGGCTAGGTTTGTACTGCGATAACGTTTTCTCTCTTTTTTTTCTTCCCCTCTCTTCCTCCCTTCTCCTCTTCACACCCTCTGTATCTCCCTCTCTCTCTCTTTTACTGCTTGCTTCCCTTTTTTCTTTGACTCTCTTCTTCACAAGTTTCTTTCACTCTCTTTTTAACACTTTTATTCCATTGTCTCAGTCTCTCTCTCTCTCTCGCTCTCTTTCTCTTTTAATTCTTTTTTCTCTCTTCCTATGATTTTTTTTATCCCCTCCTCATTTTTTTTTAATTTTGTAAAATCTCAAAGGTTTCGATTAAAGCCGGAGAACAAGAGTTTGAAATCGTGTGGGAAAAATAAATGTGAATCCAAAACGTCAATATCTCAAAACATCGTAAATTGTGTTCCAAAAAAGTACTTTTTTAAAAAACGCCTACTCCAAAATATTTCTACTCTGTAATGTTCGTACAGAGCAATATTTCGAGACTGAAAAATGTTAGAGTACCAACGAAGTTGAGAATTTTTTTTTTTTTTTACTGTTAGTAAAAATATATGAGAAAAAGAATTATGTAGAAATAGGAAAATAAAGAATAGAGCTGTTGCAACGGCCTCTCTTTTCATTCGTCTTTATTTTCAATATTGACACATGCATTTTTACAAATATTATAAAGTTCTGATATCTCTAGAAAAAACACTTTTCGGTGCAGTAATTTTTTCCCCGCAATATTAATTTGCAATCGGTAGAGAAATTTGAAAGTAGAAATGTCATGGTAGAAAAAGATTTGTCTCGACATTTGTCATCGACGTTGAAACGTCAACTGTTTTGTTTATTTTTGAAAACTTGGATGTAAATCGCGGAATAATCTGATAATTTCAGTTGTTTTTCTTTACAGGAATGTGAAAACATAAACTTTTCGAAACAATGTCTCCTGCGAAGTTTAAAGTTTGACAAATAACCATCTTACGGAATTACGAGGAAATTAAAAGAAAAAAAACCTGTTCACACGATTTATTACAAATCAAAATAAAAAAAACTAAAATAATGAAAATACTGATTTCGTAAACATTTCTGAATTTTGTATAAATCTAATCATTTTTTTGTTCAATAATTTTCAGTTTTGCTGGCGTCGAGATGGAAAAAATGAGGGTGAAACGTGAACGAGGGTTGAAAAGAAACCTTGTTCGTGGATTAACGCATCAAAAGTGATAAGAACGTGTTTGATTTACACTTGGTCAAGATTAATAGGGAAACCGAACATCTGCCGCAACATTTTTCACTCGTTCAACCCCCAACGAGAATTTTTATCAAACTTCCTACTTATCGACCCATATGCCGTGGAGTAAAAGGGGAAGATATTTCATTATTTCTAGAAAAACATAACTATGATCACGACCATTCAAAAAAATCAATCCAAAATTTGACAGATTTTGTGTTTTCTTCATCGATCACATTCATGTTTAAATACATACAAAATTTAGCCATTTTTTGGTTCAATTCTCTTTGAATAATTGAATATGATCAAAATGTGTTCAAAATCAAAAGAATATGATCGATTTTTTAGATTTTTCGAAATACCTTGTATTCTTATTCATCAAATTTCCAAATTGAACGTTAAAAACAAGTTTTTCCTTGTAAAAGGAACAATGTACTGTATTTTAAACAATTAAACTCTGGAAATTCTACACCGTTTGCGATAAAAACGAATATTTAATTTTCCCGCCATTTTTTATGTCATTTATTGAATGATTTAATTGTTACTTTGATTGTTGTTATTTAAATACCTCTGCATCTTTGGAATTGAGGATTTCTTGCAACTGAACACATCTCTCGTTCGCTTCGTTGAGTTGTCTCGATCGTGGATCTGAAAATATATAGAAATACATTTGGTTGACAGATCACGTGAATAATTATACAAGTACATGAAGAAATGCCGTACGGGTATTTATTATGCAGCGAGTGTAATATGAATCGAAATAAAAGCCGTGCCTCTTCGTAATAATCGATTTTACGTGTAACCCATTGTATGTTAATAATAAAATTGTATCGTCATAACGATTTCATGATCGAGTGAGCAATACTAGGTTCGAGTTTGCCGCTCTTTTTTTTCACGTGACTTGACGTATTGTCATGGAAATGTATGAAGAATTTGATTTAGCCTCGGTTGATAATGCAGAGCAATATTTTGACACAATTGTAAACTCGAAAGTGTACGAAAACACAGGAAAGTTGTTGTCGCACTAGCCACAAGGAAAATTGGAAAAGAATTCGTCAAGTATACAGAGAAAAATGAAAAAACCCTACCTGTCTCCTCGACGATACCCTCGGAAAGTACTTCCTTCGTAAAACTTGTAATTTGTCCCTTCAAATTCGACAGACTCGAGAGCCCGTCACCGAACCACGCCATTTTACACGTCGACAGTCGTTGTCAAACGTGAAAAATCCTTCACACACGTACGAGAGTAATCTTTGCGATAATTAGACTCGCGATACCGAACCAGCGGAGATTTTTATCGAGCCTTGTTTTGCGCAAAATATATGAATAATGTTTATCTCGTTGGCACTTTGTGAAAAAAACATACACATGACGTTACACACTGTCTCAGGCTCGGCAACGTGACAAATTGACACTAGGAAAAAACGTCGCTAAATTCCTAAACGAAAAGAAACACTTGGTACGAAGTTTATGCTAGCGCTGATTGATGGCGCCACGTATCACGTCAATTTTTTTGCCGATAAAACAGACGCGATGCGTGGCGCCAACTTCTGGAGAATTACTAAACTAAGTGACGCACTTTGAACATTTTTCAAGATGCGAGCGTTTTGATTGATTCAGATTTACTTTGTTTTTCATTTGTGCTGTTTGATCTTTGCACGTTTCTTGTTGAAAAATTAGATTTTTTATTGTTAAAGTATTCACGGTCCGTGGTTGTTTAAAAACTATTGCGATATCGAGAGACGCGGTAGCGGATCGACGCCAAAAAAAGACAAGCCAGCGCCAGCCCTACTGCACTTTTATATATACCAATATGACGATTTTATGACGTCACAAAGATTTTAGAATCGTTCTCACGGACAAACCAGTACGTCGAAAAATCTATTATAATATTATGTGCTGCTTATTAATATATGTAATATTAATATGAAGGACCCAATAATACTTTAAACATATTTATCCAACGAACGAAAGTCTTCGATACATTTATATTTCTCGTGAATTTCACCTCCAGGCGATTGTCCCTTGTAATATCGTTTAGGCTTGAACGTTTTGAAGTACTTACTTGCTCGAAATGTCGCGTCCACAGACGACTCTTCTAGTTCCTCTCTTTTTGTTCCTTTCGTACTCCCTTTAGTCTCACTTCTTTTGGAAATACATACACATGAATGATAGTTCGAGAAATTGTACTATACATAATTCAAGCTGTATATAATATATTTGAAAGCTCATAATGTAAGAGCCAGTAACTCGGCACGTAATATTCATATTTCGGGAACAACGGTTGTTCTGAGAGAAAAAGGCAACTCTCGTTACAATTGAATTTTATTAAGCGCGAGCGCACTTCCAGTATATGCCATGAAATTGAAGTACCCCGCAAAGCCATTTTGTAGAAAGGACCGGCACGTGCTGAAAATACAAAAACGAGAGAATCCTTCGGGGAAGGTTACGTCGACGAGGATATGGTCAAAAAGCGGCGCCATCGTATGTTCTCTTTGGTTGGTGCGGATGCACATTTCTCGTTAAGATATCGCGAGATCGCACGACGGGGCGAACGGGAGACCGGAAAAGGGTTGAAGGCAAAAGTTTAAGTCATGAATAGGAGGAACGAGGGGGCAGCGGCGGGAGGGAGAAACGACGAATGAGAAGAAGGAAAAGGAAAGAGCCTAGCTCCGCACGGATACCGGACAAGCGTCGCGAACCACGGTGTAAAGTCATACCATCGGAATCCTCCTCCACTCTCCTCCACTCTCGACTCGGTTCTCAGTCTGATCCAAGCCACCGCTCGGGTCAGCAACTCCGTTCGCGGACTCAGAGCGATCGAGCAGTGTTTCGTGCGCGCGCCGCCCCGGTGCGTCGTCGTACCAATTCTTCTTCTTAACTCTTCCTCCACTTGTTCCAACCGGCTTTTAACGATACTCTCTTTAGTTTTAACCTCTCAACACCGTTTCCAGCAATCGATAGATCAATTTTTTACCACCAATTTTTTATCCTCTCGTTATTCGCGATCTCGAATTCATTGGAAAACAAAAAAAAATCTAATGAAAAACCAGACGCGAACGAAACATAATTGTTTTCAACCAGTTCTTGAAGCAAGTGAATCTTTATTTACATTAAAGTTTCTCAGGCTTTGTTAACTCCGCTCTATACAACAGTTGTATTGTTTACCGATTGGAAGTGACGTGTGTCTCGCCAGAGTGCAAAAGACTTCGCGTCTATTTACCGCCAACGAGAGCAAGAGTGACATGGGACACTGGTGCCAAGAGTTTTCATCCTCCTAACCGCAAGACGAAGACTTCGAGACGAGTCAACAAAGCATTTGTGTATATATCAAGGTATGTCATTCTTTTTATTTACAAAAACATTAAAGGGGTTTCGAACAAAAATATTCTAATCGCGTTATCGTTCGACAAATTTGAAGATTCTTACCAATTAAACGAAAAGTGAAGAGTTCTCGAAAATTCACCAACACCAAAATGCTTTATTATCAAAACATCAACCAATCCACTAATATTTTTGTTGTGAGATGACAACAAAAGACCAAAAAAGATTGTGCAGTACATCGTAAGGAGCAGTGAAAGACGAAACTGATTTTATATTTTTAACAAAAGCTATCGAATTTCCGACCGAGTGATTTTGAAAAAAAAAAGGTGAAAATGGTTCAAGTCTCAAATGTCGGCGTCGTTTTGACCTTCTCGCAGAATCAACAACAACTCTCTCGCGAATATTCGGGGTGAAGTTTCAAAATTTTGACATTCACAATGGGGAGTCTGTCAAAGCGAAGGAATCGATTTGAGAGAATTGAGAACTATTAAACGAATAAGACTCCAATATTAAAATAAAGAAATAAAATACAATGATAAATAAACAAAATGAAATAATCAAAGAATCGGTTTCGCGTATCGCTCAAGGGCGATTTTCACTCTGACAAATATAATTATACAATCCTTGCAACCGTGACTTCGTTGACGATAAATGAAGAGAAAGATCCGGTTGTCCCGCGGCAAAACAACTGTCGATGTTGATAAAATCTAGCAAATATTTTTTTTACATGCTTCCCTCCATAAAAATCGTATTTCCAACGAATTAAAAAGACGTTTCCAACTTCGATTAACCTCCAAATATCGTTTTTGTTGGCGAAATAACCGATTCCTTTTGAAATCGGTCTTTTCGCATGGCCTCAAAAATTTCGCTACCGCACGGGCTTCCAAAGTAAAAGAGGGTGGGGAGGCGAAAGAGGCTAAAGTGGGGGGATGTGTTACCGTCGTTGATCTTGGGACTGTCGGTACGCGTACTCGGTGTCGTGCAAGAAGGAACGCTCGCGGGCAATCTCATCGTCGAGGTCACTGCGTCCTTGCGTACTCGGGATCAACATACATTAAATAAACACATATACAGAAGACAATACATTATACTGACAATGAGTAAGGCACAAAGGGCCCATATAACGCGTAACAGTGGGCGTAAATATATGTAATCTACGCCCTTAAAAACTAAAATTTGTATTAAAAACACGTTTGCAACGAAAAAATCCTAAACTTTGAATATTCTGCGATTCTAGTCACTGGACATTTTCTCGTTGTGCTCTTTTGAGTTAGAAACTTTTCCTTTCGTGCAATTGACTGGAAATTTGGTACTCGCACGTTTCGGGATTTTTTTTTTCAAGCAAAAACCATCGTGTGTTGCTGTCCACGCGATAATTTTTTTTCAATTTTGAATTTAATTTTGAATTTAGCCACAAGAAAATTCAATAACTAAAAATCTGAAAAAAATAATAAAAAAAAACACTGGCACTTCGTAAGATCCACGATGGTTCAAAGGATTACAGCAATGACAAAATATATGTGGAATAAATAAGTTAATCGTAAATTATGGATATACCACTAAAACGCAAGACCCCTCCGATCTAAGTTTTCGAACGTAAACCTTGTGAGTTACGAGATAGAATCGTGAACGACTTCAATCTTCTCTTTAGTATAAAACGATCTTAGAGTACAATAAAAAACTTTAATTCTACAGCATTCTCTTCATTATCAAAAACCGAAGAAAATCATGACAGTCAAAGTAGCATTTGATGGAAATTTAATAACAAAAACTCGATGAAATGTCAAAATACAAAAAAGGAATTAAAAAAAAAATTAGTTTCGTTTTCGATCGCGTGTCCAGTGGCAAATGAATCGCATGAATCTTCAAAGCGAACTCATTGTGACAAAATCGATGTTTATTTTCATTACTATATACGTGACTTATTGTTTTTCGTTGTGAATTTTTGTTATTATCGTTTGAGAATAATCTTTATAAAAAAATGTTTACAATGAGAGTACGTGGGATTCAATTGTTTAGCGGAAACGGGGGAAATGTGTCTATAACTATATGTATACGTTATTGGACACATAACTCGTACCTCATTTGTGTGATTATAAGGCGTGAGAAGAAGATTAATTAGCGGAGAATACCCCATATATAGACTATGAGGGCTTTGTTATTATTTTTTTCTCTATTTTTTGCATTATTCTAAATTATTATTTTAATCGTCGAGGTACAAATGGAAGGGAAATTCCGTGCGAACGTTGCATCCGGTGCGTGCACTAGTGCAGCATTCGTGTACGCATCATTTAATCGTTATTATACAGTCTTTCACATCAGACCCGAGATTCTCGTGCAAATATATTAAAAAAATGCAATCTTATAAAAATAACAGGAATTTTGACGTTCTTTGCCGTTCTTTGCACGCAAGTATGTTTATTCGATAGAGTCAAATTTCGCGAGTTGTTTTTTCTCATTGTTTTGTTAATCATTAAATTCGCAAAAATGTTTATTCAATAGAAAAGAATTTTGCAGGTTTTTTGTACTGTTTCGTTGGTCATTAAGATCGCGCGTAATTAATCAGAGAACAAAAATAATTGATTCCAAGTAATTTGATCCATTGGCAAGCTTTTCCATGTCGTTTTGAACAAACACAAGCTCGGCGTATGCGCGAAAACTTTTCTCATCCCTCGAAATCGAATTTATTTTAAGGTTACAGTACTCTCCACAAAAAAGTATTAATTTCTCGTTGCTCTATGTTTGATGTGCAAATTCGCGGAGTGAGTCCTCGGAATATTTATTTTTTCTCGATCTGTTCGACCCAGAATGCTTTCACGTACTTGGAAATATTAATTGGGCAGAAAAATAGGAGAAGATTGCTCGAGAATACACCAAAGAATTTTTCGTTCGTTCAAATCACCCGGAACACAAATATTCTTCGAAAAATAGTCCATAGAAATAATTTCACAAAATCCTATAGATCAAAACATTATTCACTTGTATTTCGTTAACAAAAAATGTAGAAATGCGATGAATGCAAAAAAAAATTCATTCGGGTTAGACGGAAAGTTTGGAAACAATTATTCAATTGGTGCGCGAGAAAAATTGGTCGCGTGCTGACCGACAAAACTGGAATAAAAAAATTCCTTCATTCCCTGGTCTCGTTTTGACTGATGGAGTTTTCATTTAATCGACACGATCGTCCGCGTTTTATTTCAGACGCGATCTTGTCGCGTGACTTGTTCGCAAATTTAAAATTATACGAAACGATTGAATATACGTTTATTATATATCTATATATGTATATGCGTGAATTACGAAAGGCAGGAACGAATAAAAGACGACGAGATGCAGAGAGAACTATGAGATAACGGTAAAGGCACGGAGTAACGGCGACTTTCGTCGCGAGTCACCAAGACGTTTTGTATTATAAACATATGTGCTCTGTTCCAATTCATAATTGAAAGAAACTCTAATTTCCTTAGAAAATAACAGAGAAAAATAACCACAAAAAGTTCATTATTGAAAATAATAAACGAAGAGCAATGATTCATTTGATTTTTTTTATTCTAATTGTCTCAAATTTGACACCATTATTTAAATCGTATTAAACTTTCGATCTGACTTTTCACGAAATGTTTCGTTCGATTTCTTTAACTTTTGGAACGAATTAAAAGAACTTGTACTTGTAAAAGGACCTCAAATCTTTCATACCTATAACGAGATCTGGATGGACTCAAAGAACGAAAAGATAGAGAAGGAGAGAGAGAGAGAGAGATCGTTAGTCAACGTTACCTTTTAAGGAGCCACGGATATTTTTTTATACACTTTTTTCTTCGTCTCGTTCATTAGTTCCATGGATGATTTTTTTCCCTTCCTATTCTCACTCTCTCGCTCTCTTTCCTTCCTCGTAAAATCTTTGAAGCGTAAGAGATCGACTTTGAAGTTTTTCGGTTGATCTCCTCAATCGAAATGCCTCGGGCGATTTACCCACACTAATCTATACACGTATGGACAGATACGAGGATTTGTAGAAAGCAAAATGGTGTAATCGATTTTGTGCAATACATAGATGATATATTTATAATTATGCTTTGGATCTGTCTTTTTCATTTCTCACGTCTTCATTCTCGACAATTTCAATAAAACATATTAAATATGTACATAAATTATTGTTTTCATTTTCAAATAGAGATTGAACATTTTCCAACACAGATTTATAACAAAATAGTCAATAAACAAATGACTGAGAAATGCCAGTTCATAAATAAATAAAGAAATCATTGACAAAGTTGAAAAGTAACGACCAAACACAATATTTCACTGGTAAAAACTTCGTTCTGATTTAAGAAACAAGAATAAATCTTTAGATATCTATAAAACTGAAAAAATGTTACGTAAAAATTCTACAATTACAAAAACTTGTTTGCATTACAATTGACAATAAAAAAATCATAATAAAAATGATCTTTGTCTGTACAAAATGTATGCGACGTTCAAAGACCAAAGTTGACAGAAAAAAAAAATTGATTGGGGTCGTTCGTTTATGCTTTTCAGGATGTCCAGAAATCGAGAAGCCGATGAGAGCTGAATTCTGATGCTGTGAGCACACACGCGGAAGGAAGTGAAACCACGTGCATGGGAAACGAGCTCGTGGAACCGGAAGTTCAAGATTAATTTACGGTTTAGGATTGTGCGAGAAAGAGAGAGCGAGAGAGAGGGAGAGATAAAGAGAGAAAGAGAGGAGGAAATAATTCAAAAGTGCAATGGTGGTCGAATGGCTGTGTCCGGGATTGAGACCCACAGGAAATCGAAGACCTCGTCAGCTTCATTGCAAAGTCATTTTACTTGATGAGCACGAACTCATGCAAGATGTTCTGGTGAGTAATCAACATTTATTCTTTTTTCTCATCCATTCTTCCAATTTCTTTTTATTTATCCTAAAAACTAAATAATTAAGTTCTTTTCACATGTAATTAAAAGAATCATCGATTAAAATTCCAATTTTTTCGAGTGACAACTTTTTTAATTATTCTTCTTTGGAATAAATCATTAAAAAATCTTCGAAATATTAAATGATCAACTCTTAATACGAAATTCATCGACTCGCTATATTTTTTTCGGGAAAAACACAAATTTCTATTTCCCTCAAAAGACCAAATAGAAACAATATCCCGAATGAATTGCCATGCGAAATATTCCAATTATGAAAACAACGTCGAAGGGATATTGGAAGTAATTACCAAATGGCAATTGCAAAGAAGAGTCGACTCCGAAATTTAATTCGCTTGAGTACTCTGGATGCTTTTTATTTTGTTTTAAAGCTTTCGCGTTTTGTCGGACCGTAAAAAAATCCCGATAAACTATGCCAAGAGACGGTGTGTAGTCTCGTTTACTTTGACATGCTTTTCCTTTCTCTTTTTCTCTCTCTCTCTCTCTCTCTCTCCCCCTCTCATATTCTTCATCATTCTCTGAATGTTTTTGAGAATGAGCTATTCATCAACCATCCGCAGTCTCAAGATGTGTGTTAAAAATCAAAAAGAAAGACCGCAGAGAAAGAGACAGAGATCAGATGTTTCTATCGTAGCTCTTTCGTTTTAAGGTGAATTTGTTACGAGCGTAGAGTTGCAATAATAATAACAATGATAATAATAATAAAAGATATCTCTATTTTATGCAAATAAGAAAATAACATTGAAATCGTAACAGTAGGAGAAACAATAACAATAAAATCAGCAAAAAAATGAACTAAAGTACAGAAAACCATTGGATGATGAGTACGAAATGAAAACTGCACGTAAAATTAAACGACACGAGCAGAGAGACATGACAATAATAATACTTGAAATCGTAACATATAAACAAAAAAGAATAACTAAACTTAAGAAGCTATAGAATGAACAATAAAAATCAAGAATTAATTGAAATTGAAAGAGAGTTACTTTAGAGGAAGAGAGAGAGAGAGAGAGATTTGCTGGCAACGAATCTGTTTATATATTATTACGTGTTTTTCTCTCCTTTTTCTCGGTTTGGTAGAGTCCTCTTTCATTTCGTCGAGTGCTTCTCGCCAGCCAGAAAATGCAACCTCACTGCTTTCTTTGCGCAATGAGCTAACGGGAAAAAATAAAAAATGAAACGAACAAAAAAAAAAACAAAATGTATACCATGCTTCAGCATCGAGAGCGGAAATTTCGAAGATTCTGGACGCAGTCAATGTTGACTCGTGCCATCGAATAAATTTGGGAAGAAAAAATCTCGAAGGAAAATAATTCCATTGTATCATAAATATTAAAAAAAAAAAAAAAACGTTGAAAACTCTTCATTTTTTTGACGCTGCGAAATATCCATTGAGAATGTAGAAAATACCTGTCATACCTGACGTATCGCTCGAGGGCAATAAGTAAATACAGCCGGGCATTAAATATATGGACTACGAGAGAGTATAGTATCTCGGACATTCGTGATATTTCTTGGGCTCGGTTACTTCTCTCTGTTATTAGATGATGTACGAAAATTGGCGTGCACCCTTCCCTTCGAGGGCTTCATATACACCGGTAATTCACGCGGCTTTTAGGACTCGGATTTTTCTCTCCTCCTTTTCTCCTCCTTCTGCTTCGCTCGAGTTCACGAGCTCCCGAAGAGAATGCCCCTGGAGCACTTTCTTCTCTCTTTCTCGATCTTTCTTTGGTGTAAAGAGAGGAAAGACGGTGGAAAGTAAAGAATAAAAATAAAAGGTACAGAGTCAAGTGAAGGTGGAGAGAAATAAGTGGGGGGAAAAAATACGACAGTGGAAAAATAAGAGAAAGAAAGTGAACGACGCAGAGAGAAGAGAAGAAAGGGAAAAAGGAGAAAAATAAAAGAATAGAGACGAGAGAAGTATGCGAAAGAGAAAGAGTGGAATGCAAAGTGATAGAAGGAGGAAGGAGAGAGAGAAGAAAGGCAAAAAAAGGGGCGGAAAGAATTAAGAGCGAAAAAGAGGAGGAAGGAAAAAATGCAAAGAAAAAAAAAAGGAAAGGGAGACGAAAAAAATGAGAGTAGCATCGAGGCAGAAGCAAAGCCACACTCTGTCATTAAGTGAGCGCGGCCAGTCAAGAGTGCGTACCCGGTATTATTGTACGAACGAGGAAGAAAGGCGGAAAGGGAATTAAAAAAGGAAGAAAAAATGGTTATCAGCCCCGAGGGCCTCTAAAATCGCGGTGGTGTGTATAGTTCGCGAATACCCCGAACACGCCCGAGAATAACAGAACGTTTAGGTTCTCTTCTTTTCGCCCCGAGCTTCGCTCTCCTCCTCCCCCTCCAACCCTTAAATTCAAAAGCCTTAAATTCCTGGATAACTTTTCTCTCTTGTTCAACCTTTCGAATTTTTTCTTCTTATTCTTCTTCTCGCGATATATACACTTTTCAAATATTCCTATTCTACGATTTATCATTTTAATACAATCCCTTCACTATCGCCATATTCATTATCGCTCTTCGTACCACGATCAATTATTACGATTTGCAAAGAAATACTTTTTCCAATAATTCCACTACGACTGACAGATTACCGTTCGTCTATTATTTTCTTCCAATCTATTTAATCGCATTAATAAAACTTACAATTACGATGTTACTTGTAAAAATATTTAATCTCAGAAATGATAATCTTTATAATAATTCATACAACTGTGCAATTACATCCGGTATGATCGTGCATACCAAGTACGAATAAAGCAGCACGAGAAGCAGAAGTAAAAGCGAAATAGTATGAGAAAAAAAAACAATAACAACTCGCGATGAATTAATCCGACTTTTTGTTGTTTTTTTTTTTTTTTCATTATTATTTTTTAAATTATATTCTTACATCATTTGATAAACGACAGAATGTGTACGAGACTGCATGTGTGTGAGTGTTGGCTGGAGCTTCCGGGGCTGGCAGCTGGAAGACCGGTCTCCTTGCGTAGGACGAGCGTTCTTGATTAGAAAACTCATCTTTTACCTCTCGAGCTCTCGCGATTTTTCTTCGCGATTTTATACATAGATATACATATACGTTTTTTTCTTTCTCATTTCTCATTTCAACTTCGTACCAGAATTTCCCGTGAGTTCTTTTGCTTCCATATGTATGTAAAGGAACGTCTATATATATTTAGAAAAAAAAAAAAAAAAAAGAATAGAGCAAAAAAGACGATCGGGATATCGAGATAATCCGCTCTATACGCGTGACTGAATAAACGCGTATGCGTTTAACGTACCCTTTTCCGGCATAACCAGATATACACTTCACCGCGTCTATCTTCGTCTTTATCTCCTGTGTGTGTGTTTTTGTGTTTGTGTTGTACAAAAGCAACTCGATAGTTGTCACCACCGCCGCTCACGTTCGCGCCTCCGTACAAATAGATTCTCCTTTTTTTTTTAACCCGTACAGAATTATAAAAAAAAATGCTTCTTATCCCCTATTTTATGACTGTTTGAAATAACTAAATCTTCCGGAAAGCGCGTGATAAATGCATCAAAATAAAATTCAAACACGGATCGAACGCAGGCGCGCCGAAGCCTCGGTTCCAAATATAAAAGCACTACAGCCATGTTTGGTTATTTTCAAGATTTTTAAGCGAGTCTGGAAAACCATTGTTTTCAAATACTTTTTCCACTCCGTATTGGCTTTTTACATTTTTATTTCCAAGACTTCTCGAAAAGTTTGTGGAATTACAAAGAAAATGGTTCAAGAGTAATTCAACAAATTCACTATGTCGATTTTTCTCTTTCGATGTTCCAGCCAATTGTTTAATGAAAATGAAAAATATATCACAAATAAATTGTTGGCACTCGAGAATTAACGAAATATAAAAAAAAAGATGGAGCAGTCAATTTGTAGAAAATATCTTGCCGAACAATACATTATTATGATTATTATGATTATTATTATTGTATGAATTCTTAAGCATAGTTTTGAAGAGACTATGAAAGAAATTGGAGAGTGTCGTTCTTAGCACGCAACGCTAAATTCCGATTATTATCCACATGGGTTCGGTCGGTCTCAAGGGACCGCAGACAGACATGTTCCAAACGATCGCGTCACAATTCACGTTGGTTTTTTGTTCCCTCATTCCCTCTTCTCTCTTTTTCATTCCTGGGTGCATCGCTGTCAACAAAACCCGCGTTTAATTATACACACACTCTTGCTGTTTGTCCGCTAATTACCTAATTATGTCGAGTTAGTAAAATGTATATTTTTTATTATTTTTCTTCGTCGTTGAAATTAACCGAGGCATTCAAACTGTAAAAACGTCAGAAATATAAAAAAAATCGTGCTACCGTTATATTAATGTTGACGCTTTTATTATTATTATTATTATTATTATTATTTATAATAATAATAATAATAATATCGTTCTTACTGTTAATTTTGTCAATTGAATTGATTCGTTTAATTACAATTATCATTGCATTCAATTCATTTATCAATTGAGCTCTCAATCAAATTGTTCAAGTCTATAAAAACTCATGTATTTATGTACGTATATATTTATATATATATATACATATATTCAGGGAGAAAAGTACACATGGTTCCGGGCATGGCGACAGCAGCAAAATTTGTATTCAACGGGGTAAGCGTGCGGACAACTTTGGTATGCGAACCATTATATATCTGCCTCACCACGTTTACCCTCTGTATCTCTTTCTTTTCCTCGTTCTTCCTCCCCCTCTGTATTCGCTACAGGCTATTGTATTTTCCTACTGTCTTTGTCGACATATATATGAAATAATAAAAATAATAATGCTCATATTATACATATTTATATACATATGTCTATACATATTTTTTGAGCTCACACTCAATAAGG
This sequence comes from Campoletis sonorensis, assembly GCA_013761285.1. NCBI lineage: Eukaryota > Metazoa > Arthropoda > Insecta > Hymenoptera > Ichneumonidae > Campoletis > Campoletis sonorensis. The sequence continues at coordinate 1,487,625 of JACEOJ010000142.1, forward strand.
CGTAACAACGTGAATTAAACAAGTACATGTGCGCTGAGTGAGGACCTTTTCGTATAAGACACATTACTCTTCGGTATCGGCACGCCTGTGTCACGTTTACGAACGATTCGCGATACCGAGAGTTACGTTACGTTACACAGAAGAGCACACGATACAGCATGCTTCAAAAGCTGAGATTTTAACCCTGCGGGCTATACATTTTTCACCGGTTCAAAATTATTTGGAATTTGGTTCTTGGGGGACTCGTGTGATCGCTGCTTACGAATTTGAACTTTTGAAACATGGAAATTCAATGATAATTCGTTCTTTTTTATTTTTCAAGCGAAAACTATCGTAGGGAAAATTTTGAAAAAATTCTGTATCATTCTTGACAGTGTAATGAGTTTGTAGAAAAATTGACATTCCGGTGGTACTAGTGCTTTAGTGGAGAATAATTTTTTTCAAGTACAACCAAAATCTCGGTATCGCTTGTCGACGTAATTCAATGATCAAACAATAATAAAATAATAAATGGGACAACGGAAGTCCCAATATGACGAAAAAGGTTGACTGCTCAGATTTTATTAGGGCCTGAGATTCAGTGGAAATTTGTCCACGTCGCTAATTCGTGATGAATGAATAATCAAAATCTCACGAAAAAAAATACATCAGTGCTATTTTTTTTCGATTTTTCTTTTCATCAGAATCTTGCTGTCTACTGATTCAATATAAAATTCAGCAAAAGATTTTCGAGACATCCTGTATATTTCGATCCCTCCCTCAACTCCTCCCTCGTCTTTGAGCTCTTACTCTCTTCGTATTTACTCAAATAGTTGTACCACGTACTGTACCAAGAACGTTATATGCAGAACCAACAGTTAGACTAAACTACGGTTTTCGTTGACTCGAGTGTAAGCAGACGGGATAATAATCGTTATTATACGCTCGTAGTTTGCCTCATCCCTCACTCGTTCTTTCCTCTTCGCACTCCGGACAATTATTATTATTATTATTTTTTTATTACCACGATAGAAAACACGTTTGTCATTGTGCGTGACAGTTTTTTTTTTCTTTTTTTTCTCACATGATTTGTTTATTTTTCTCTTTTTCTTCTTCCACCGTAAAAGTAGTTAAATAAATTTCAAGGATTGTAACATTTTCTGTTAAAAATTCAACTTGGAATATCGATCTATATGAAAACATATTGTGAAGCAAGTTCGTTGAGCCGAAGTGTTATTAAAGTAACACTAGAATAATTTCACAGCTCACCCAGAATGTGCGCGCATAATGATAGATCATTCATCATAATTCTATCGTTAGAACGCTTCGTATACTTATGGTAAAGCAATAAACCCAACCGGTATATATCTTGCACGGTATAAACACTCCAGCTTTGCTGCTAATACGAGAGTGCTGAGAGAAAAATGAAAAATTAAGAAAAATCGGGCGTTTACAAATAACCATGAAGAAAATTGAAAAAAAAAAATAATAATCAAAATCTACATTTGAATAAACCATGTTATGATTTTTTTTTTAATCTTCGCTGACACAGTGGATAATTTTGACGCGAATCAATTTTTCGGCATCAATTAAGTTGATCTCAGAAATATTTTTATTCTAAACCAAGTTTAATTTTTAAAAATCTTTTCTGGAAATCTGTTCACAGCGAAATTAGTTTTTTCGAAAAATTGCCATTTTATGAACACTTCGTCGGTTATTGAAGTCAGAAATATTCAAAATCTAGAAAGTGACAATTATTTCGATTGACAGTTGACTTTTCCAAATGTCAAAACTTTTATGGTTTTTTTTTTTTTTTTTTTCAAACTATTTTATTCGACATTTTCTCAAGTCCTGATTTCTTTTCAATAACGATTGACTAATGGGTTGCTTCTGACGGGTTTATGAAGTGCCCTACGGGTCAAACTGACCCAGTGTGTAAATGCAGTGGCCAAATGAAAATGTGCCAACCGTGGGTCAATAAACTTTTTTTTCTTGCTTCAAAAATCACGAAATAAAAAAGCAACAGCCGGAAAAATGTATTTTTAGTTAAAAAATAATTGAAGAACTTTTTGTTTCTTGTAACACCCACGAATTAAAACATCCTCCCACGAATTCTTTGTGCACGTAATTTTCGCGAGAAAGTACACAAATACGAGTGAGAGTTATTAGATTCGAGAAAAAAGTATTTTTTGTTGTTGTTTTGTGCCTGTCGTTTCGCTTATATTTTCAAGTGGGAAGGTAAAGAGTTGAGATACCACGAGTAACTTAGTGTGCGTGTGTATATAATGCAAGAAAGAAGCGCGCAAGCGAGTTGGGAGGAGAGCACAAGAGAGTCGTCGAGTGGAGCATCAGGGCATAGACCCTGAAAACTCTTTACTTACACAACTTTGACTCTCTTCCATTGTGTACGTGTTACTTATGTATTCATACATAACCAACCGAGTAAATCATATTTATTTATGCAATATAAATTTAGAATTCGTCTAATGATTTATAAATATACAAGAGTATTTGATTTATGTACAAACATTTAAATCAAAACGAATTGATTCATCGACGTAGAGATACGGACGATAAAATAAATCTATAAATAAATTAACAAACGTATATATTTACTTCTTTATATTTTCAACCACCAATTAATTCATTATTTGTTTATTTACGTGAGTAGTTTCATTCTCCTCTGTGCATACAAAATTCCCCGTCTCTTTTTTCACCGGTTTATCTTTCTCTTTTTCTCCGTCTTTCTTTCTCTGTTAGTACGCTATATGCACCAGACGCACTCCCGATGCACTCGCGTATGCACCAGCCATGAAGCCACGAATACCTGTAGAAAAAAAAAACAAAAAAACGAAGCATAGAGTCGAAATAAGAGGCAATATGGACCAGTCGCTTTGTACAACGTCGATATATTTCTATCAGCGCGTATCAACAGTTATGGAAATGTAAATATTATCATTTAGCTTTTGCGGAGGTCAACAAAAACGTTCGACAACATTCAACCAATTATTCGCCTCTTTTTTGCCGTAATTTGTTCGTTTTATTGTTGATTTTTTCGCCAAAAATAAACTGTAGTCATCGAAATCAAATTGCTTGGAAGATACGAAGTCTCACGCCGTAGTTTTTTTTCTTTCGCTAACAAGATATCGGTGAAGATACGAGGCAAAAAAGGAGATAAAAAAAAAAGAAGACAGGTGAAGTTAATTTGGAGTGGAATGTCCCATATATGTATTCTTGATGCGTCGAGATTCGAACGCCTCGTTGCCATTGACCTCTAGATGGAACTCGACGTAACTGAGCGAACGAAAGCGAAGTCGGAGAAAGAGTGAGCGAGAGAGAGAGGGAGAAAGAAAGAAAGAAACACAGAGAAAGAGAGAAAGAAAGAGAGAAAGAGGGAGGGAATGGAACATTGCAGTCAAGGAGTATCGAAGAATACGACGAAAACTCGTTTTCTACAAAAGTCCCGGGTGCATAAAGTTTCAACAATTTTGATTCTCCATCCGTCTCAGTACGTGCCCTTCCCGGAGACAGAAAAAAAAGAAATCCCATGAAAAGAGGATTTAGAACAAAGGCCGAAAAAAAAAACGAAAAAACTACGGGATTCGAGTCTACAAAAATGTTTGAAAAATGCGATAAATCGCGTGTTTAGAAAATATATTTCAAAAAAGACAACCAGGACCATCGATTATTACACGCTATGACTTTTTCTACCTTCGCTGCTTTCTTATTTCGCACAAAAATTAAGAGAATTTCAAGTTTTAACAAGAGGAACACGAAACCGCTAAAGTGAGGCTGAACGATCGCTAATTATGAGATTTGAAAGAACTCCCCGTCTCTATTTTCTCTATTGGCCACTTATTTCTCGTCCCCGACCCTTTTTTATTATATTTATCCTTTCTCGCGGCTCGAGAAAAAAAAACAACAAAAATTGCTTCGTCTGCCGCAAAGTCTCGTCGAGATTTACTATCATCGTGAAGGAAAGAAGAGTTTGAGCTTCGCGCCAAGCGAGCATGAATCATCCTTCGACTGCACGCACATCCCGGACCCGTTTTGTAGAAATATAATAATACAGATACCGGAGTTCTTTTAAGATTTTTTCAATTTTTTCCATCATCGATTCTTTCGTCATCATTATTATGAAAACAGTATTTCGATGAAATCGTACGATGACATATTTATGGAAACAATTGACACGATAAATCGAATTTATAAATTTACCGTGTCAATAATAATAAAAACGATAACAGTGAGGTGATAAATTGTATTTTGCATAACAGACGAAGCAATATATCACGGGTCGACGGTCGTAATATTATGTTGAAAAGAAGAAAAAAAAAATAAACATATTTGAGCAGCACGATCGTCACGGTCGCCTGATTTCAGTGGGAACCGGAAATGCTCGATTACAATCTCGCTCCTCCCTCATACCTATTTGTACAAAATGGGAAAAAAAAAGAAAAGAAAAAGCACGCGAGTTTCCACGAGCCAGGGAAGTAAATAGTGAAGAAATCAAGAAGGGAGAAACAAAAAAAGGAGAAGAGAGAAAAAAATTCGACGCAGAGAGTACACAATGCGTGACACGCTTCTATGAACATCGTAAACATTATAGTGGAACGAGAGAAAATACACAAACGTCTCATCGGTTTGTTTGAGTTTGTGGGACTTTGCGGGCCGATCCAATACCGATAGAAAATCTTGAAATTTGATTTTTCTTTTCTTCAAAAATTGTGAACATATAGAGACAAGTTTTTCTTTGAGGAAATGAAAATATCATTTTCATTTGTATTCGTGGATAAACTTTTCGACAACAGAAATGGCAGCATTTTGGTTTTGTTATAAGAATAACGGGACGCATTTTCGAATATTTTTTTTCTTTTGGAAAGGAAAAAAAATACGAAGTTTCAGAAAAATTGATCGACTGATCGATTAACCGGATTTTTTACTAAATTTTTTTATGTTTTAATTTTTTTTTGGTGTAATTCTCGACTCGCGTGTTTACTGCCGACACTGATCAATCTTTCACTCGATCTTCCCCCAGGGCAATATAGAAGGATAAAGATCGAGTCTCGTCCTTCCATCCTTTATTACACAATGATAATTATGCACTTTGCTTTCTGACCAGTTCCAATTCTCTCCTTTCTTTTCATCCTTTTTCAACCCCTCTAATTTACTCATCATTTTTTTCTTATTCTATTGCAGAGCTCGAATCTCGGCCAAGAATTGCTCGATCGAGTTTTCAGGCATCTTAACCTTCTCGAGACCGCGTATTTCGGGCTCCGGTATCTCGATCACGAGAATCAAACGGTAAGCAACTTTAATTCTTAAATTGAGACGAAAAAAAAAAACATTTCAATTTTTTTTTCAATCTACGTATTTCCCTTCACCATCAGAACATTCAATTTAAAAAAAAAATAATTATTGCAAACCATTCGTTTCGATGCAATCGAAATATGGTACAACGCCGCATGTTTAATGATATTTTAATTCTCCATATTTTTTTGTTCATGCAGAAAAAAATTTAATGCAAAAACTCAAAAAAAAAGTAACGCATGAAGCTAGACGTAGAGTCTACGTGAAAAAATGACATACAAGAACAGCTGATGTAACAAAAAACGGTATAAAAGTGAAAAAAAATTGGTTTTTTTTAAACAATTTTTTCTTCAAGCATTTAAAATACATACGGCATTCAAATTGAAGCCATCCATTTATTTCGTCGGTCTGGTTTTATAATACGATACGAACGAGAAGATCCGAAAGCAGTGACGTCTGGTTCAATTGCGCAGGGGCACGGGGGAGGGAGGGAGAATCGAGGGGATTTTCAATATTCTTGCAAATTGAATTCACATTAGAATCCCTCCCAGTTTCAAATTAATTCGTTCGTGTTGATCATAAATCCTTGGTGGAGTGGAACTGCCAGCATTCATGAAGTTCTCTCTCTCTTTCTCTCTTTCGAAGAGTCGATCTGGTTGATGGCTCGACCCCGAGGCTGAAGGAACTCGACTCGACATCCTCACTCTATCTCTAAAAGAGAAATGAGCGAGGAGAGAGAGAGAGAGAGAGGGGGGAGGGAGGGAGGGAATTTATCATTATAGGGAAAATTCTTGGCAATTTCCGGTTGGTCCGAATGAGGAGGCGTCGTCGTTTTCCGGTTAACTTGTTTCTCGTAATATCAAATTGCGAGTGAACGGTCAAGCGTTGATTCTGAGCCCAAAAAAAATTGCCAGGAAAGTTATTCGATTCCTGACGAGAAAAAGCTGTCACGAATACACAAATTTCCCTATCAATCGACAAATATTTCAATTGTCAAGCCATCAGAAGCCTATGACAGTTTGTTTTTGTTTTTTTTTTTTTTCAACGATCCTCGAAAATTATTACAAAGAGAATTTCATTTGTTATTGATGATGAGAAATTGGTGTTTTCGAACAATGAAATAGTTACGAAGAACTTAAAACATCATTAAAGAAGAAACATCAATCGCTGCCTTCGAAAAAAAAAAAACAACACCCAACAGACCACGTTTTTTCGTTCATTTATTTTATCTTTTTGTACAGCAATGGCTAGATCCGAGCAAAAAAGTCAGCAAGCAATTGAGAACGAGAAAAGGAGAGCCAACCTCGGACACTCACACCCTCTACTTCGGTGTGAAATTCTACGCTGCCGATCCTTGCAAACTCATCGAAGAAATCACCAGGTGAGTCCTTATCCACGCATGTTCAAATCTACAGGGTGTTCTACAGGTGATTTTTTTTTCTTTTTCAATTATGTTGTACCGTTCATTTTTATACTAAAGTCTTTATACATTTTTTCTGTATTTCACTCGTAATTTTGATTCAAACCCAAAACGATCGTTTTTATCAAATCTTTTCTCGATATTTATCGTTTTTTTTTTAAATACAAAATCTATAATGTGCCATAAAATTCGTACAAGCTGGAATTTTAAAACAACAAAATTTGATTGAAAAAAAAAAATCAGGAGTACAGTTTAAACAATTCTTATTACGTGTTCGTCAAAAAAATTGGAAAAATGTTAAATTCAGTTGTTCCGAAAAGTTATTTGAAAATTTGAACTTTCGAAAAAGCGACCCTTGAAAAAATGATGATTTTTTCAATTATTTATATTTTCATATTATGCCCATAAAAAAAGCTATTTTCCGAAGAAAAGAAATAGTGCTATGACGAGATTTTCAGAAAAGATATATTCGCATTTTGTAAAGTAGAAATTGACGCCTAAAAATAATCCCGGGTCAAAATGACCCAGTGTTTCAACGAAAGGTTCGAAAGGTCCAGATTAATATCCCGATTTGAGAACACCCTGTATCTGCGCTATAGAAAACGAGATCTCACTCGATCTATATGCTAATGTTTTGCTCTGGTCGTTTTTATCATCGTGTGCGAGCGAGGAACTATGAGCGATCGTCGTCCGGAAAAGAGACGAGAACGGGAGAGCATCGATGCAAAAAAAAGAGACCAATGTCCCGGAGCTTCGATAAAACGTCTCATTGCGTGTGGAAAATTCCTGACTTTTGCTTTATTTATTTCCGGTATTTTTGTACACAAGGTTTTTCATCCCAAATGGCCAAATTTAATCGACGTTATAAAATAGTGTCACTTAGTGTGCCACAACGAATTGGCTATATTCTGATGTTCAAGAATTATCGTTTAAAGAGATTGAAATTTTTCAATCATTTACGTAAAATCAAAGTAAAACCATTTTTCGTTATCAATAATTAATTAATTCATTATCTCCATCGCATTTATTAATATCGTGATTGCCCAACTTATCGTCAATCCATAAAACTTCATAACTTCGTTTTCTATGCTATTCTCATGGACGAAGAAACAGAGCCAGAAATTCGTCGAAATTCAAAGTTTTACAGACAATTATTGGAAATAAGTGTGAAATTAGAAAGGAGCTCGATAGCTGGTTTGTCCATATTCATTGTATAATAATATCATGACGTTTCCAAGAGCTTTCGCGTATTCCCAAACTCTTCGTTATTTTTCCTTTTTGGTCCTTCAGGCCCGTGCTTCAGGCGTTTCTCAAAAGCTGGAACGAGAACGAGAGAGAAAGAGAGGGAGAGAGAGAGAGAGAGATAAAGAGAACATCGAGTATCTCGCCCCGGCAATTAACCCAACTCACCAATTACCCGCGAACGAAAAGGGGTAAATTATAGAGTTCGAACGCGCGGGCGCGTGTAGCAAAACGCAAGGCGCTTCGTATTCCCCCTCCAAAACCTATTTGTACTTGTATACATACACACGCATACACCGTTCAAGCCTTCCGTGAGGCACCCAATTCGCACTTTGTTTTTTTTTTCTCTCCTTCTTCCCTCTTTGTTTCGATCTTAACGTTTATTCTTTCGCGTTAGCTGCGCTCTCGTTCTCGCATTGCCTTCGTGAATTATCCTCTGGGATTTAGCCCCCGGGGACTTTTCTAAAGATCATCCCGCGTTCCACCGCGAAACATTCTTCTCGACCTCCCTCATAGACCGAAATTACCCTGACGTTTTTACACTGCCGCCGCACGCACGAACGAAATAATAACGAAAGCAAAAAAAAACACACACACACTCGCCATCAAAATGGAACTTATCGTTTGGGCCCGAAAAAATGTAGAAACTAAAACGCAACCGAAAATAATTTCACATTTTAAAACATTCGGAATGGCAAATTAAAAATATATTCTGTGAAACAAAAAAAAAATACAACAATTTTTCTGGAATCTGTATTTCGCGAATACAGCCCGAAAAGACACAGAAACAAAAACGCTACAGAAACGAACAATTCTTTTCGATTTTTCTGTGATCAACCTTAAAACAAATGTTGACATAATTTTAAATACTCGGAACTCCAGCAAGTTCATTTTATGCTGTAATAAAAATCATTCATTTTCTTCCTGACATTAATTATTTGTTCGCCTTTGTTTATTCTATATTTAGTTGTAAAAATTAGGGCAAAATGTACGTGACAATCGCCAAAGTATGCTCAAAGTCTGGTCTTCGCACACGCGCGAAATTGCGGAGGCGTAAACGTACTCCTTTGTTCCGTAAGCCAACTTTCATGCGGAATCGCTTTGCGAGCCTTGCGGTTTGTGTCAGCCCCCCTTCGTTCCCCCAATGCCCCCGGTCGCCCCACGCCACCCGCTAACCGGTCGCACTCGTCAACCAGACTAAATCTCTCGTGACGATATTTAAATCCTGTTTCACTATCTCTTTCTCTCTCTCCCTCTCTTTCTCTCTCTCACTCTTCCATTCTAAAGAGACTTTTGATCGTAAATTCTCCAGTATATTATTGTTTATGGGACATTTCATGGCGTTTTGGCGCTTGTGATAAATCTTGAACACTTAGAATTTAATTATTCGTTTGAATATCGATCGAGACTTAAACATTGTTGTTGAAGCCATTTAACAGAAAAGTTCTAAAGCCAAACAAAATCTACCTAATCTGGAAAAATCCTGGAAAAAAAAAATTCACTGTCGATTCTTTGTTTCGATTAAAGGATATCGCTGTGGAATTATTTCGACGAGATGACACTCTAAATTTAAAGAATTCTAAAGCTTTCGTCAAAATGCTCCGAATTAAATTAACAGTTTTTTCTGTTTCCTTTTTTCTCAGGTATCAATTCTTTCTGCAAGTGAAACAAGACATCGTGCAAGGCCGGCTTCCTGTGTCTTTCGATCTGGCGGCAGAACTCGGAGCTTACGTCGTCCAATGTGAGTAGAAAAGAAACACAAAATTGAAGACCAAAAAGTGTTTTCTATTTTTGATTTTCATTTTGTCAGAAAAAAAAATATGCCTATTCATTGCAATTATAATTCATGCTGATCGTATTAAAAAATTTGTAAGATTTTCTGTTAGACAAGAGAGGGTAAAGAAAAATATAAAGAGAGATAAAAAAAAAGTTGGATATAACGTGGCTAGGGGTCGTTAATGCAACTTATAAGGCATCAAGCTCAATGCGAATAAACGGAGGATCGTGAATCATTCGTCAGGAGAGCGTATTACATACTCGATTTCTCCACTATGCATTCACCGACCAACCTCAATGACGGTAAATTACCCCTTTTTGTTCCCCCTCCCCCTGCTCGTCTCTTACAACCGCCCTTCGTCCTCCCACTCTTTTTTTCCACCTCTGAGAACTCCTCAGCTCCGAGGCTTTTGCATTTTGTTGAAAATATCTTGACACGTCCTTGACATGAAAGATAATGCAATTTTCTTAGAATTTCCAACTATCAGTCTGAGTGTTTATGGGGAATTTATAATCCGATATTATTCATGGTTTTTCGAAAGTTATTTTAATAAAATAGTTGACACTTCATCATTTGTTTATATTTTGTATTCAATATATTTTCGTTGTTGTTATTTCAGTTCGTGTGTGCACATGAAATTTGTTGTCTAATTGAATCTAATCATTTGGAAAATGTACAGGACCAAGATAAACAATAGTCACAAGAGCTCCTTCGTTTACACATGTCGTCGTTTGTGAGAACGTGTGGATCTGCGAATAAACATCGAGACTTGGCAAACAAATATCATTGGCAACGTGAAAGTGAACGTCACGTGATTCCCTCTGTGGGAATCTTGGCCTGAAAATTGTTTGGTCGAGGGTCAGTTTCACCGTGTGGATCCTCGTTTACCATCAATGGCAAAAATTGTATACACGCTCGCCATGTTTGAGTTATCAAACCGCCAGATTCAAAGCACATCGCAAGGCAAATAGAGATACGAATAGATAGAAAGAACGAGAGAGAGAGGGAGGAAGATTTCTCGTTGGACATGTCGTGTGTCTGTTTGCTTCTCATCTAGGTTCACTCTCTAAAGAATCCGAATGAATGAAACTTCTTCGGAGACTCGCTTTTTTTCTGTCTCTCCGCCATTTTTTTCTCTCTTTTCTCTTCTATTTATTTTTTCTCTCTATCTTCCTCTTTACGACCTTTCGACGATTCAACTCTGCTCGGATATTCCGATAGGACCGTTGACTTTTCGCTTCTTTGCCAGAGAATTTTCTTCTTTTCGCCTTAGGACAGCTTTATTGTGCGACTTTTTCTTAACTGCCATCATCCCAAAATAAACTTCAAGACGTTGAGCGAAAGAGAGAGAGAGGGAAATACTGGAAATGAATCCAATCAACGGAAAAGCATCCCAATCTTCTCCAAACCATTTTCTCTCATCCGATATCTCTCTTTCTTATCCTTGTCTCCATACAATTGATAAGCATCGAATTCACGACTTTGAATCCCTGCAGCTATGTCCGTTTATCAAATCAACTCCCTATCTTTATACCCTTCGGATTTTCCCCATTTAAAAAGAATCTTAATCGATGAGAATACTATTTGCTTTTCCCGATTCAATCCCCTTTCGGTCAATAAAATTTCTCATCCCTTCATTTTTTCTGCTTTACTCATTTCCGCGTTTCATTGAAAGAAACACAAAAAAACGAGCCAATAGCTTTGAAGATATTACAACGAAAAAGTTTGAAAAATTTGACATTTAGCCTATAAAGATGTTATTAAATGTTGGAAATTTTTATGCCCAGTTTTCCCGCATTTTCGAGCTATTTTTCAACGAGACATAACGATGAAAATGATTTATAAAGTTTTTGCAACTCGCAAACTCTCAAACTACTTTGCCTCTCTTTCTTTCTCTCTCGCTCTAATTTTCGGTCTCTTGATGCTTATTCCCCTGTAGACACATTTACCGCAAGTAGTCCTCGTCAATTTAAAAAAATGTCCTCTCGAGAACCAAGAGAGCTTGATAATAGTACACCCTTTGCTGAAATCACAAGAGCTTTTTAACGTTCTCTCGTAACTCCTCAAGATTTATACGAAATTCTTGTTGCTCGTTTACATGGGAATTATATTTATAATTCCCTCGTCTCGTCATTTCTTCCCCTAATCTCCCTCTCTTTCTTGTTTAATTATTTTTTTCTCTGCCTCTCTCACTCTCTCTCTCTCTCTCTCTCTCTCTCTCTCTCTCTCTCTCT
>JACEOJ010000143.1:0-160168 GCA_013761285.1 Campoletis sonorensis
TTTTTTTTCAGCTGTACATACGCGCGGTTACGCCCAAAATTGAAGGATTACATAGATCGTAAGATTTCAGAGAGAAAAATACTTGATAATTGTTCCGTTGGATGGTTCTTTGCCGAGAGGTTTCATATATTGATCCTCAAACCGAATCTGCTAGATTTAAGATCCACCCCGTACACATGGAGGAATAACACGCACTTAATTCTCATTCGAGCATAAAACAGAGAAAGAGGAGGCTCTATAAACATTAAGCTCTGTTTTACTTCACGAGTTCTGGAGTCGTAAGAGCCGTACGGACGAATGCAAGTGCATTGTCTCCGATCGACCGTAAATAAACTTACCGAGAGTTTCATTCTTGTAAAAAGAGAAAAGACTACCTTCCCTCTTACCCCGTCATGTCGATAAGAACAAAGAGCAGCGAAAAGCACATCGGACTTTCGTCCGAGTTTCACATGTTCAATGTCAGCGCCAAGTTAAATCGGAGTGCGCAGAAGGAAATTCGTAAGAATCTGCAAAAAGGTACTCTTCTGTAAATCCCGACCCCCTCACTCAGTGACGGAGGAATACCGAGTGCATGGAATTTCTTGGCTTTTGATGCAACCCATGCGAGGAAGAGAGGTCCGGCGCTGGACGTTCTAAACGAGGAAATCTATGGCAACGCTGTTATATTTTGTATTGTAGCTTCCCCGGGAAAATTACTAAATGGCAACCATCGGAAAGCACTACAAAAATTGCAGTATCGATTAGAACACGTGGAAGAATCTTCCATTGAGTCGCGTTCAGTTGGGCAGACTAGAAATTTCCAGCCCTCATCGGTTCAACCTGCCAAGCAAAGAGCTCTGTTCTCCAGAACCCCGTAATTATCTGTAGCCAGAGAAATAATAACAGCAACGTTGAATGATTCTAAAGGGCTACTAGAGAAAGTTATTGATGTTCGTAGCCAATGGAATATTCCATAGTTTGAGCAAACTAAATTTTCCTAAAAGTTCCGCGATCATAGATCTTCCCTGATTTTTTGCTTTCATTGCTATAAGGGGAAGGGAAAGAATCGAGAGGTAAAGAAGGAGGAATCTTCCGGAGCGAAGCTCTCTTCGATATAGCTCTTTATTTTTTACCAAGCGAGGCAAAAAACTTATTCTCCTTCCTCTCCTTTATACGCCGGATGCGGGGGCTTCGGGAGGCCATCAGCGTGTTATTCGGGATAGCAAAGTGGAAGGGCAGACAGGGATTCTTGGCAAAGGCCATAGTGATACAAGACGCGTTCTTTCAAAAGATTGCCAAGTGTTGGGTACCCCAAGGGGGAAGAGGGCTGGGAGTGCACCACAACGCGATGCCCTCTTCCCGCGCAGTCTTCTTTGGCAAGAGGAAGGGGGGCGCTCCTTACTCTCGCTTCCATCAAGTCTACCCTCCCGAATCATCCGTACAGTCAGGATCATAAGTCGCCTCCTGCTACGACGTCGATGAACCATTTTTGTATATTTTTTCCAATCTTTACTCGATAGACCGCATGTAATAATTACTGGTAGGATCTCTTTGTTTGCCAGATTCCTTCTCAGCCAATCTTCCTTCAGAAGTTGGAAGCCGGATGGACGGATTTTAAAATTAGTTCTGGAAGTGAGGACCCTACCATCAAGGGGTCCGGACCATTTAAAAAAAGTCTTGGTACCTCCATTAAATTCAACTTCTCCTGTCCACTTCGTGTTCCTGCGATGAAGAAAAGAAGACAAAGTGGAGGAAGAAGAAGTGTTCTTGGAGAATCAGCAGATGGTCCAAGCCACGAAAAGTTACTAAAGGTACGCCCTACGAGACGACTGTCGAGAGTTAGCCAAGACCCGTCGGTTGGGTACCCGACGAAACGAGTTTTAAATTGGTCTTCCTTCGCGAAATAAGAAAGGGTGAACTTTGGGGGACCGGGGGACTGGCGGGTTGTTCATTTGAATACAGCCACGGACACGCGAAGAGAAGAGTGAGAGGATTTCATCGGGTTTGTGTATATGCTCCAGGTGCGGAAGATACGGAACGGAGAATCCCCCGCGTTTCAATCCCGTCCTTGTGTTTTGTCAGGGATATTCTTTTGAGTGAGACTACCTGGCGGATTTCACTAGAATAGTCCAATTTATGGCATTCTTTCGCTGCCAGAAGCAGAGTATTTCGAACGGAAACATTCAAGGGCATCACCAAGGACGAGTCCATAGGATCCAAAATAGCAGCCTACCAAAATGAGTGATGGTATCCTTGTTACGGAGGATTTGAATACTGATCAGAAACCCAAAAGCTTTTATCACCCGCGGCTGCAAAAGACGGTGCACAAAACTGATAAGAACTCCGGAAGAAGGTAACTTGTGTTACCTTCAGTGATTCTAATCTTGGTACACGGAAGTCCAGGACCTACAACAAGAACGCGAGAAAAAAAGAAAGAGTGATATCTGCAAAGTGTTTGGCATGACTTCCATTGCTTGCATCGTCGGATCTTTCGATAGTTTTTGTCTAAAGAGCCCCGACATTGAGATATTTTCTATTCCTTCTCCTCCTCATCGCTTAATCTTTCGCTATTCTGCGAAGTGCCAAATTCGAGCGCTGGCGAATTCCGAAGCCCGATAATACAGTTGGTCAGAAGTTATGCGAGCCAGGTGTTCAAATAACTAGAAGTGTGTGCTATGCGAGGAAGATAGAGACACAGAATGCGAAACGAAGAAAGGAAAGGATAGCGAGATTTTAAAACCAGCTTTCGATAGCTACCAACTTTTCTTCTTGTTTCTCTGTCCTCCACAAGTTTGCTACTGGATTCGGCGGGAAACTATCTCTGAATTACGACAACTTAGTGAAACAGAGATGAGGAAAGGCAGTCCGGAATTCGTTGTATACACATGCGAGTATGTCTTACGTATTATGTGTGGATGTAATTGAGACCGTAACAGAGAACGAAGCCTGTTTGGCCCCATGTACTACCATCGCGATGGATAACAGTATATACGGTTAACCGATGAGAATGTGTAAGAACGGATTTTATGAAACATCGTGACTATGGAAGCCTTTAAATTATATGTGTATAATAATATAGGTATGTATCAAACATTTGTGTATATATATGTCATTTATTTGTATGCACGTATACTATGGTCGGTTAACTCGTCGTGCTTCACTCGCCACGTGCTCCCGTTAATTATTCAACGAATGAATACGGGATTAGCAGGTTCCAGCCCGCTCTAAGCTCGTTTTATATCGAGTCCGAGAGAGCGCATTCTATAATAACATTTCCTGATACACTGGAGGACGTTGCGAGTCTCCTTGGTGCTCTCTTTCTCTCTCGCTCTCTCTCTTTCTCTCTCTTCCTCCATGGCTTGTATCGTTGTTCTGCAAGATTTTTAATGTCGGAGTTTGAACAGCCCATCATATTAAAAAATGTAACGAGAATTCCAAACACAAACAAATTTCGAGCAAAATCAGATTGTACCGAAAAATTCAATGGATGTATCATTAGAAATTTTTTAATCTTACTAAACATTGATCAAGCAGAAAATCCATTTCCTTTGGGGTAACATTGTCCCGATGATTAAATAAGATAACGAAAATCAGGTTTCTTAGGAACACCATCAAAGCGTATCCAAGAGAGATTGATCAAAACGCCCACCTCTTTAAGAGGTTTTCTCGATTAGCATACGTCAATTGGTTCTACGTTAATGGCGTTATGCACCGGGGATTCTCGAGGTGAGTCTTGATAGAAAGAAAATATACATGTATGTTTAATGGCAGTATGCGATGAATTGAATCGCATTGACGGCAGAGATAAAATGATGGGAAATCAAGAGAGGGTAGACAAGAAAAAGAGAGAAAGAGAGAGAGAGAGACGGCAAGAAAAAGCAGGAGCAGTTTCGTTACTCGACTCGTCCTTGGTGATATCCGTGATGAACTCGTTGCTCTGGAATGAAGGGATTGCCGCTGCATCTAAGAGGACTATGGCGTTTCAGTGCTCAGGAATAAGAATTCAATTAACTAGCTGTCTTGATCATCCAAATGAGGGACAATGAAGATGATTGAGGGATTGGAGACAGACACTCCGTGTATGAAAGGACACGAAAACCTCTGCTTGAATCAGATAAAGACGAAAAAGATTAAGGCTCGAGAAGGCTCTAAGATATTTCGGAGGATAGACGGTGGAGCTGACAAAGAGCCCTTCAGAGAAGAGCGTAGGAATAATAATGACGGACTGGACGGAGCTGGTGTTTAGGAGATAAGAGTTTGCACCAAAGGGGGTCGCCTTTTTCTTGGATCGCTGGATGATGGACTTGTTTAGTTTTTCGGACGCAGAGAACTTTGCGAAATCTCTGGCACAGACGAACGGTGGGTCTCTTCCGAGGATGATTAGTGGGTCTCCAGGTCGATTCATCTTCTTGAGCATCGCCTGGTGGTTCTCGCATCGTCGAATAGTCAAACATACTTTTTGGAGATGCGAATGGAGCCCGAAGGCCATTCTACGAAGAGACATCAAAAAAGGCAGACAAACGAATGAGTTGGGAGAAGAAAAAAGGAAACAATAGACGTAAACGCGTGATGGGCCCGGCCCCATCTTCCGTCTGTTCTTCTTACTTCGTGGAATAATAATGAAAAAAAACTACACGAAGCAGCAACAAAAGAAGCAGAAAAGCTGAAGAACCAGAAAAAGATAAACGCGTAAAGTTATACGTGTTTGGAAATAACAAAATAAAAGTTTTAAGGCGCGAAGAGATGCGATAAAAGAAGCCGTGAAAACATCACCAAGGATTCGAGTCACGTCTCCACGTGATATCCTGCATCCTGAGAAATCAAACGCACTGAAATCCTAGAACAGATACAGCCGAGTGGAAAGATAAATAAAAGACTGAAGAGGAGCCATAAAAAAGTGTTGATCATTCATCGTCGTTCACCTCGCTAGCAATTTTTTTTCGATCAATTTGACCCAATCATCTTGTCGATCCACCATCTGACCACAGCTCAAAAACCGTCAAGATAAATAAAAAAAGACAACGCAAAAGATCTACGTCGGAAGTCCGAAAGAGAAATGTCAAATTTTGGATTGTTCACAGGATCTTTCAGAAATTGGTTTGAGTATCGTTTCAAATTACAAAACAAAAGAGAAAACGAATCGTTGCTCCTTTGGTTTTATGACAAATGAATCGCTTTTGTTTCCTATCTATTCGTTTGCTATCGCCTTTGAGACACCCTGTGTACGCGTACATTTCACGAGTTCTCGTACCGTTCGTTGGAGCACGTCCGTCTTCCGAGTCATGCGGACGGGCGCATGTGACATGTATCCGCAGCAGCCAGCCTGAGCAAAGGGCCCCTGCCCACTGGACACCAGGAAGAGAAGGAATGAATGGTCGTAACCGTGGCTGCATACATACGTACATGTGGGTTTGTGAGTATGCGATGGAGAGAGAGAGAGAGAGAGAGAGAGAGAGAGAGATCCAGAGCCTGTATTGGCAACATTGCGTCATGAAGAGTGAAAGAGAGAACGCTAAAGCTGAAGAAATCGAAGAAGCTTGAGAAGAAGAACAAGAAGAGGAAGAGATGGAGGTCTGGAAGGGAAGAGGATAAGGAAAAGGAGAATGTGGTATTCGAACCTCGTGGAGACCACTCTTCCGGGTGTCATGTGTGGAGGTAATCGATCCTCCTGGTTCTGAATAAGTTTTTTCGATTTCTCCCCTCCCTCCACAGCTCCAGGAATCATCTAATCGATACCCCGGATTGACAATTTTTTGTCTGAGCCTCAAATTGAGTTATTACAAGTGTTCATCAAAATAATAATTGTCTGCGAATGAATAAATTTAAACAATTAACTGTAGTATTCCTTCAAGATATTTTTTTTCCCGTAACGACTCATTCAAACACTGTTGAAAATTTGCATTCCATCCGCCAACGCTCATCGAGGCAATCTTCTCGCATGCGCTGCATATTCGCTCTCCTCTAATTGTATCTAATTAGATCAGGGCCATTTGCATTTGCGTGTACGTTCGTTCGGAGCAATGCTCCACATGGGATCTGCCACATTATACAAATGTGCAACACACGCTTTGGCAGTTACAAAGTGAGCCATACAACGAATCTGCGGTTCTCGTTACGTACTCACTCCCTGTCCACCATGAAACGACCTCGGAAGGCCGCTTGAGATGGTGGCCGAAATACGTTCCCAACATTTCTTCTGGTCCGTTGAACGATTTTCCATTGACCTCAGAAAGCATCGGCACCTACTGAATGTTCTCCTTGTCAACATAGATTTAAGACCATTCCTGAACGCAGTGACCAATTCCATAACTCTCCAATGACATGAGTTTCTATTGTAGTCGGTCGAGCCACGCCTACCACCAGCTCCACGCGATTGCGGACCCTCTTATGACTTCCCTGTAATCTGGATGCTCGGGCACAACCGCAGTTGGCTCAAAAGATAGTGGATCCGAGGCGTTTACCGCTAGAGCATCATCACAAACATATATCCACGTGGTATGGAGAAATTGGAAAAGACACGGGAGAGTAAAGTAGTCAGCCGATGTCCGTTAAACGAAGTGAGCCTGTGGCTTGGTACTGAACCTGTTCAACTCTGCAATCAGGAATCACGCAAGCCCGGTACTTGGGCTACCTCTAGCTGATGGCGTTCTTCGACTACCTGTTTCGAGATATACTCGGTTCTAAACTAGTTCAGCCTCTTTCGCTAGTCGTTGTTAAGTTCAATGGTTTTTGTACCTTTGATCTCGTAGTCCGTTTAATCGCTTTCCTTTTGTTTACCTCTTCGTCCTTTCCCCCCCCCTTCATCTTTCTCTTATGCACACATTCCGTTGATTCGTACCTTGGCTCTACGACATTCACCACAAAACGAGGTAGCCCTGAATAACTCGTTGACCCAACACGAGTAGCCAACAGTTAGTCAGCCCGAAACACGGAAAGCCAGCGTGCAGCACGCTTCAGTGAATCGTCCATGAGACTCGAGTACTCGGCCTTCCAATTTTATCGCTTAACGGAGCCAACAACGAGGTAAGCATGAAAGAAATAGCGTCTAACGATCGAGAACGAAGAATTATCACCGGTCGCGGCTCAGCTGATCTTTAGATCCCAGAGTCTTCCAAGTAAAAAGAGGGAACACATATTTTTGATAATCGTTCAAACAAAAGGCTTTACGAATCCATGTTAAGGTCCTAGGACCTTAGAAAATTCATCAGCTACCCAAAAACGAACAATTGACGTCTCGTGTTACAAAGTACGGCTCCCTGTGTATAGCGGGGGAGCCTCTGGCAGGGTTGAAACATATAATATCTTGGTAAATATATAATATGTTGGTAATATTCAACATGGAGGTTTCTTAGTCTACTATTTACGAGGTATCCAGGAGCCGGCAGGGAGAGCAAAGTAGCCAAGCCGATGAAGATAGCTCGGGATGGCAAGAGGGAAGGTCTTACCTCCAAGATCTTTCCCTCTGCACTTTTCAACCTATACCTCGCTCCTTCTTCAGGTCTGGACTTCTGGCTGAGGATGGCAAGTACGTTCACGGGCACGGGCCCAGCGAATGATTCAAACAGCTGAGATCCCTATAAGGTAACAGGAAACGCGATCCAAGAATTGGATGAGGCAGCATTTAACTTGGATTGCCAACCGATAAGTTTTGCAACCTTGATCCTTTTTCCGCTCGCGTACTTACGGATGTTTGCTTGCATTGCTAGACTGGTATAATGTTGTTGCAAGAGAAGGGCTTATAAAATATTGAGAGTTTGCCGGCTTAAGAGGTTCAAGACACCTGCCACGTGCGAGATTCTCCAGGTGCGATGGTGGCCTGGAGAGGGAGGGCGAAATAAAAAAATAAAAGCTCGACCCAAGTGGAAGCACGTGGCTCTTATTGGAATACTATAGCTCCCTTGATACCACCTCGTGATATACTTACACAGCCAGAGTTCATTTGAGCTCTTTACCACGCGTAAGAAAGAGCGAGTGAGAGGTATGAACAACTTGGGATCTCCCCTGAACGCACCTAATTACACCGGATCGTTCAAACGAGAAACCAGCACTTTGCTCTTACGAACTTGACTTCTGGTCAAGTCCCTTATGCCTGGCTCAGAATGAACTATTAACAAGACGGATTATAAACAAAGCCTGCTTATCTTCCTACATTGATTAATTTTGAGGATTAAGAGTTCCAGTCAACGAGGACCAGTTGAAAAAAAACCACGAATGAAATACAAGAAGATAAACATTTTGGAAAGAATTTTTTTTCTCTCTGTCGCGCCGTGGCCCGTTCGACAACAAAATGCATTCTCGTACACTCGAATTTTACGACAACGGAGATCCGCCCGAGGCTCACAGTCGGATATATTACAACTTATTGTTTTCTTTTTATTTATTTTATTACTATTTCGAGATCGGCGAAGTAGCTTCGGGGCAATTTTATGATATGGCACGTTATTGGTATTAGTCTTCGGCTATTAGCGAAAGAGACTCGTCTGAACGGAGGGTTAATATCGCGATCGTTTCTCAACGGTCTCGTCGATCCTTGCGCTATGTGAATCCCCCCCCCCCTCTCACTTCTTTCTCTCCTTCCACCTTTCATCTTAACTTCTCCATCCTTTAACCACTCTCCATCGTTATTTTGCATCCTTCTTCCATTCGCATTTTAATCTCTTTCTATCCTCGCCGAGGATTTATGAGGTACGCAACTTCGTGCGGTTGCCCCGAAGAGAACTATCCCGAGGACAAGAGCCGCGAATGAGAGAAGTCAACGCAAGGCAAACCGTGTTAAATCGTTTATGCTAATTCACCTATCTACCCGAATATATATGTATATCAAATAGGGCTGCTTTAAAAATTGTATATATAATTAATAATTTTGATTCAAACAACATATAAATAGAAACTTGTATTAATTCCATTCAATTTGATGCATATCATTAAAACCTATGTAATTGATTGAAAAAAGAATAATAATAATTTTAATATCTTACACGCGTTAACATAAATATTTACATAAAATCATTACGAAACTTATAACTGAAGTTGTTCTAGTTTTTGGATTATGCTAGACCCTCGCCTGTACGTTTATTCGTTCCACTATTGGTAATTCTGTATACAGAGGGCTGAACGTCGACTTAGTTGACTATCAACGTTGGGCGAGCCTATCGCTCTGGTATCGCGTAACACGACACGAAATCAATGGAGAAACCTCACGAGAGTGTCTATAAACGGATTTGTCGACTGTTCAACCGAGATTTTCGTTCTCAGAGTCCCTCTCGCCCTTCTTGGGCCTCCTACGGGATTTCCCCGAAGAGAAAATCCAATTAATCGTAGGCTCGTTTTACTCTGAGAACTTTTGAGAAACAGTACTCGTAATTTTCTTTGTTCTTAATAGCATTCACGAATATCTATTGTCCATTGATAATTTACACAAAAAAAGAGACTTACGTGCTCGTCCACGGAATACGTGAGCTCTCCGTCGTCGTATAGAACGAACCATCTTCTCTGCCATCTCTGTAACAATTAAATAATAAATACATTTTATTATTATTATTTTTTCATCACAATTTACAATAAGAATATTGTTGAACAATAATAATTATAAGTTTGACATTGTCTTCACGTCGTAATTAATACTATGATACTATTATTACGAATGTAAAGCCACCCAATGTCAAATCGGAAAACATGAACGAAGTGATCGGTTATATTAAGTCATGCGAATATAAATGGCCGGTGATCAATATGCGCATACCATCGATCCTCGATGTACGCATCGGGGCGAAGAGATCTCTTTTCTCGTGGCGAACGAGAGCGTGGACGACGAAAGGGGATGGGGGCGTGTGGGGGCGAAAACCGACCGGGACTCTCAATCTGTTCAGTCCCACACGGCTATACTATTGAATATTTATTCCCAATAGCTCGTACGGACATTTGTAATATGAGTGTTGAAATAATGATAAATTACATTTCTAAGTACTTCAGTTCTCTCGTTCTTTTTTTTTCTCTAAGCGTATTATTGCCAAAACGGTTCAATTTTAACATCGAGATTTTCTACGGCACGAAATATATAGATTTTTTATCGTATCCAAAAGATAATTGATATTTATTAATGAGTTTGAAAATACTGGTAAGTGTTTGAACGTACCGCAGAGTACGTTTAAAACAGTTACCGGCAGACTTGGCTCTCTTTCCATCCTCTCTTATTCTTTACACATGTACACACGGTCTCCAGGGTCCCGACTGGAAGCGGCGGGCACGCCCGATCGGAAATCTCGATAACCCCGAGGCGGCAGCATGATTCCATCACGCTCCGAGCTCTTTCCTCTTATTACGCCCCACCTTCTTTCTCCTCAACCTCTTACCATCTCTTCAACCCTCTTTCGTACACCGGGAACTAAACTTTACTAGCTTTGATTACAGTACACTTGGGAGTTAGTACCTTTCGAGTTCCACTAACTTTTCTACTATTTAAAAACTCAACATTTAATTACCCCGACCGTCTTCGTTGACTTGGGCACAACGTAAAAAATCAAATAAATGTACTGACGATGAAGATTTCAAGTGAAATTAGTCGACGAGACAATAATTCTGTTAGTTTTTGAATCCTAAACACAATTCTTTTGAAGTCGATGCGAAAAAAAAAACCAAATTTTTATTTGGCTCGACGAGATTCTTTCGAGTTTAATATTTGGACAGCACACGTTACAGTGACGCCATTGAAAGGAGGCTCGGATCTTTGAGGACACTCTTGGAGGTGCGCAGCTGTGAGCCTTCTGAGTTTCACGGTTCATTGTATGCTAATCCTATTTATTCTATATGTAGGTACTCTCGACTGTATTATGCCCCGTGCGTGAATGCCGTGCGTGTGAGTTTCTCTATATATGACCAGGCACAAGTTCATGGCTCCTCGCTGTGAGAGAAGTACGTCTCGTTGTCTCGCGAGAAAATCTGTGCACGCTCGCGGCTAAGGCGACCGACGATACGCCATTACGTATTTAAATGTGACGATCAAATTCCTTTTTTTCCTCTAAACTTGTCTTCGCGGTGTTTAAAAGCATTTCAAAATACTAAAAAAAATAAACCCAATGTTTCGATGTTCCAAAGTATGTCTGTGGTGATTGACGTTCGTTAAAAGGAAATGTCTAAAAAAATTATCGGTTCTTTTACAGGGTTTTCTCTTCCTCCTCCAAGTAAAACCTCAAGTATCTACGTCCTTACTTGGCAAGAAAAAATCTCTAGACTCGATGTAATGTAATCATTGTTACTGCCATTCAATACACATATTGGCACTCACGGGAGAGATAGTCAAACGTAAGAAGTTGCTACTGCGCGAAATTGTGGCTTATCAGTGATAACGCGACATCCGACTTGGCGGAGTCGCGAAAGCGACCTCTATCTTTTCCCTTGGACATACGAGTACAGGCAGGGACTCGGGCGAACGTATATAGCGCACCGGTCTTTCTTCGTGCTTATCGGGTAACCAGGGTCGTTCCAACGGATAGAATAGAATCGAACTACGGGAGAGAGATTCACGTCGATGCTAAGTAGCAAAGTGTGTATAGAGAAAACTATCGGAGATACGCCTCATTTTTACCTTGTAACATTTCCCCGTATATATACGTTTTCACCCGTTTGAGTAACGCGATCGAAAATCCAAGTACACTTTTTTTTACTTGTTTTTCTGATTATTAGGCCTTTGAAGGATTAAAGGACTCACATGTAGAGCCACCTAAAGTTTTTGCAGTTTCTTTGATTATTAAACTACTATTTTTAACAATTAAATTCCAGGCTTTTCGATTCTCAGTCGAATTTCATGATTCTATATTCCACGTCAGAAAAAACCGTATGACACAAAAGGATTGAGCAGCGATTAAAAAGTAATCAAACATTGATATAGTACAATTTGAACAACCTCGACTCGTCTATTGTTTTTTTTTGTTGTTGTTCGTCACCGATGCAAGGGGAGATATGGAAGAGAAGAGAGGAAAAATGTCTGTTGGTAACAACAGCATAAAAGAACGAATCTCATGGAATGTTCGTCAATGACGAACGAACCATGAAATTGGCATGGCAGTTTAAGTTATACGCGAATAGTTCGGTAAAATATACATGGGTATGAATTTACGTATATTCATAATGTACTAATATATACATGTATAATATATATATATATATATATATATAAAATATGTTGGTATAATGTACTGTTGTATGAACGACGAGAGGAGTATGAGAAATTAGCATGAGGCGCGTATAGTCTTGTACCATCCTGTCAACCTCGTATTCTCTACTCATTCTTCTTGCGCTCTCTTCTTATTTTCAACTTTGTTCTTCACTCTTGTCCCATAATCGCAAAGACACATTCGTCTATGTGAGCGATAATAATTCTTTTTTTTTTTAACGTTCATATTACAATTACCAACGTCGGTTGTGCTGGGGAATCAACAAGACACAAAATGGCGGATTATGGTATAGGGGCTTTATTTTTCCCTCAATTACAGGGAAACATCTGTGGCGAAGTTTGTGTAAATAAATCAAGAATTTTGACTGTTTTGTCACTTTTTCATTTCGAAACCCCGTATAAGACGTTTTTCGGAAAGTTCTCGGAAACCACCACCTTAATGGTATGTGATGACGAAACATAACTGTTTTTTTTCGAATACTGTAAAGGATTCTGCTAAAAACTGTTGTTCGAGAATATTTATCGTTTATTGATTCGTTATTTTTCTATGAAATCGAGTAATCCGGTTATAAGTTTTTTACGCGAGATTTAATAAACCTTCGGAAGCCGAAACGTCTCGCTCGCGGCCACTATAAAAAGCTCGTCTCAGAGGAAGAGAGAAAAAAATCTCGGCAAACAAGTTAAACGAAAAAAAGGCCGATGAAATAAAACTGGAAAAGAAAAAAAATTTGACGAAAAAGAGAATAAAAATGAGAAATAAAAAATAAAAGAAGAACGTACGCACGAGAGTGCAGCAGGTTGTCCTGTCCGATTCGGTGTGCTCAGTTTCTCGCGTGTTCAATAAATTAAACGAGGCCATAGCAGATAACGCACGCCCACGGTTCGTTCTATATTTTGTATAAATAAATACATACACTGCCATATATATGTATGCATAAAATTCTTTATAGGCATCGATTGACACGTAAAAAAAAAAAAGCAAAGAAAAATCGTCTTACAAATGTACGAGAGGGACACCTGTGATACTGGACCACGTCCAAGAGACCTATATATTATTTCTCACCTGCATCGGCAGGTTGCGAAGGACGAAAAAAAGCAAAAGATTCAACGTGTACCGCGATAAAAAACGGATCCTTCGACATACGCACGTTTACAAACAAATATAGATACATATAAAAAAATTGAACACATACGCAGGCAGTTTGAGATGGTAAGAAAAGATTTTCGCTCGTGGGAATTCTTTTCAAGCCATTTACATTGAAACAACAAGAAAAAATAATTAAAATGTTTTAAATGTTGAAACTCATTATTAATATAAATATACATGTATGTATATGTTTATATAGATGGATTATTTAAGAAGATAAGCCACTGCTGACACACTCTCGAAGCGAACGGCCTCCTCAGTCGTGCTGAGACGATTTGCTTCATATATGTATATATCGATATACATACGAAATGTTTCCAAGTATATATCTCGTATACATGTACATAAATATACACAGATATTGAATATTTTCCATCGTAACTTCGAGGCGAATGAAAGCTGTATAGACACAAGATCACCCATCCCCCCTCTCTTTTACCTTCTTTCTATTTCTCTCTTCTCTATACAAGTCTTACGTAAAATCATTTTATGAAAATACTATTGAGAGACTAGAGATTCTCCATGGCGAGTTATTGCCGAAGAAGAGGTCAAAGGACCCTCGCGGTGCTCGCATCCTCCTTAAAGTCTTTCCCCGATCTCTCGTGAACCTATGTACGCGTTTTTTTTTCTTTTTTTTTTTTACTGTTTCTTTTTTTTCATTTCTATATCCTACAAGAACGTAAACGACGATTACGTAAAAGGTTGTTACAATATTAGAAATAAAAAGATATAGAAAAAAACATCGAAGTCGGTTTAATTTCGTCATTTTTTTTTTTTTTTTATGTAATAAGAAAAAAATTCATACAATCATTTCGTTCGAAAATGAATTAAAGATTATCGTAGTCAACGAATTTATTTCTCGGATATTAGGCAATCGTTATTAAGGGGTCAGTAACGGGAATGTTCACCTTTGTACAATATCCCGTGAGATTTTTTTTTCTTTTGTCATCCTTAGCGATATTGGAAGATTGGACATGATCTCTCAGAACATGAACAAATATATCTGTAGATTTTTGAAATAATTTATTTAATACTTCATTCTCATGCTTATCGCACACTCTTTACTGTGCAAGCATGGCATAAAAGTACATTGCGAATTCTCGATCCTGGGGCCAGTTACTCCTCCTCCATAATATATACGTGAAACGTGTACGAGAGGAATTAGAAAGTGAACTCATGGCGTTCTACCACAATACTGTCCATCTCTTCATCCCTATCACTCTTTCCCTCTTTCTCTCTCTTTCTTCCTTATTCGCAATTTTGCATTTTTTATTCATTTTAATTTAATCAATTTTATTTGAATTTTTCTTCAATTATATTAGGTTTGAATTACTCAAAAATTGATGGGGCCATTAAAATAGTCAGTCAGAAAAAAAATCGTTATTCTCTCGAAAAGAATGATGCAATCATTTTTTGTGTCTCTGTTCGTGAATGGAATAACGTAACGCCCCAGTAAATCGTGTCAATCGTCATCAATCAAAAATCTACGAATTGTGTAACGTTTGAATGTGAGAGAAAAATATTGCATATCAAAACTTCCAATAGTTTTAAGAGAAGGGAAACATTAAAAACCAGTTGTCGAGACACTAAAAGGAGTTACGAAAATATAATACTTATGTATGTAACTACATAACACCAGTAATCTAATGTATTAAATATTTCAATCTACAGACCCATGTGGATATGCTTGTATTTCTAATTCATTGTATGAAAAAGAAGCATATCGATATATGTGCACAAATGTGTTTGTATATGTGCAAAAGATTCACGAGACATGGTAAAATAGCGTGAGAAAGTACAGGAGCCTTTGGGGGTCCATTAAATTGCGAGATCGATTCGGTTTTGTTTATTCTCGTCAGTTGCTGGTGGACGAAAAAAGAGATATATACATATGTATATAAATAGTTTAAAGTTTAGACATTATGGTTGCACTATCCATCGTATTATAACCCGAGGGTAACCACGACCAACATAACGTCGTGAGTGTCAGTGAGAGCGACGGAGAAAAACAATAATAAAATGTGGTGATTTCCCTCGATGTAATGCACTTCAAAGAAAAATGATGTGGGAAGCGGATTGAATTCAAAGAATAAATGAATTTCGAAATAAAAAAAAAAAAATACGAAAAAGATTATAAACAATTTGGTTTTTTAACACCAACGAAAATAAGTTCACTGTTAAAATTGATCGTATTTTGTAAAAACGATAAAAAGAATATATTCCACTTTTTTTTTAAATCGATAAATATGTTAATATGCCCATATTTAAATACGTCGATATGTGTGTACGTGTGTGTATGTCGTGTGGTTGGTTCTACTGGTGGTGGGTCGGTGGTTCGTCTCGGTTCGTCGACCGAGGATGGAATGCAAGGCATAACCTACCGTAACACACCGCGCGCCACGCCAACACCGAGAGTCCTACCAGCGCGGCAGCACTACCACCACCAGCATACAACCATCGCAACCATCACCACGACAGGGGACCCGGACAGTCTCTTCAGCTTTCGCGAACCTTGCGACAAACGTACGGAGAAAGAAAGAAAGAAAGAGAAAAGTAAGAGACGTTAGAAAAAACGAGAAAATTTTGTTCGTTTCATAGGACTCTAAATGAGGTGTTGCGAATTAAAAATAAAATCAATTGTTTCATTCCTTTTCTCTATTAAACCTGCTTTTTATTATTTATTTTTTGACATGAGTTCGTTTTCTTAATGGAATCTCCGTTGTTTCGTGCACTCACTTCCTCGTGCTTCGGGAGAAAGAGAAACAGAGAAAGAGAGAGAGAGAGAGAGAGGAAGAAGAGATGAAGACTGAAGAAAATCACGCGCGGCACCTGCAATTCTTGCACTCTCCTTTCTATCTTATTCTCTTCCGTCTTCTCGTTTTTCTTTAAATCACAATATATTCTAGAATAATTAATATTTATAATGAAATTTCTGATATCTTTCATCAATGAAATACTTTTTTGATCAATGAACATAACGGTGCGTTGATTCAACACCGAAAAGCCTGTATATAGTATGTTATTTCGATATGCAGTTGCACGGCGAGTGCACATTGAGCACTACGTCACGTCAAGTGTCACGTCATCGTTGGCGATCGACACGGGTCTCTTCTCTCTTTTCCTACCACCATATGCACGAACGATTAATCAAACGAGCCTGGGCTTGGTTGGTTTCCCCATCAAGAGAGGATCAGAAAGAGAGAGAGAGAAAGAGAGAGAGAGAGAGTGAGAAAGATTCCCCGATGGCGAACACACTCAACGTGATACTCGCGAATACCAAACCGGCGTTTGAGTTATATATATTCGAGGAAAATTAATGATCCCTCCTGTCTCTCATGAGAGATTAATACAGCTCGAGCAGTGTTGTTATTATTTATTTATTTTATTTCTTTCAATCTATTTTGATTTATTTTATTTTGGCGAAACGAATACATACGTTAAAGATTTTTGTTTTTCGTTCGATCGATTTTATATGACAATTTCAATTGATAGAGAAAATAATTAACATCGTAGTCAATTGATTCGTCTCTTTTAAATCGATTGAAAGTCTAATCGATGGAATAATTTCATTTTTCAGTGCCACACGATTTTGTCGCCATTCATTTTGACAAAAATATTTTTTGTTCGATTTCCCATGCATTCCTTATAAAATGATTTTCATCTGTATTATCATATCGAATTCAATTTACTCCCAACCCTCACAGACTCGCCATTTTTACTCCACGTTATTTCATTCCAACGTAAAATTCCTTCGATAATTTTAACAACAACATTTTACTCGTTTCCGCTATTATTAAACTTCCCGGTTCTACCATTTGTCTCTTCGACATACCAAGAAACTTAAAAAGAGTAACAACAATGGCAAAAAAAGCACGTAAATATTAAATCTTGGAATGCGAGCTCTATAATTAAGAGATCCAGAAACATAAACATTACAGCATTCATGGAGAGCTCCATCTTCTTCGAGGAAAAAAAATGCAGGCCAAAGAAAACCATGACATACATATATGGGCGATTCCGTGAGAATTGACATTTGAAAAAATTTCAATCTATTTTCTTCAAGTTGTATCAAGTGTCAAAAAAAGTATCGATAAAATAATTCAGCCAACTTCTATCGCATGATTATTTTCTTTCATTTTAAATATTAACAAGTCCAAATATGATTTTTATGAAATCATCTAAAGAAATCTGCGACTGGGCAATAAATCGGAAAATTCGAAAACCGAAATAAAGTCATTAGCTGTGTTTTTGTCTTTTTCGACATTCCGTCGATTCCGTGTTAGCACGTAACGTCCGATACGTGCGTGAGGTAGAAGGAAAGAGAATTAAAAAAAAAAAAAAAAAAAACATAACATAACTGATGGAATTGAGAATTACTATGAAACTTGAAATGCAGCCTAGAAGTGTGCATCTTTCGAGTCCCCACGGTATAGACATAGCAATGGCAACTAATACCACCCTATAAGATGCACTCTTGTTTCTCTTTGGCTTCGGGGGGACCCCGGAGTTTCCAGGAAATACCGCAACGTCGTTTCCGGGTCGATCGAGACTCACCGATAGTTAAGAAAATATTTCCTCGCGGGCACCTAGGCTCTCCTTCCTTCTTCGCTTATAGTTAACTCCCATACACACAGATATCTATCCGGATATGGGGCGTACCATTGACAATCGTATGCAGGTTAACAACTTTTTTCACATTTTCTTCTCTTTCATCCATAGCCAAATACTTTGGTGACAAAAATTGAAGAAAAATCGAATTTTTAACTTAAATTTCTTATCAGCCTGAATTATTGAACGGTCATTAAAAGTTTCGAAAACGACGATAATCAGCCTCAGGACTCAGTCCCATTATTTATACGTTTTAACGCATGATCAGGCTTTCTTTTGGACCCAAAATGATTTTTGTGGCTGTGAAATCGTTTTTACGAATTTAAGAGGACTTCCGAGCACGTGAATCTCTTCGTATTTAAGTAACGAATCGAATGATAAGCGCAAAACTGAATTCCATGAAAGTAAATTCGATGAGAAACTCAAGTTAAACTTTAAAAAATGAGATAATCAATCGTATCGATTCATTTCTATAAGTTTATTGATTGATAATTGACGGAATAGAAATTGACGATTTTAGAAAATGTATGATATAATGCGTAAGAGAAAATCAACTATAAATATAATTGAGATATATGTAAAAGGAAAAAAAAATCGGAGGCACACATAGGTCAGTCCTACATGAAAAGTTCCATACATCGCTTCGTCGTTCCTTTTCCTTTCCTTCGCGCGGCTTCCTCGTCTCTCGCCTCGCGATCCTTCTTTCCTCTAATCTTATGGCGGTAATCTTTGTCCGCGAGCGAGAAAGAGAGACGGCGAGACAGAGATGAGATGAATAAAAAAAAAGGAGATGGAAAATATTCATCGAAGGGTGAGCGCCTCTGAAAGTTCTACTAGATATTTTTCCTCTCTTCTTCCGTCCTACAGAAGCATATATATAAATATATATAAATGTGTGTGTACAAAAACACACACACATATATGTGCGTATATTAGTGCTGTAGTATTACGAGAACATTAGCTCATTCGGTTTCTTCTTCAACTTTATATAATGAGCGCCAAAGGGTGCGCATTTCCTAAACTCAAGCTTGATGATGTGGCATTATATTGTACCGGCCACATTTACAAGGGCCAAGAACAACTGCAGCGAGAAAAGAAATGAAGGTAAAATAAAAAAGTAACCTTTTCGTTAAAAATCATGGGCACGGATTCGGTTATTCGTCTGCGTTTAGTTAATTTTATGCCTATACTTTATCAAAATTTGTAATGTTCATTGTAGAAATGTGAATTTTATTAAACCTGATATTTATTTCATTTCGAAAGACGATTTGTGACGCTTATCGTCAATTGTTTTTTTACATTGCATTTTTTTGGGGCTACAGTGTAAATGCATGTAATTTTTTTCTACTTCACTGACTTTGGACGTAAAACGAGAAAGGGAGGGAGAGAGAGAGAGAACTGAAGAGAAAAAAATAGAAAATGCGTTTTCTCTTACTTCTCACTCTGCTCTCCGGTGTGTTCCTTCACGTATATTTATCGTAACGGTAGAATTGCTAATAGTACGGTATGTGGCGCTGAAGTACTGCTGGGCGCGCGAGCAGCACCGACGACGACAACGGCGACTACGACGAAGACGACGTCTTCGAGCAACGGCGACGAATCTCTCCTCGAGAGAGAATGAGAAGGAAAAAGATAAGCGTGTATGTGTCGGGTATAGAACAGAAAGGAGAAAAGAGAATGAGAGAAAGAGAGAGAATGAGAGAGAGAGAGAGAGAGAGAGAGAAGCGTGATTGTGGTCGTGGCTTCACGAGAAGAAAACGCGGGCTCGCGGACAGGTACAGTTATATACCGCCTTGCCGATAAGACCGCCGTGTTGGATCACGATATTACGTTATTTTCAGTGTGTATACATATATTTATATATATATATTTATATATGTGTGCATGCATATGCGTATGTACACATTCATATGAATAAATATATACACATAACCGTTCACAGTGCGTTTATAAGTTCAATTTTCATTTTTGTTATCGTATTTATTTACATTATATTCTGACACATACAGGAAAAGTTCGAGTTACCAAAACACTAGCTAATTCTCTTTGTTTTCAACACTAAAAGTATATGTTCGTGTAAAATTTAAAAGCGAAAATAAAAGGATATGAAAAATGTATATAATCGTTCGAATTGAAAAGATAGTTGAAACGTTTCTAAATATTTTCGAAAAAGGGCGAAAATCATAACAAATTTCACGCGTTTAATGCATAAAAGAAGAGATCAAGGGATTCTACAAAATAAAAACTCAATTCCATTGCCGTCGAACGGTGCAGAAGCCCATCAGGACTACAAACAATTGTTTAATTCAAACAGAAATGCTACATTAATACATCAAAAATTTATGGGTCTCAAGGGGTGGTTTCATGGATCCGTTTGGCATGAAAATCGCATACATGATAACATATACGAAAAATATAACAATGAATGCGAGCCAACCGATCAAAATTGACAGATAGCCCCAGGCTGGTTCCTTCCGCTCGTTATTCACGAGATCACTCGTGTCATCAGCGTCGAACTCAATACCAGCTGATGCCTTCGGATCGAGTATAGTGAGTAACAATATTTGGCCGATTTTGCTGCGTAACACAATTGTCGCTGTGGCCGAAATCCACTTTGGTGGTGATTCCTTTAGTGCTTGTATTTTACGAAGTATAAACGTAAGTACAAGCACAATGAATGCCAATAAAAACGAATTCGAATAATAGACCACTGAAATTAATTAAATGATATTAAATCAAATTTATATCAATCGTTCAATCGTGTTTCTAGGATTTACTATATTTCATCCACTTATGAACACAATCAGTGGCAGTTCAAATTTTTCTGTACTCACAGATATTCGGAATTGCAGAACCATTGTGTGGCAAGGCCCAATGCAGATTCAATACGCACAAAATGTGGAGAATCAAGTTCAAGAAAGCTAAAGAAATACGTTCGACGGAGCGTGGATCCAGCCACAAAGTAGTCAACGTAAGTATCATCAATACTGCAAATAATAACGTTAATTGTAAACGATATTATTGTGTAATTTCCACAATGAATTAATTTTCTGTCTACAGGAGATTTTAAGGATCTTGTCAGTGTAAAATTTACAAAATCTAGAATCTCATAAACAGCCTGTTAAATTTTGGTCGCGAAATTCAAATCTTTTAGATCGCCATTGTAATGAAAATAGATTGGACCGTCTGTAGAGACCCTCGAAATAAAGTACGAAGATCGATTATTCATTTGAATGTGATATTCGTGCAACTAACAACTAATGCCTTTTTTTTAGATTTATAAATGTTCAAGAGAACATATAGAACCGAAAAACCCCGAATTCGTTGTTGAAAAGTGTAGTTTAATAAGCAAAAAACTGTAACAACAAAAAATGGGAAGACGCAAGTCCCACCATGGCTCGAAGGCTTAAAAGTAATATTAATAATAAATGTACTTGTTCCAGGTGTTATGTAGATGCCACTCGTATGATCGTTGACACGATCTAATATGAAATCAGCTACCAATATCGAAGTAGTTTTATTTTTAAAGTAATGAGCTGGTTTCTTATCGTAAGCTGCTCTCGTCACGACGATCCTCCACTCGCTTTTCATTAAAAAATAATCCATATGGATCTGTAGAAAATTTACCAATAATAATTCAATTGCATTGTCAGACAAAAAACGAATCGAAAATCCTTTAATTGACACAAATTGTGTTAATGTACCGGTGGATCCATGGCTTCATCGAATACTATATCATCGCCGGTATAACTCCAAGATCCAAGAACAAGGCTGCAATTTTGACGGTCGTAAGGCCAAAGTGTAAAATCGGTGTTACACCTGACAGTGTAACTCATCATTGGGAGACAAGTTACTCTGCCAGCATCCTGCACAACACATTGAGGAGTATTTGAAGCCTCGGAATTTCCGCCCCCACTGTGTGTTGCAAAAGGTGACAATTTTTTTGAATTTCATTCTCTGATAAGACATCTCGACGAATTATTGAGCTCAATGGATTTTTATCAACTCCAAACAGCAGCTTTGGTGAAGCCAGATTAAAATAACGACAAATCACATCAACTTTTGTAATTTTTTTAAATCACAAATTTCAATATTCACCGGCCATGAACCTCAACGTAAGGGGTCCAGACTCTCCAGGATGGCACATGAAGCATGGTGGCATTATCGAACGATGTCGCCTCCCAATTCAGTCGTTTGTCCGTCCAAGACTTGCCACGGCAAAGATAATATGTTGGGGGGTGCAATCGAACAATTTATTTAAAATGTAACATTCCTTAAGCTAGTTTCAAACGTTTAGCTTCTAAAGTCAAGCATACTTTTAATAAAACTATGAAATAACGGTTGTCAAATATATCGTAATTACCATGTAAACAACTGCATTGATTTCAAGTTTATCATTTGCTTCGTCCTGTCGGGAGTTGAAAAATAAATAGTCAATGATGCGATACAATAATCTTGGCTCGTACTGGCGTTCGGGGTTTTTTTTTTTCCCCACTGAAAACTTACGAAACTGGCTGTTCTTGGTATCATTCCCAATGCGACGATCGTGGCATTGCCACCTTGTCTGTCCGGTGGATCGTAACTGTTGTAATCACAGAAGACATGTTTCTCGAGACGCATTAACAACGATTTCGAAGCGATTTCTTTACAGTCGTCATCAGCGAGAGCACAAGTTATGAGAAAAACTAAAATGAAAGTTTTCACGGTTTTCATTGTAGTAGAGAAAGATGACTTCTCGGTCGCGTTCAATAGCCCAACTGACTAGATTTACTTACATGCGCGTGTATCGATGGATCAAACGCCCCATGAAATTTGAAACTCTCCATTATCGCAAGACGCCCCTCTACGTTTTTTATAATAGTTTTATCTCGTAACCCAACATTATTATCAATTAACGAATTTTCGTTTATGTTCTATACTCAATTTTCAACGATTTCGAGTCACAGTCAATTGTGTATTTTATTCAATTAATTAGCAATGTTTAATTAACACATTTAATTACGAACGAGAATACTAATTCAATGATTATTCTGG
This sequence comes from Campoletis sonorensis, assembly GCA_013761285.1. NCBI lineage: Eukaryota > Metazoa > Arthropoda > Insecta > Hymenoptera > Ichneumonidae > Campoletis > Campoletis sonorensis. Next base: position 22,941 of record JACEOJ010000143.1, read on the forward strand.
TTCAAACATTTCGCAGCTAGATGCAACCTTCCTAATTCATAATAATTATTTGAAAAATTATAATAATGATAAGAGAAAATGGAGCGCGGGAAAACTAGGGCAATGAATAGACGAAAAACGAGTATCGCGATAACGAAATGTTTGCAACGCGGTTACGAAACATTCGTCATCGTTGGACCTCGTCCCATTGCCCCGTAACATTCAACCCCATTATTTTCATAATTCTGCGGTCATTCTTGCGCATGAATATATGAATATGTGTAATTTGATATTACGCATCAATTAAAATGGCGAGCGTTTCGTTTCCTTCGGTTCTCAGCGTATACACGAGAAAAAAAAAGGAAACAATGTTTCTCCTCGTCTCCGTAATAATCCTCATACATTGTACACTCACGTTATTACAAATAACAAAAGATTTGCGTAATCATCTCGAGAGTCTCAAGACGAAAAAAAAAGATCGACGGAAAACGGTATTTTATTGTTTTTCGAATATAAATTAAAAACCAGCTGTCATTCAACTTATGTAAAACGTTTTTTTATTCAAAGGTTTGAAAATAAGGAAAAACGAGGTCGAAGTAGAGACGAAAGAGCCTGCGAAAGTGGAGCGTTTGCATTATTTTCTTTCCAAGATATATTTATTCTTTTTCTATATTCAGTTTTTTTCACTCTTGAAATTCTCTGATCCTGTTCGAGTGTTTCAAAGTAACATCGACGAGATATGACGATGATGATGATGATCGAAGAGAACCGCAAAGCTCCTAGAGATTTTCTCCCGATCTGATTACAGGAAAGAACGAAGAAAATAAAGAGAAACACAAGATTACACGTCACGCCTGATTTACGAAGTAGATTTAACATCCAATACATTATTTATTATTATTTCCAGGTTCCAGGATCACTATCAACATATCTACATAGAAAAATATGGGTAGCATAACACGAATCTAAACAAAATGTAGGCTTCAGTGCTGATCGATGAGCCAAATATCCATATTTCGACGTTACGTTGATCCAACAACAGCGAAAAGGAGCTGATTTTTGTTTCTGTTAACTTAAATTCTTTTCACTCAAATCCAATAACCAGAATTTTAGAATTCATCATTTCTTCGATGAATTTTTGAACAAAAGTTAGTGAAACTAATCAAGAAAATGTCTCGATAGTCTCTTGCTTGACGATTGTATGGGGTTCTATACGTGATTGTAATTGGGCATCACTCGTTCAACAATTCAATGAATAAATGAATAAAATGGCGTTGGATTCTTCCCATTGAGATCAAATGAGTTTCAACCACAGTGTTTCCTCTTTTTCGGAATCGCAGAAATTATTTCTGGAAAGAAAACCAGGCGAAGATGGGAAAGTAGCCAGTATATTTATATATAATTGTAGCGTTGAACGCGTGGCCTATACAGATATCTCGTGATCCTGTTGGTGAACACTGTGGCAGGTGGAAATCTAATTAGCATAGCGACGTCGTAGTCGTCGACGTCAACGTTCACCACGAGTTCTTGTCGCGTGATCGCGATTCGATATTGTTCGGAGGCCGGGCGAGGCGAGCGAGATTATCACGAGAAACAACTACATAAACGTCTACACTCACAGGCAAACATATAAGTTAAATGCGAGGAGTTTGATTTTCGAACGAGGCAAAAGCACACGGTGCACTACCTTTCCGTACGAGTTCTCACAAAACGCACCAATTTTACGCGTTACTCTCCCCAGAATCCATCAGAATGTTTACCACAATATATACATATATATTTATGTTTATACGCTTGTGTATATGCGTGTTTTACTTCGTAAGGATATTTATAGATTTTACTGACCCCGCATCGACGATCCTGTGTATATGGGAGTACATGTGCAGCAGCAACGCTTCAACAAAAGTGGTTCGCGGAAATCTTTTATTCGGAAAATAAAACGGTTTATGGGTGTTGTATGCTGCGAGGTAAATATATGGTCATCCGGTGTACGAAAAGTTGTAATTTTTCAATTATTCGTTAATTTCATTCAACGCGCGTTGGAATTAATATAATATAAGGATTAAGAAAAGATGTTAATTTTACTTTGCGAACGTATGAATTTATATGTAAATTAAGTTCATGTTGTCAAAATTGTGGTACGAAAAAAATGTATATATAAAAATAATAAAAAATCACCGAAAGAAAAATAATCAATGGGTTCGTCCATGGGAAGATATTTCACGTTGGACTGCGGTGCATGCACTCGACTTTGTTGCACGAACGCAGAGTAATACTCAAGGGATTTGAACTCATTTTTTTTTTTCTTTCGAAACGCAAAGAATATATACCTCTGGCCGAGTCTTTTTACTGCTTCGCTTTTGCACCAAGCAATTCTCTTTCTCTTTCTTTCTCTCTCCCTCTCTCTCTCTCTCTCTCTCTCTCTCTCTCTTTCAAACTCGTTTATTTTTTATTTTATTTCACACCGGTGCGTTTTGTGCACGGAGCTGAAAACTTTGCGAGCAAAAAGAGTCAAAGAAAAAACGCTTTTTCCTTGCTTTTGTTTCTCTTTGCTCAACTTTTTATTCTTACTTTGGATCTTTATGGTTTTAAATTGCCTGGCAAGTGGAAATTTTGCTTCACCGTATACAAGATCAACGCTCTACGAGTGCATACATATGTCAATTTTTTTATATCACTCGATCGAGGAATTGTCAGACGATATAAGATCGTGAGGAAGAAAAAAAATTCAATGAGAAGTGGGAAGAAGAGCGAGAAACGACAACATTACTAGGACGCTTGAATTCAGTAGATTGTTGAGAATTCTTCTCACCTCTCGCGATGTTGCCGAGAGATATCTCACGATCCGTGAGATCGAGCGGTCTTCGAAAGAGCTTTCATCATCATCTTTATCTCTGTTTCTCTCTGTCTTTTGTATCGGGAACTATCGAGATATGAGGACTCGCATATTAACCTTTCTCTCTCTCTCTCTCTCTCTCTCTCTTTCTCTTTTTCTTTCAATCCGGCAACGGTCGAGAGTACATTTCTCTCTACTTGAATTCGTCCAAGCCTTCGGGCATATTTTTATATTTATTTCTTCTTGTTGGATCAATCCTTCTCAATATTATATCCAAGTGAAGGGTTTTCCCCTCTCCCCTGACTATCGCGCTATGGTAATAAGGCTCGTTGAGTCACAATTGCGTCAATTGTTTTGATTCGAAGGAGCGATCGATCGAAACTGTTAAATGTTGATATTTACAAATTCTAAGTATGAATTTAATTATTTATATAATAAAACAAGAACGACAACATCGGGTGCTCGGTCTGCGTGCGGCTTCGGCGATCACCAAAGTTTAGCAGCCTCGGGCGTGGTCAATACTTGGTTGGGAGACCGCTTAGCTATTCAATGGCTCGGGTGTCGATCACTGAGTAGCTAGAAGGCAGTTTTTTTGAGTAGCCATTGGCACCGAGCAACTTAAACTTGGTAAAAATATAGCCACCTCTATAACGTAATTCGAGTAATAATAGTCGATAAATCCGCAAATATTTATTTGTTGGATTTTGATGAGGGATAAAAAATATTGAACGCATTTGTTCAAGTTAAATATCCAATTTGAATATTCGGAAAAATTCTAATTAAGCATACAATACAAATTTCTATCATTTTTGTTTATTATCAATTTGATTTATTGTAATTGTGATAAAAGAATAATTCGTCCTTTCGAAAGTCAATTAGCAATTATCATAATTTCACGCTTTCTCAATTTGTAGATATGTTTATAAATATATCTGTGTTTATAAATGTATGTATTACTGTCTATATAAATTTCTTATTCACATTGTGATTATGATTTTCACGATTATAGAGCTTCGTCATTATACGAGCTCCGATAAAATTCCATCGAAAGGAACCCATTGTTATTTTTTTAGGGAGGAGACGTCGCAAAGAGTCATGCACATTGCATCGAGAGAAAGAAAGAGAGAGAGAGAGAGAGAGAGAGAAATCGTCACGACTCGTTTCTCTCGGTGCACCCAATTAACGGGTCGGGTAATACGGCATTGTAATTGCCATCACGCGCGAGAGTCACAGCACTTGCTGCACTCACTTTGACTCTCTTTCTCTCTTTCGCTCTTTCTCACTCACTCACTCTCTCTTTGCAATTCCTCAGGCCGAATTCCACTGGTTCGTTGTATATGGGACATTTCAAGAGCTCGCGACTTTTCAATCTCGTTGACAATTATTCTTTTCGTTTCTCAGGATACTACAAGGGGCCAGTATTTTTCTCAGATTTTTAACGGCATAAATATTGAGAATTAAGAGAAAAAAAAAGTTAAGAAATTGCGAATTAAGTTGCTAGCGGTTATCTGGATTTAAAAAATCAACAGAAACCCACAAAAGTAGAAAGAAAAAATGAAAACGTATGGAGGAACTGGTTTTAATTTGGTCTCGGAATAAAATCGAAACAATCTTCGAAACCAACACTTTTCCGTCGATTCAAAGTTACAGGCGCCTAGAATTCCGATCCGAAATAAAACTTTTTTCAAAAACACATACGATAAAAAGGTATGGGAATAAATTTTTCTAAAACGTTCATAAACGCCCCATCGATGTGTCCAACGACTAAAAAAAATAGCAATGGAATGATAAAAGTTGGGTGCTAGTAACTTTGGCGTTGAAGGCCCCGTACAAATTTCGTTAAAAAAAAAAAAAACATTTATATATATCTATATAAAACACTGCGAGAGCCCTGCAATGTCCCCGCCTCGGCCCACCGCCAATGCGGCCTTCTAATTATTCACTTTCACCATTGCCCGAGGCTTTGCCTCCCTCCCTTTTCCCTGCTGCTCTCTTGCCAGACTTTTCTTCCTACCTTCTTCTTGTTCTCTTCTATTCTGACTTTTCTATCCGTCCCGGTAATCCTCCTCGTCGTTGTCAATTGAATTTTCGCAAGCCAACATTATCAAGTTTAATTTTCGAAAGCACGCGCAGGTAAACAAGAAATTCAAAAAATACCGTGAACAACAGGCGAATATTTAAACCTACATTAATTTTGTGGACCCCGATTTCGTTTTTAATTTATTTATCATTAATTCCAGCAATGACTTTGAAACTTTATGGCAGCAACAGTGTGGAACAAAGAGTAAGTTAAAATGACTTGATAACAGGATATTCCATCAGAGATGAAATTGCCCATATATATGTTCACATGGACATGTATATTTATGTATGGGGTGAGCAAGGAACCGCTTTCTACTCTCTCGTTCGATCGAAACACTCCGAGAACAAGATCCATCGTCTTTGACTGTGCAAAAGTCCGATCCATAATCTTTTATCTCCCTCCTTTCTCTCACTCGCTCTTTTCCTCTTATGGTGAATTTTCTCAGTGAGACGCAGCATCACAAGGTGCATCGCGAAACATTCACGAAACGTATTATTTATCCTCGGTCTGTGTCCTTCACGCGAGCAAATAATATCCGTTTTAAATCTTTCTAAAATGCATACACATGATCCATAGAACGTGTATATATTTGTTGTATTTAAAGTCTTATCAAAAATGCAAATATACATCTATATCGCTGTATGTTTCACGCTATCGCGTTTTGGCCAATTGGCGGATCGTTGCTTTCACGTGTTGCTTGATACACGAATTTCTTTGGCAAACTGACGCCGCGGGCGAGATTTCATCTTTTAAAATTGCATGTAATCTACAATTACTCCTCGTTGAATCATGTTTTCTTTCCTCTTGTCGTATATTTAATGTTTTTTTTTATTCCACTACTATTTCCGAATCAATTTGCAATTTAATGCGAGCATCGATCGCTATCTTATGTGCAGATTTTCACAATTTTAACTCGATCGCATTTAATTGCAGCTAAATGCTGTCCTTAATTACTTTTTAATGGCGAGTAATAGAAAGTAATTTTAATTTTTTTTGATAACTCGACGTTTTTCGACCGCGAAACATCATTCATTTTTTTCCGGATGTAATTTTTTATTGCTACTGTAAATAATTTTTTTTTTTTTCTTCTGAATTATGTTCGATATCGTCGATGGTCAACGAACTTGAAATCACGGACGTTGAATTTTTAAACTATGCGGATTTTAATTCACAGGCTATTTGGCTTTATTGTCGATTTTTATTGTATTTTACGACTTTTCATTTTTTTCTTTCGACTATGATTAGTATTCGTATTAACGAATTTCAATTGGATTTAATCTCGTTTCTTATTTTTGCCAAATATATTTTTCAAACGTCAATAGCTCTTTATCCTCGATCTCTCTTTCGGTTCCCTCAAGCTTAACAGAGAAAGAGAGAGGGGTAGAGAAAGAGAGAGAGAGAGAGAGAGAGAGAGAGCTCTGTCAGTTGTTCGCGATGATGGACGTACGGTAAACGATCGTAAATACATCGCAAGACGGCGATAAGTGCCGAGAGTTCTTCACCAACTATTGCAGCTGGTCGTGGCTGTTGTTAAAACTATACGAGTTATCCATTCGTACAAATAAATGTAAAAAATAAAGAAAAAAATGTCACATTGCACCTAATTTATTGACATTTGGAGTAGAGTAAAAAAAGTCGTTTTTTGTATTTGTCGTTCATGACTCTATAGAATTCATGAAAGTTTAGCATTAACCATGAGAAATCTAGATTCTTTTCTCAGGTTCTCAAGATTCTCATTTGGGACTGTGTGAATACGTGCATCTGAGAATACAGACTAAACGCCTCAACGTTTAGCAGCCACTCTCGTCTGTGGGTCGAAAGCTCGAAAACATGAATATAAAAATATTCATAAGATTGAAAGTTTGTCTGTTTTTTTGTACATGCGTTCGATTCTCGCACAGCGAGCTCATGATTTTGATCGTGAATCAGGTACGTTGCTTTTTTTTTTCTTTCACGATTCTTAAAAAATTGGAAGAGAAAAATAAAACGAATGATTAGAATAGTTGGCTGAAATGATAAGCGTCGAGCTCGGTAGCGTATAGTTGTCTAGGAAAAAATATGAAAAGGGAGGCAGAAACGTTGACGAAAGAAATTCTCCAACTTTCACGTTAAGAAGAAAATGACTGTGAGTAATAATACTACCGAATGCTATCTATCAATTTTCTCCTTATTCCGAGACGTTTCATTCTCGGACGATTTCTCGAATCACGTTTCACCAAAGTTTATAACAATTTTATTTCCTTGCATTCTCGTAAACGTTTTTTTAATTTCCTTCCCACTGAATTCTTCGTCCTACATTTGCAACAACAACAACAACAACAACAATAAAAATCACGATTTTACTTCGAAACTATCTCGCAATTTTTTCAATTTGAACTGAATATAAATATTCATTAGTTTGAATTTGAAGAAGGAAAAAAAAACCATCAATCTTCTGGTCTTGAGTCCGATAAGGATCCCGTAGGATCGATCTCTCGAATGCTCATCTTCTTTTTTCCCATCAACAATATATACAGCGCCAAAGGCAAAATACTAAATATTTAAGTATCCATCACCCAATAAGGTTTCGTTGAGATTTCTCGTCGGTGCTTCATGAGGCCGGATGTACAAATCAAAATTTTTCACCGGGGACAAAAGTGTTTCACGCGTGGCTCTTTCCCACGCACATATTCTTTCTTCTGTTTCTTTTTTTTCATCTTTTTCTATTCCTCTTTCTTTTTCTTTTTCTATACATTGCGCTATGGGAGTAACAGTATGGTTACACCTATTTTTCAATATGCGTGTGTCAAGCACGCATTTGTATCTGTATCTGTGTGTACAAAGTGAAAGATATCAGCGACAAAGAGCGCATATTGCAGAGTAAGAGTCTATATACAAGCCACGAGAATGCCACGCCTATATGCGTTTCTTTAAAAATGAAGAAATTAAATATAAAATAAAAAACGGAACGTAAAAAAACTAATGCACGTTCGCTGTGCACTGCACAGGAGAATGAAGTTAATACACGCGTGTGTGTAATTATGTGTATAGCTGAACGCTTTCCAACTTTTCCCAATGATGCAGTGTACAAACGTAAAAATTTGTAATTGCTGAATCCCAAACGCATGTGTTAAGTGCACCTCAGTGTGTATAAATAAACGTGGTACGTACACATATCAAAACAGAACGGAGACCAACGCTGTTTTATTGTTTCTTTAATGATCGGTGAAATCGGTGTCTTGTAGAAAAGAGAATTGGCCTTCTCATCGTACGATAAATAAAACGATCAACGACAATAACAATAATGGCTGTTGTAAACAATAATAATAATGATAATAATAATAAATAATTGATTTACCTTGGTGCGATTGAGAGGATTGGAAAAATCCCAGCCAGGCGCAACGAACAAGTATCCACACTTTGAGATTTTTCTTGTGGCCTGCAAATAAAAATCATTTCGAAACATGAATATATGGGGCATTTAAACTAATCGATAAGTATACATTGAAAAATACTTTTTAACATAATAATCTGGTGTACGTGAGAATAGAGAGAGAAATAAATAAACTGGTGTGTGCATTGTGTACTGCCGTTGGCAATCGTACGACAAACGACACTCGTGTCATCGTAAACGTCGTTATCTCTCACGTCAAATTTGTGTCTATTACCTGCGGCATCTCAATTAAAAAGAATTTCAAAAGAAAAGAAAAAAGAGAAGAATGAGAAGGAGAGGGGAAAAGGGAGAGAAAAAAATACGAGCTACTGTCCCGTGTTCATCATAAACTCGTTTTTGGAACCCCCGACACATTCCAACCATCCAAGCATGAAGAACGAAAAGACGATTAAAGAAAAAAAGGAAAAGAAAAATGACAACCACAACAACATCGATGCAGACAGCGAGAGAATGGAGAAGTGCCAGTCGCGCCCTTTCATCGTTTGAAAGGTTCATTAGCTCCCGGTGTGTACGTATGTTCTGTGTATAGTATATATACATGCGGGAAAGAACTTCTGAATGGATCATTATTTTATAGACACACGCGGTAGATTGTACAAAAGCTTCCAAGTACGGTGTGCCCGCGTATTTATCCTGGTATTTAACGCAACACACAGGGCCTCAAACAATACACAGGCGTGTGTGGGCTAACTGCGAAATAAAATTTTGTCCATTTTTGCGCTTGAATTTTTTCTACAAATTATTTCTGCGCGTGCACTTCTTATTTATTGACATTTCATCCCGTGTTGCCCTCAGCGACTTCTTCCTACAATGCTCCACAGAGTCAAATTTGCATCCAGAGCCAATGAAAATTGTGCAAAACTGGGCCGATGCACAGAAGAGCATATTTTGACTGAGGTCCTGTTGGTTGGCACCGTCAGAAACTCAGAGAAAATGCTTTCTGAGCGGTCACCCAACCATCTATTGACCTAAGACGAGGCTGCTCAATTTTCCAATTGCACAATTTAATTTTATTCTATCGGGATCGTCTTTTGAAGATTTTTTTACACGCATTTGGATTGAAAAATCATTTTAGAATTTTGGTTTCATAGTTGTTTTTTTTTTCTTGTGGAGAATCTGATGTTCACGTGTATTTATGAAAGAGAAGAAGAAATAAAAGGTACAAAGTTGAAGAAGAAGTTACAAGTAGACAAAGAGCCGGCAGAGGCAATTAGAGGCTAATTGTGTTATTAATATTATTATCAGAGACGGTGTAGGAAAGGCCGAGTTACGTGTATCGTATTTACGTGAAAGAGGAACAAGTCAGTTTAACCGTCGTGTGTAACGCGCATGATTGTGTGTGCGCGTGTGTGTAAGATTGTAAAACTTTGTATACGCAGGTGGTATTAAAACGATCCTCTTGCCTCATCCTGCTGCTGCTCTGGCTCTCGTTGATTCATCGACTCGTGGGAAGAAAAAAGAAAGAAAAAAAAAAGAAAATTACGTATAACTAAACACGCGAGAGACAGCAAGAGAGAGAGGGAGAAAGAAAGAGCGACACTGAGAAAGAGGACGAAAGAGGTTTGAGAACCTCGAAAGTACGTTCACCCACTCTGGACTTGACGAAGCGATCATAATATATATGTATATCATAATGCCATTTGATGCATTTTTATTATCGATTCATCGCCAAACGAAATTATTGATTACATCAACAGCCTTAGGATATGAACGATTTTCTTTAAGGTCTTAGAGACCTTACGTTTCGGCGTTTTGGGCTTGGTATTATGGTTACTGTCCGGTATTCGATATATTGTCAATCAAAAATTGCAGTTTCACACTCGCTGTTATCGGGAGCAGTAAAAAAAATCCACACTCCCGAAAATTCATCGCAGAATTAAATATTGAACGTGACTGATGGCGAGACTACTAAACGTCGAAACAAGATTATTTTTTGTTCATTTCTGAGCAGCGAGCAGTTCGATCTGAACATTGCGATTGTGATAATTTCTTTGGAATGAATTCGTGAGCTGTTTTGCACCAGCGACTAGCTGAGGCGATGAAAACACGAGGGTTGATCGCGTGGGAGATAAGTTATTCTGAAAAAATGGTGTTGCTGAGTATTCGATAAATAAATGAAAAATGTATTATTCGACAGCGAAGATACAATCTCTTTTATTCCATCGAGGACAATAAAATGCAAAGAGAAATTCCTAAAAAATTTGATGGGGAAATAAATTAAAAAAAAAAAAAAAAAAAAGAAAAAAGATTATTACTCGATTGTCATTTGTCGAATATGGCAAAACCCGTATCACGCTCCGTTTAACGGAGCTTCCGTCCGGTCAGAAATGATTTCCGGTCTTGCATGGCTCGCGCATATGACTTTAAAAGTACAACGGAATATATATACATTGAGCGATTCCATGCATGGAGCATTCGAGCATAAATGGTATGTATAATGTCTGCATAGCGGGCAATCGTTCCACCGTCCCATAATATGCACATCGCACAATTGAACTTCCGGACTCGTAACTCGGCCATTCGACAGTATCGGATTTGGCTCGACGATGAAACAAAAATAAAACAATGTCGTCTGCATTTTTTCGTTTCTTCCATTATGAAAGGCACGTGTCCGAGAAGAATTTCAACATTTTTCCTTTACGAATAACTTATCGGAGTAACTAGTTCGAATCATCATTAAATTCCAACTGCAAAAATTCAAAACCGCCAATTCAGCAAATATAATGAAACCCTTACGATACCCAAAATTGCATTAAAACTCTTCAAGTGAAAAATCGCTGTACGAACGAAAATTAAAAACAAACAAAAAATCGAAATGGCAGTTTGTGAGTTAAATAAAACCACGTAAGTGTTTTCTACCGAGTGAATTATTATGAAACGAGCACAAGATAAATAAGACACAAAAAAATATATATAACTGTAAGATGAAAGAAAAGTGCGAGAATAATGGGCGAAACTGTGTAAAGTCGGTTGATTAAAAGACCGTAGCGCAACGAGAGCGCATAAGCGCAGCGGTCGAGGCTGCATGGATCTTCGCGGTCTTTCGCGTCCCTTATAACGAAACGTTAATCACAATACAGGTTTGAGCAATTAACGTAGAAGTATATGTACGTAATGATCTAACGTTAAGGAATAGAAGCATGCAAGGAGCAGAGAGTCTAGTTAAAAAACAATCGGAGCGTGTCGATGGGCGAGGCCCTGGCGAAAATGAACACGGAGGTACAAACTATAACGCGAATTGTGTTACTCTTACAATGTATTGCAAACGAATATATACATACGCGCAACACACGCACACATACACACGAAAACACAAGCTCGAAAACATTAAGTACTACATTGCCACACAGCCAATCGGAAATTGCTCCGTTACGTATTCGACACTTAAGTAGACACACACGCACATGTATATACGTATATAATGTGCAGCGCCGTTAGACTTGCATTAGAGCATCGTGTCTACTAGCTGGCACTTTGCTATAATCAGCCAAACATTTATAATTAGGTACATTTACGGTTGTATGTGTGTATGTGTATTAGTTAAATAGTTAGTGATCACTAGAACGTAAAAAATGGAGTAGCCTGATCAGAGATAGTCCTAAATGAGCATTGAACGGTTATTTTACAAGAATTAGCTTGTAAAAAAAAAAGTAACAGGAAATAAATGGACTAAATAAAGAGATATTGGTTATTTTTGTCGTGGATGATGATTAGTGACGGATTTTTCAAACTTTTATGTCGCTAAATAATACTTGAAATGTCGGTCAATTACATGGGAAACATTTCATAGGGAACCTGTACACCAACAACTCTCTCTCTTTCTCTCTCTCTCTCTCTTTTTCTTGTTCTCTTTGCCCTTAACTCACGGACCGCGAGGAAAAGCCCGCGAGAGACAAGGAAATAGAGAAAAATAAGAGACACTGAGAAGGAAAGAGAGTAGGAGTTGCCCTGCTGCCTCTGGTTCTGGGCAACGAACCGATGTGCCAGGAGTCTTCCGTCTGTGAGAAAAGCTTGTTCCTCGTACCGCACACTAAATATAAATATATATACAAATGGAATGGTAGAATTGCCCGCGTGGTGAGCATCGCGGACAACGAGTCCCACGCGTCTCGTCGCCGACTATCGTGCGCCACTCTTTTGCTCCTGCTGTTGCTGCTGTTTCTGTTGGTGGTTTCCTCACATGGGCTTTCCTTACACAGCTAAATGTCTACCCATATACATACGTTCTATATATATATATCTATGTATATATACGAGATTTGTAAATATCGAAATGCTGATAATCCTGTGTACGAAAACGTATTGCGTTCATGAACGTTCTTTTAACCCTTTGAACCAATTATTTCGCAAACTCGATACATCTCAAAGAATACCTAAAAACGTGTGTTTTTTTTTTTAATTTCCGACCTGTAGTTCAAAAGATTAGGATACAATCCTTTTGGTATCGGATATAAATTAATAAGGACCCTGTCTCGAAACTTTGGCTTATTTACAAATTTTTCGCTTACACTTGCGTGATCATCGACCCGAAAACATAAAAAATGTCAAAAGTGTCTCAAAGGTTAAGAAAAATATGTCATATAAATGAAACTGAGTGAAAGATTTTTATATCTACAAAAGTGATTCCTGTATCACGAGCACCGGTTTCACACAACATTGGACTTGGAGTAGAAGAAAAGAGAGAGCGAAACCGAGACAGCAGAGAGAGACTCGCCCTGAACAGCATCCACCGGCATCCCGCACAAACTGTCTGCAGTGTCTCCACTGTGGCAACTCGTCCTGCCAGAAATGTCAGTCGTGCTATATGTACATATAGTTGTACGACACATCCTCGCTCGAGTGAGCTAGACGAGACCAAGCTCTGATGTGATTTTGCACCGCAAGGAGGACATTTTTACGAAACGAATAAGCGAAATAATACAAAAAAAAAAGTTTCAAAACTTCGAAGAGATTTTCAATGTTCGAAAATGTAGTAATAAAAACGCAGATCGTTTTTTTTTAATCATCAAGCGATATGAATGAGTTGAATTTATGGCCCAATTAATAATCGGTTAATTGGGACAAGATTTTTAATTTCAAAGTCTAATTAAAATTTGGAGAATGTTAGAGATAAAAATAAGCTGTGTTTCATCACTTATTCTGGGAATATTTAATAATAGCTCGCTAATATTCGCGACCAAGACACACGAGTCTTGCATACGAGTTGATTACGATGTGGAAGCGCGCTTCCTTTCTCGCGGAAACCCCCGTGGCGTGAGAACTCGAGTTTAACATCGACGCCCTTTTAACCGTACACGCATAGGTACACTTACATACAAAGTTACATGAGCTTTATGATCTCGCTGCATAATCTACAATATATATATATATATATATATATATAAATGTATAATACCTATAAGATCCCACAAGTTTAGATCGTGGTTAACGAGCTGCGAGTGAAAATTGGTTTGAGAATAAGATTTCACAATGTCTTTATACATATGGGGGTTCATAACCCCATAAACGCGATTTTTAAATACAATTTTTACAAATATTCGTTCTTCGCATTATTAAGTAAAATTTTAATAGCAAAAACAAAACCAAGCGTTTTTTTACGTTAATAAAAACCGCGACAATATTTGAAAGCATGTTCAATGTTATCGAGTTTAAAGGGATCAAGTCTCTTGCCACAACGAAATCCAAAAATGAATTCTCTTAAATTCATTTATTTACCTTTGAAAATTCCGATTCAAAGCCAAGAATTTATTTGTCTCTCGGCATCAAACGTTTTCCTACGATCATGCAAAGATCGAGGTTAACCATCGAGTTAACATGATATGTTGAGAGTGTAAAGATCGACGGAGTGAAAAAGAGAGAGAGAGAGAGAGAGAGAGAGCTCACAGATTATATGGATAAGTAAGATGGGCGTGTATGAGGTCGAGTCAAGTATACCAGCTCGAATATGGAATAATAAAAAGGCAGCAGTTCGTGAGGGGCACTTGTCCATAACAACGAGGTTAGGATTGTTTATCGAGGGCTCGAGAATGCGATTGGGGGGCGCGGAGTGACATAGTAGGAAAGATCGTGACTTTGGTTCTTCACTGAATATTATTTTTTCAATTTAATGCCCTAAGCGAATAGCTCGTACCGTTTTATCGAATTCTTAACCCACAGGAAAATTTAATGAGACGTGACGTGGCCTTGGAATAGAATTATTCCTGTGACCATGACTGGCGCCTGTTAGCGCCATCTGTAAGAAAAAATGGTGGATCGCCTTTGTACTGTGTACTATTAAGACTCAAAAAAAGGCCATTTTTTTAAACCAACGAGTTGCGTCTCCGTCATTGACGAAATGAAATATGAAAATACCTGTAAATGTATGTCTATTTTTTTTTTTTTCTCAAAAACCCAACTGCAGCTCATAATATCATGTGAACTCAAACGCGTTCGTAAGTTTAAGAAGAAATCGTCGATTTCTTTTCATCGCGGTCACGAACCACACGCGCCCAAGATAAGCTCTCACTTTGAAATGAAGAATTCGTTACGAGGCCTGTATAAATATGAAGAGGATTCTTCGCGATCGAGCTTCTGAGATTTACGTGACTACGATATATGAAATATTCTTAATACTCTTTTATTCCGCGTCGTCGTACACAGTCGTTCAGAAGTCACGAATATTTACCGTAAGCCATAACCTGGCACGCATGACACGTCTATTTTTTTCACGTCCATGCACAATCAAATTTCTGTGTATAAATATTATAATTCGGCCAAAGAAAAAAACAGTTCGATGAAATAATAAAAATCCAGTATTGATCGATAACCATAAAGAGTTTCGACTGCAATCGCAGGTTTGGTGCAGAATCATTTGGTTCAACAAGTATTTTCGAAAGAGAAACTACAAAAAACGAAAAGTCGAAAGAAACGATCGTTGTAATTAGGTGTGAAACACGTGTCGAAGGAAATGCTCGAATTATCGATGGAAAACACCTAACGACATTTCTTTGGTACCATAGGAAGAGAGAGAGAAAGAGAGAGAGAGAGAGAGAGAGAGAGAGGAAGAGGGAACAAGAAAATAACGAAAAAAACTAAATACACGTATCGAATATAGTCACGAGTCAAGTCCCTCGTTACATATGTGAGGAACTTGTGTGTATGTAATTCTTGTCTTTTAGTGTCTCGTCTCTGCACGTGCTGTTTAAGTAGTGTCACCTAACTGGCACTCCGTTTGCCACATCCATTATGCATAAAGAAGACCTTTGCGTAATGAGACATTCTTGGTCGTACGCATACACAGATATACAGGTGAGGATGAGAGTCCACTTCCGTCCACTACATCTTGAAAGAATCCTTCGAGTCGAGGCGCTGTTTTAACGAACTCACAACACATACAAAACGTAGATGACTATCGCGACGTATGAAAAATCAACTGTAAACCAAGTCGGCGTTGTTCAAAGTTCAAAACAAATTGGTACGATCAATCAGTCACGATTTACAGTTAAAAAAAAAAAAAAAAAAAAATAAGCAGCAGCGGATATGACAGGGCGACAACTTCAGAATGGAATTGCTGGTTCGGACGAAAGTGTGGCGAGCTCTGTTGTAATATAACAGATCTACATTGTACTCAATAATAAAAATTGATTCAGATGCAAGTGGCGTTTTGACGACGAGTATTGATAGAAATTTGAATAGTTCCAATGAACATTATTGATTTAACATTATCCGGAATTGGGTATTGTCACGTAATCCAAAAAGAAATATTGATTGAGTTGATACGCCAGTGCATGTGGGAGTCTTGATTAAATTTCTCAGTAAAGTGTATTGATCGATTGAAGCTTCGTTCGAGACGCGTTTGGCCTCTGACTTATTCGTCCTTAAGTTGAGGTCAATTGTGACGATGCGAATTCAATATCTGCCTCGGGGTCAATTGTATGGGATTCAGACGAAGATCAACCGTTAGGACCACTTAAACGTGAATCGCTGTAAGATCTTTGAGTCAAAATCTCTAATGACACATGACACCTGACACCTTGAGCATCATTTCGTACGAATGTTACGGCCTTCTATCCCTGCGTGGACCTTGGACCGAAGCAGGATGATTAAATTTCCGAAAATAAGACTGAGCAAATTTCAGAATTCCGTTAAATCGCTGTGTTCCAATGCGGTCGTCATTAAAAGTTCATTTCCCGACAGGGTGCAATAAAAAGGACCAGGTAACCAACGCGAACGACCATATATATATTTTTCTTCAGTTGGGAATTAAAGTTGGAGACAAAAATGATTATCAATTAACGAGACGACCAAGCCATGCCACGAATATACAAGTTGAGATCGTAAATGTCCCAAAAAAGCTTCGAAGCAACTTATTCCTTTATTGCATGTACCGGAGAACCTGACACCAATGCCAGAGGATGCTGCACCCGATAACTTCCCTGTCCTTTAAATTTTTACTTGGACAGAATGTGGATTTCTACCTTATCGAACTACTGATCGAGCCTAGGAAAATGTCAACATAACCGATTTTAAATGACGCGAAAAAGTTATTTGTGAGAATCGCTCTAATGGAAATTGTGCTTTCCCCTCGTTGCCATGTTGGGAGTGTTAGTTCGAACTTCTTTCTCTCTCTCTCTCTCTCTCTCTCTCTCTCTTTCTCTTTCTCCTTTTCTATCAAACGTTTCTCTTTCTCATCCAGCTCTCAACACACTGGCACAAAATAGACACACGTATGGAGTGTACTGGAAGACTGGTAAGGTTGAAGGTCCCAACCTCGCTCGTTCACTGGCACGGCCTCGGCCCAGGCCCGGTGCTCTTTTACGGCAAGTACTGTTACTGACACAGTGGCACGCTTCTCTTCGTTCTGTGTACCTGCCTCTCTCTCTCTCTCTCTTTCTCTCTCTTTCGTTCTTTCTCTTTCTTTAGACTCACCTCGAGTCTGGTTCGTCCTCGCAGTATTTCCTGTGAACTCCCTCCCGCGTTGTTCGTTCTGGCCCGGAGTTTTTCTCATATCTACTTACTACGGTTAGTTGGGTTAACTGGTCTGTTAAGCATTTCCGACCAAGTGCTTCGCCCGGTTAATAGCATCTTACACGTGCCACTTGTCATCCAACGTAACAACTCCAATTGAAGCTCAGAATCCATTTTTTTGGTTGTTGTTGTAAGGCAGGAGATAATACACTTCCTGATGAACCCGGAGGACATTAAACGTAATAGCAAGAGAAAGCACGTTGTAGCTTGAGGTTGAAATCACAGCATGAGAGCAGGCGATGTATATCAATGTTTAGTATCTGTTGAAGCATCAAAGAAAGATGCCTCCTCTAACTGGTCGCGTTTACCTCTCGGGACGAACGTTGTATATCCGTATAAGAGCGGAGAAAGGGGAAGAAAGCAGCAAAGATAGAGAAACCTTGTTGGCTCGTGTGGCAGTTGTCGTGATGGAGGCTGAGCGGGCAAAGAGATTATGAGGCGAGACTCGTCGTCGTCGTCGTCGTCGTCTTCGTCGTCGTCGTCGTCGTCGCTATTCCTGTAACGTCGGAAAAGAGAGGCACAGCGTGAAGATGATCACGCGGCGGGGCAATGACACTCACTCGGGACGATTCTCGTATCCCATGCGGTCGTTTGCTCGAAGCCGCTCTCAGAGATACGGCCAGGCTAGTGATGCTGTTGCAGGTGCTCCTCCAGGCTCTGGTAGCCGCGCGCGACTCGCTTCTTATTCTGTCCCTACCTCTTCTTTCTATCCGTTTTGTTGTTTTTCCTCTTCTTTTCCTCGGAGGCTAAGAAGGCTTTCTGCCTGATCTCCAAGCTACGCACTCTCCGCGAAGCTAATTTAATCAAATCCTGAGGGATGTTAGAAATGCTTGGATGCACGTGCTGCTTCGGAGTTCAGGCAGTTCGGACACGCACAGGAAATAGGAGGTGATTTCAGGAAATGATATGGTAATTCAGTTGAGCTTTAATGAAAATCTTGAATTCTTCATGTGATTTGAGAAATCGATTAATCCACAAGACTACGATGAAAAGTGGGTGACCAGATTTGTTTTTTTGGTTATAAGCCAGGAACCTGAACGAGGTCGTGGGTTCACTTGAAGCCCTCGTCTAAAATTAATACATTGAGACTCCTGAGCGCACAAACTGCGGGCACTCTGGGAAAACCATCGTGTCACGCACTCTACGTGCGTTAACTCCCCTCGTCTTCTTCCCCCGATCGTTCTCCTCTCCACATCTTCTTGTTCTTCGCGTCTTCCGCTGACTCGAGCGACAGCTGCGCGGTTCACTTGCAACTTGTCTCTGGCGATATGTGGACTTGCTATATAACGCAGTTTATACTTACTTGGCACGCGTCAT
This sequence comes from Campoletis sonorensis, assembly GCA_013761285.1. Lineage (NCBI taxonomy): Eukaryota > Metazoa > Arthropoda > Insecta > Hymenoptera > Ichneumonidae > Campoletis > Campoletis sonorensis. The sequence continues at coordinate 41,595 of JACEOJ010000143.1, forward strand.
TCGCACCGGATCAAAGCGGAAGAGTGGCAAAAATCTTGAATTTCGCCGTGAGCTTTGATTCCCCGTGCCAGTTGTGTAAATGGGATTAGTTTGTTCATATTTACGAGGGCTTTGGAACTTTGTTTGTTTTCCTTTTTGTCAGATTCTCCGGCGAGGGTTCTTGTTTCTCTTTCGGGCTTGGTTCCACATTAGTTTTATGTTTCCGGACAAATACACGAGAAAGTGTGTTTCAAGCCGTTATGTAATCGTTGGGTTTGTATCCACGCAAACGTCAAAATGAATGACATTTCTATACGAAAAGCCAAACAATGTCACATCCTTCTGTCATAAATGTTAATCCCGCAATCGACAAGACTACACTAATGACATTCGCTGGACGATAAAAGTTGATGTTCCGCACACGAGGTCGTGTAGGGAGTTAACCACCAATTTTCTCAGACTTTTTGTTTTTCCTCTATCGTTGTGATCGAGCAATCCTCGGGGGAGATGACATGGAGGTGGTGGAGAAGCGGTAGGTAGCTACGATGGAAGGAATGGACAAACATGGAACCTCAGGACAGGATGCATCTCGGAAATCACCTTTGCCAACTTCGTTTTTGTTACTAATTTTTTTCTTTATATTTCATTTTTTATTATTTCTCAACTTCGCCTCCTTTTTTGTTCGTCTTTCGCAGCAATAATCTTTCCTCATCGACAAGACGACGGCACCTAAACATATAGGTACCAACGAGAAGAAGGAGAAAGGCTACGGGAGGGTGGAAGGGGTAGATCCCGGGCAAAGATGGGATAACCATAGGCCTTGGCAGCTGCGAACAGCCAAGTGACATGCTTCTATATAACCTACTAGAAAGAGATAGGGACTCGAAGATTGCATAGAAAATATGCATCTTTATTTCTCTCTCTCTCTCTCTCTCTCTCTCTCTCTCCCTCTCTCTCTTTTTCTCTTTCGCAAGGCGCCATATTAACCGGAGTTGGGGCTCTTCGTAAGAGTATACAAGGCTCTCTGGCTTCTTCCTGCTGATGCACTATTGCCCACAAGAGCCAAGCAGGAGGCAAACACATATCCAGCAGCCAGCATCAAGTCGCCGTCCCTCGCAGGATTATAATCACGCGAAATGAGAGATGCGAGAGAAAGAGAGCGAGAGAGAGAGAGAGAGAGAGAGAGAGAGAGAGAGAGAGTCAGCTCGCTGATCGAAGGAAGCACGATCGTTTCCATGCACGCTAGCCGACGATCGATCACCCATCTTCGTTGGCATACCACACACAAACACATACGTACACGTACCAACACCTGTGCTGGAGGAAAATGAAGGTAGAAAATACACAAGAAAAAATCTTCACGCACGAGGCAAAATGCATTTGAGGCCAAAGAGAAAACTCCTTGAACGATTCTTCCGCCTCTTCGTCCATATATCCTCGTGCTAACCATCTCTAGATTTTTTCATTCCAATATTCGCTCTTGGGACACACTCCGGTCAAATCATTTTTTCAACGTTTATAGAACTCAAGGTATTCACAGCAGGGAGAAACAGTTGATCGAAGAATTAACGAAAAACGATTTATAAAAACAAACCGAAAGAGGTCTTCACCTCGGCCCTCGCGTTCCTGTCGTGGCCCAGAGCTTTATTTTTAGTGCAAACCCGAGCTGCTAATATTACGACGTCTATACATATATACATGTGTATATAGTTATATGTACAAACCGTTGTACTCAAATCAACCAGTACCACGTCATTCCATTTTATTCGATACCACATTTTCCACAGTTGTTTATTACAATTTCAGTGATTGTCGAGAGACAATTTATTCATTTCAAACAATTTGTGGTTTCAAAATTGTCATTATTTAATCTACATAATGAAACTCGGACGGGATCCCCAGACAGATAATTGGCTCACATTCGTCGCTGTCAAGGTTGCTTCAACGTAGAACTAAGACAAACAAAAATGGGGCAAGGTAACCCTTTGTTTTCTTCAACGTTTGTCTAAAAATAAAACCTTTCTGATTGCTTTATATCAATAAGTTTTTTTCGGCAACTAATAACAAAAGTCGATTTTTTTAACTACAATTTTGTCTCAAAGTTTTCGTATTAACGTTGAATTTGTTATTTTTTACGGAGTTTTCTTGGTTAAAAAACGCGTTGAGTTCGTTAAATTATTTAGTATTCAAAGGGAACGACCCATAGACGGGAGTCTGTCGTTCTGGGTGCATTGAATTGCCAAGCGAGAAGAGCACTGAAAGATATTCTATTTCCAGTGTGCGCCTCGTGAGTGAACCACGAGACTGTCTCGATCGTGTACATGCGTCGTCTTAACGCCTCGTCGAGTTTCGTATTTTTTTTTTGTTCCTTCGTTTGTATTATTTTCTACTTCTCTTTCTCTCTTTATTTTCACCGTACGAAATTCGATCGCGAAATTCTATTCCTACGGTCTCTGTCTCTCTGTTCCCTTGTCGCTTCGATGATTCGATCGATGTGTTATTATTACCGCGAATTATTTTCATCGGGTACGATATACCAAGCGAATAAAGAGAACAATAAGCAAACAAAAAGGTACTTTTTGGTTTTAAGATCCAACAAAAACATGTGCATAGGTTGTTCGGTGTGAATAAGTTACTTTTAATTTCCGCGTATTGTCGGAATCCCATTGAATTCTCTACCGATAATTCAAAACAGTTTTCACCATAATCAGAAATCCGTCTTTTTTTTGCGTTTGTGATATAACGTTCGATTTCAATGAGTCGTAAAACGATTTGTTTCGTGTTTTCCCGAATTCTGATGAAGAAACAAATGGAAACACGTCAACAAATTTTTCTTTTCTTTTCATATGCGTTTGTTTATTTCTATTTTTTTTCATCGAACACCATGGATTAAATATATATATCGATCGTTATCTTGAGATATAGGCGATTAGAACGGTGCGACGATTAACACGCGTTGAGCTATACGACGATAAGAAATCGATATGTATATTAATCTAGTATATTATAATAAATGCAGGTAAGACAGGTACATGATAACACACATACGCTTATATACGTATATAAACATATCCATACTCAACATGATATTAAACGAATTTACCTCGAGGCTCGAGGATATCGACGATTATCGCGATAATACTCGCGATCCGAGTCGTGCCTTGTATACCAAACAACTTTCCTCCAAGGTTTTGTAACACATCGGTAGAGCACGGAAGTTACACGCAATTTTCGAAAAATCTCATTTTTCATCGAGGGGGTTACACACAGGAGGGTAGAAAATCGATGGTAGCTGGTAAAGATATCTCACTAATCTTCAAATCGAAATCAAACACTAAATTTGTTGAAAAACACGTTTTTTCAATCACGTCGTAAAAACGAATTAAACTTTGTACGAAAGGAAAAAAAATGGATCTATTGATTCGATGTTTCACCTGAGCAATTAGAGGAGAGTAATGAATAGCTATTGTCGAATTGGATAAAAAAATAATAAAGATAATGAAATCGTTCACGAATCGATATTTCATTGGTAAGTTTTTCATTTGTCTTAATTGGAGAATTTACTCGATCCGATAAACTTTTACTTGGTTGAAAACGAGGGAAAAAAAAAACAAATCTCTACCACGATTTCAACGATCTTTATCGCGATCTAAATCTATCGAAAATTTATACAGCACACGAATTCATTTCATAATCTATATATGTATACAAATACATATGTCCATTTCGTTGAGAGAATAAAAATCGATTAGAAGCGAAACGACTCCCACGCGCCTCGATCGAATCGTAATTTAATCGATCACGAAGCGATCGCTGTAGGTTTGCTATATCGACAAAGTAAAAACGTATTTAAAAAAGAAAAATAAACCACAAAAAGCAGCAAAGAAAATAGCTAAATGCAGTCAATAAAAGGAACAGCGGAGGGTTCACGTATCCAAGTACCAAGTTTCTTGCGAAATAATCTTTTATTTATAACGGCCCAATGCTCAACCGAATCGGTCTATAATAAGGTTATTTATCTCAATAGTATATGAACTTATGGGAACGAGGATCAATTGTCTATCGTGTGTGTAACTCTCTTTCCCTCGGAATAGATACCACGAGTTCAAGGTATTGAAAAAAATGCCAATAAATTAACGAAACAGAACGAATAAATCGAAATAATTTTGTAATCATTATTATATTTGGTTTATGAAATTGTCACCATAATGCAAATGAGTAATATTCGTTAATAAATAATAACGAAACAGACAAAAAAGAAAAATCCTTTTCAAACTTCTTGTGGTTTAAGGCTGGCGTGAGAGGCTTTTTTTCAGTCGTTTTTCAATTCGTCCTATCCTCGAAGTTAGAGGGTTTCGGGACGAGAACAGTATACAGTAGAAACTCCATTACGTGACAGGGCATTTGAAAAAAAATTTAGCACCGAAATTGATGCCCGTTTATTTGAGTTCAATATTTTTTAAATGTTTTTTAATTTAATCTCTCAACTCGAAAATATTTCGATTGGAAGAATTTTAAAGTCAAAACGTTTGTTGAGCATGCTCACCCTCCATTATCAGGATCTTAACGTTTGTTATTTATTGAAAGAAAATATCTCGATTAAGAAGATTCAATGAGCTATTTCGGAAAAGTGTATCGATTTGAAGAAAAATAAAATTGAACCAATGTCAAAAAAAGGCCATTTCACTGTAGCTATTATAATATTATACGTTAAATTATTCGAGAGGGGTACAAAAGGGATAAGAAGGATGTGGGCGTGAGAGAGGCAAAGACGAGCAGCAGGAAAGAGGAGAGATTCATTGTGGTATCGTCATCGATATCGTATTACTGGGTGTAAGTCTCCATGGCATCCCTTTTTACTTTCCCCCAACAAGTATATATGTTGAAATAATAACAACAACAACAAAAACATATTGTACAGGCAGAAGAAAGAAGGAAGAAGAAAAATAAAGGAAAAAAGTGACAGTTTAAACGTACATAAAAATAAATCGACTTTAAAATAAACATAAAGGTAATGATTTAATTATTTAAGTTGGACACACACACACACACATATATGTATGCATGTCAAGGAAGTAGAAGCGAGATTCTGATTAGTTTTGCAAATCGATCTATGAATCCTTAAGCTTCCCATTATCTTTCTTTCTCTCTCTCTCACTCTCTCTCACGGGCATAGATCACGATAGATACAACCAACACACCGTTTAAAGTACCTGCGAGATAGAACTATAGAATTCTAATGTTCCTCACCGAGATCACGATCGTGACGTAAATTCCCAACGGTATAATACGAGCAATCAGATAACAATATTGTCGAATGATTAGAGAGGCTAATAATGTGACTAAAGGATAAAGTAACTTGATAACGAGATCTTTAATTATTAGGATGAAAATTAAGAAAAAAAAACAAACAGGAAAACCAAAACCACATGATGTAATTTCAATCTCAAATTTGTTCAACCGTATGCAATCGATGCAGTAATGACGGTCCTCCGAAAGTTTTTGTCTCATCATTTTATCAGAACCTATTCATCATCGTCAATGAAGAACGATCCATGATTAATTTTATGGAATCGGTGGAAAAATGGTGGTCCAACGATTATTTTTCCTACCATTTTTTCAATCTCATTGTAAGGTCAATTTTTTGCAATAATCCTTTCAATCAGAGCCTCTCGAAATTTACGAATCAATTTTTCCAATTGATTACCAATACCGGATAGAAAAAGACTGAACCAAAATTATAAAGGAGTCTTGAAAGAGCTTCAGATAAAATAAGAGAAAAAAATCTTCACACGAAGTAATCGATAAACAAATGAAGAGAAAAGGGAAGAAAAGAAATTTGAAAAATTCGTGAGTCCGTCTACGTACAAATAAATCCACCTTGGATATCCCAGATATTTAAGAGATCTTGATTTTTCAGTAGTTTTTTTTTCTTCCTCTTCTTCTTCTTCTGAAAGAAGTATACATAGTTGGAGATGGTCGTAACGATCACAAATTATCCCTTGGGATATATCCCACCGATCTTTCGATCCTTCCTCACCGATATATCTCACGATCTTTCTTTCTCTCTTTCTCTCGGCTGATCTCTTGCTGATTTTCTGCCCTTTTTTACCTTTTGCTTCTGCCTTTGCTTTTTCGCTTATACTTGAATTGCCAACTGTATGGTATATATATATATATACGTTTATATACACAGTTGGTATATATAGCAGTATATCCTCGCGGTGTGGCGACCTGTGTTTAGCCGATCGCGAAGTGGATGTCCTTGTCCGGTGGCCGTGGGCCTCTAATTGCCCAGTGCTTGGTGAACGTGGCGAACGTGAAGCTTTACTCTCTCTCTCTCTCTCTCTCTCTCTCTCTCTCTCTCTCTCTTTTTTCTCTTTCTCTCTCTGGTACTCTTCTTTACACGCCCATAGATACATAACATATATATATTGTTAAAGCGTATACACATTCGATGTACAGAAAATACTAAAGTTCTTCTTTTCTGTACGGTGAAGGCGCGACGAGAACGAGAAGCACATACACATACACGAATACGAACAAACACTGCCCTCGTATTATCAAGAAAACGGTTGGTAACGCTAAAGATCGCAGGTGATATCCTCCGATTTAGCTCAGATAAGAAAATCCATGTGTACATGTGTATGTAAACGTGTACGTGAAAATTGGCCAGAAAAGAAAAAAAAACAAGGGATCTTGGGTAATAAACCGAAAATTGACAATTTTCGTTCAAAATGACTGTTAAAATAATGTGTACAGGACGATTTGTTTGTTTCAATGCTTCATGCAACAATATTTTTGATGAAATACAGTAACAACATTACTGCGATGTACCATACAACAAATAAACAACGCAATAATTCAATTAAACCAAACAATTGACGTGATAATTGATGGAATAAAAATTCATTCGAAACAAATGGAATTCACGAATGATCGTGGGATCGGTGGAAATATAAGAGATACAAAAGTAAATAAAGTTTTGAAAAAAAAAAAAAAAAAAAAAGCAGACGTGAGTCACGTTTGTACGTCTGAGAGTCTGGACTTCGCGGGCAAAGTGCAAAATCGTAAGAGTCCGTATAGTTGCAGTCGAGTTTTAAGCGGAAATCGCGTTACCGAGAATTCTCGAAGACGAGTTGTGGCACACAAACACCTAGACACACACACACACACACACGAGACATTCGAAGACGAGAGACTCGGATGCTGCGAGAGATCTATAAAGGCTTTTTTTTGGATTACTTTTTTCGTTTTTTTTCTCTTAAACGCGTGTCCAATCTCTCGCGCGTGATTCGCTCCGAGACGAAACACCGTAAATGTAAACCGGGCGAACGAATCTCGAGTCATTCATGGATTATACTCCTCCGATAAGTCAGTCCAACAACTTTTAATTCTGTTTTTCGTATATATATATACGTTGCACCTATTTTCTCACAAGTCATACTCGAAACTTTTCATACAAAACTAAAAAGAAAAATGACCATCCAATTCCTTGTTGAATTAATTATATCGAATTATAATGAATTTAATCAATTTACAAACTCAAGAACGCATGGTTCACAGGACATTGGACGAGTGAATCCAGCATTTTCTCAATAATTTCCTTATAGAGTTCGACACGAGACTGGTTACTATAAAGTCTCAAATCTTTTTTTTCCTTCTTTCCATTCTCGAGTCTTTCCTCAGCATCTTTTATCCTGTTTCTCCTGTAGCTCTGCCACCTCTATTCAACGCCAGGTTAACCAGAGACACAACGAACAAATCTTCTCGTGCGCGGCCTCCGAGTTTCCGTAAATGTTTAAACGAAAAAAAAAAAAAAAAAAAATCCTCCAGGATTTGAATCTTTCGTTAAAGTTTCTTTAACCGGTTTTTTGATTCAGTAAATTTTCATTGTGATTTAGTGTTTGGATTATAAATATAATACGAAATATCGTTCGGACGGACCGTACAGTTTAAGAAATTTCCTGGCATTTCGTTAATTCTTTATTCGAAAGTTCTTGGGGAAAAAAAAATCGGATTTTAAATCTATAAAATTATTGAAATGTAGGAAAAAAAACTATACGCACGAAATAATGTTCGATGTTCGGTTGCAACGTACTCGCGCACTTGCTACACCGAGGGAACGAGTATTTTTCATTCATGAAATTTATCTAAGAGTTCAATGGAACTTTACTCGATTACTGTAAATTACTATTATATACGTGCGCGTGTGTGTGATCTGCGAAGAGTGTCCAACATTTTATTCCTGTTTACTTGAATGAACGATGAACAAAAAAATCTTTCTTCTTCTTCGTATCGTTCTTTTTTTATCTGTCTTGTCTCTTTCTATAATCAGGTGGAGAAACGGTATTTGTGATGCCTTTAAAGTAAAAGATGTATATTGGCGGCCGAAAAAGGTGAAGAAGAATCTCGTTGCATGAGCGATTGTAGGCGAGGAGCGAAGGAAAAATGCGCAGTTATGGCAAAGTGTATTAGCCCGTAGAGTTGAACGTTTTTTCGTCTGTGAGATCGAAAGGAAGAGAGAGGGGGAAAAGCTGTCCATTTAATGTGGCACTAATCGTAACGGTGAATGAATCGATATGGCGAAGAAGGGAGGAGGAGGAGGAGGAGGAAAAGGAGCAGGACGGTTGTAGATCGGGAGCGAAGATGAGGGAAGAGAAGGGGAAGAAAACGAAGTGAATGAAGAGTCAGGTGAGCGATAGGAGAGCTTAGCTACCATGATCGAGACTAATAAGGTCTATTCGAGCAAGCAGCAGCGAATCTTGCTCTCATTCATTATCTCCTCGATTAATCGCTGTACATGTCAACACGTTCAATTAATTCTTATCATATATCGATCCAAAATCTCTGATAAGAATTTCGAAAGAGTGAACAAAAGAATCAAACAAACCATACGATCGGAAATTCAACAAGAAAAAACTAACAAAATAATACCTAATTGTCCAAAAGCAACGCGACGATTTATGCGGATTCATGTAACAAAAAGTTACGTGCATTGTTCGTTTACGATAATCGAAGAAAAAGCTTTTTGCTTCTAATAATCAATTTTCTAGAAAAATGACAACAACAATTCGAAAAATAAAAAAAAATAAATACTTTTTATTGCATATCAACGATTTGCAAACTTTAAAACCATCAAAAAGTATGCAAATAATGACTATAATATTGCAATAACCATGGCTAAATAATGTAACCCGATTTGTCAGCGTAGTCATTAATATTTCTCTCTCAATTTATCCAAACCTCACGATCCTTTCACAAATTAATGAGCGTTGAATAACGGTATACTCGAAGTATATTATACTCTCTCGTATCTATATAATCATTTATATATCTATACACATACATAAATACCTAAGTACAAATATATGTACATACGATTCTATAGAAATAAGCGAATCACGAATACATTCGGATTAATAATACTTTATGCGAATAATATTGTATAGTTATGTATAACACATTATTCGCATTATTCGTGATTCACATTTATTATTATTATTATTATCTTTTAATGTTTTTCGACGTATTATAACCCATTTATTATTTGTTTATAATACGATTATTACTAATTACAAAAACAGTCGTGTGAACACACATGATAAATGTAATTAGCGAAATATTGATAACAATGAAGTAAAACGATTAAAAATGAAAAAAAAAGCAACTGATAAGACAGCTGGTGGATAATCTCTCGGCTCGAAGATCTTTAAACGTAACACATCATATGTATAGACATTTGCGATGGGATTACACGTTTGATTATCTCGAGAAAATAAAAAGAAATGAGAAATAACGATAACTGGAACGAGGCAACTCGTTTGCTCACTCGGAAAACATGGAAACTACGTCTAAACATTATTTTTACGATCATCATTTGTTGTTTACTTCCGATAAGAACGCGGAGATGAATGAAGAAAAAGTCGTGCTTCGATTAACTTTTAAATCAATGAATATTCAAGCGAGAGAACATTTACTCATGAATAAATACAATTGTCAGACGAAAGAAGAATCAGATGAGCCAGTATTGTATTGAAAAATAAAATATAAGAAATAACTTCAAAAAATTCGTGTCCTCGATTCTTAATAATTTATATCGCGAGAGCTGATCTCACGAAATCCTGAAATTGATACGAGAATATAAAAAAAAAAGTCTTCGCACAGTCCCAACTCGTAATCCCTCTGCGCAATACCGTATGGAACAAATCGAGGATATTTTTTTCATTATTTTTTATTCATTACGGCGTTAAATTTCAGTTTTCAACTCCGTGAACGTAATATTAGCCCTGGGGCAACGACCGAAAGCAAGAGAGTGAAATTCACACGAGGAGAATCGAATCACGATTATGACTGCTTTATTTTTATTATTATTTTCTCGTATTTTTTATATTTCATTGTTTTTTTTTCTCACGTCGAAAAAGCAAAAGCAAAAAAAGAAAAGAAAAGAAGAAACGTATCTCACGCACGTGCGTCAGTGCGATACCACACAGCGGGCAGAGAATTCGAAACGAGGTACAAATGCAGGCTGCATTTCGTGTAAAAAGGACCATTGGAAAAAAAAAAAAAAAAAAAAAAAAAATCCTTGTAAAAAAAAATTTCTCTCGTATCAATTATTTTTATATTATCTCTCCGAAGAAATTGAGAAAAATGTCAAAATCTTTAAATAATTTTTTTTTTTTTTTTATCGATTTGAGCATCGAGTGGAAATTGCTCGGCACGTTCACATTATTCAATATCTACACAATATTATCTCCTTATTTCATTCAACGATCATCTAAAGTCCTGCTGCTTCAAAACTATATAAAAATGATTTTTTTATCGATCGAAATGGTGACTGTTTTTGGGCAAAGTAGCCGTGGAATGGCCAGTACATAAAAAAAATATATATATGTGTATATATATTTACGTGGGTATATATTACGAGGAAGCTCATTTTGCATTCGTATTTTATACATACACGTTATACATGTATATAAACATATGAAGCAAATGCACATGCAGCGAAAAGATCGAGGAACTTTACGAGAGGCAAAGCAATGTACCGTAAGAATCACCGGCGCCTCGTTTCTTCCCATCCATGTATATATACAAATATAGCATATGAAATAAAAAGAGGACCATATATTTTTTCCTCCATTTTTTTCATCATTTTTTATTTTATTTTTTCATGCGCACATAAATAACTGGGAGAATTCGCGTTTCTGGTGGAGCAATAAATAATTAACAAACTATTACAGCCTCGAAGTTAGTGATAAAATGACGAAGAGCCTGAAGATACTAAATGAGGGGAAAAACAAAAAGTTCAACAGTCAGTTTCATCTCAAGGAACGTGTCAAGAAGAGTGAATCGAATGGTCACGCGGTTAATGACGTTTCGAAAACACTTGCTAGCTCCAAGGCTGATGTTTATTTGTTTTGATTTATTTGAAAAAAAAATATCTCAAAATCATTTGAACAAATCTTGAAAAGCAAATTGTGGTCAAAGTTTTCGGACGATGTTGAAGTTTGCATCGTTGGAACGCTACGAAATTCGTATTTTTAAAATGCAAAGTAAAAAATTTACACGCAGTGTTCGTCCACGATAGTTGAACACTTTTTTGAAAAAAAAAATATGCCAGAAGAATTGAAACGATTCGTGAAATTTGAAAAAAAAATTAAATAAAAAAAATACTGTTCGTTGCATGTCACACAAACTTCGAAATCATGTGTTTGTTTTTTTCTTAATTCAATATTCCAAATATCTGGCGTATTGTCTTTTTTTGGGAACTCAGTTATAAATTCGAAGCGTGACATAAAAACAGGAGATGGAGTGTGAGAGAGTTTTATGTATTCATAATTTTACACAATAACATAAAACGACTATTAAAGTCTCTCGAATTTATCTTCTCCAGTGATATATATTTGTATATATTCATGGGCTACATGGGGATCGATGGAATGCATCAGGAACAGGTCGCAAGGCAGCCAGCATTCCGAAATTTGCAATCGTGTCCTTTTAGTGTACCATGTTCATGGGAGAGACGACCAAGTATCAGAAAAAAATATCGAACGTTAAAGAATTCTTGTCCTAGCATAAAAAAAAAAATTCCTTTCCTTAATAATTTTACTATTTTTATTATTATTATCGTTATTATCTTTGGAACATGCATAAGTAATTGATTGTTCGAACACGAATTTTCAATCGCTATAGGAAAATAAAATTCCTCTTTTGCTGAATGTATAAGAAAAAATGAGAAAAATCCGAAAACAAAAATACCCTTTCCAAGGCTCCCGAGGTTCCCAAACAAACCCGATCCTAAAACTTAGATACGGGTTCGAAAAGAATAAATAAAAGGGAGAAAAAAACAAGTGGGCGGATCTACAGCTCCGATGGAAAGGTGCTCGAATTCTTTCGGTTCACTAGAAATAATTCTATCGTAGAAAGAGCGAGAAAGAGAAAAAGAGAGAGAGAGAGAGAGGAAAGGAAACGATACTCGAGGATTTATCCATTCCCATTCGACGAGTGACAATTTCGATATAAAAAGTATAATATTATTGCGTTCGTGGAAGAAAAAACTGAATATTTGTCAAACACGAATTTCCGTATTTGTTTTAAATCGTTCCGATGTAAAATATATAAATATGTTTTTTCTTGACTATACTCGAAGTTGTATTTATGACGTTGTAGCAACGACAAATCAAGCTTGAATGTATTTTGAATTTTGTTCCGTAAAAACCTAGAGAGCTCTCCAATAAGATTGAAATTCTTTAGAATTGCTCCATCAAGCACCATTATTGGGATAAAAATTCAATATTCGGTGGCTCCCCTAGCGGTGAACATTCACAACTCTCGGATTCAGTCAGTCGAGAATCTCTATCTCAGTCTTGCTTCGGAGGGAAAAAACATAGCGAGAGAGAGAGAGAGAGAGGGATAAAAGGAGAAAAATGAAACGAAGAGTCCCATCAAATAAACTCACCCTGTTGCATTCCAATGCCTCGGCGCTGTGCTCCTCTTTCTGCTTGAAGCAGCTGCTGCACTTGCTCTTGTTGAATATGTTCGGTGCGAACTTCCTGCACTCGGCGCCACTGCCACGAGGTGTCGTTGTCGACATTTCTCATTCGTCCAATTTCAATTAAATAATTTAAAACAAAAACACGACAAAAAAATATTTATGTTTGTATATAATAATGATAATTCGTAGCACAAAACACACAGGAAACAGTGAGGCACGGTTTATAAATGATAATTTAACCTCGGGCCTTTTTTTGATATTTGGAAAATTTTCGAAACAACGAGAAAGTCATTTCGTCGTGTATTTCCGTGTACCGGTTAAAAAAAATATATATTTTTTTATATATACGTGTGTGTATGTATTTACACGAACGTAAATTCGTTTCTCACTCTTAAAACAAATTTCTTTTTCTGTTTTGTTTACATCCTCGACGGCTCTCGAAATATTTTTTCCCGGAAGAAAACTTTGACGAAAGAAAAAGTCATTTCGTTTTTTTATCTCTCAAATTTATCGTCGTTCGAGATTCTTCAGATGTTCAAACTTTTTTTCAGTTTTAATCAAAGGGCCCGATGCGATATTTGATTTGTTTTTCCAACTCTAATGTCGGATGATTTATCGTCTGTTTTCGGGCCGTAGATACCGATATTACCAATCCACGCGAGAGAGGGAGAGAGAGAGCAAGCCGAAGAGCGCGATTGTTACGGTACCTCGACCTTGAGAGAGCCCCCAAGGGAGAGGAACACGGTGTTCTGAAAATTCCACTCTCAAAGAATTTTTTCTCCCAGTTACCCTCTCCGCAAGCAAATTTGTTTTTCGTTCGTAATAGTTTAGAAATTTCGCGTTTCGCGGTAGTACTTTTTTTCTCGAAAATTTTTGTAAACACGATATTCTGTATTGCCTTCTTTAGTTAATACGATTTTGAGGTTATTACACAATTTCTCCCGCCACTTAATTTACTTGAAAAACGTATGATGTCCGGGAATATTATAAAATTATTTATCTTGATGTTTCGTTACCCATGCACACGTGCTTTTATATTTTTATCGCGATAATAAACACACTTCACTGAAGCCACTGTTTCACACTCCTCAAAATACACATAAATATATGTACATATACATTTGTAAACACTTGCACGTGATTGTACGTTTATAAATCCCAAGCGAGTAATTCACGTGCCCGCTATGATAAGGTAAATATTCCGAGGGCACGTGTATTTTTTTTACTGTAATATTATTCCATCAATTTACTAAAACAGAAGAATAATAATTTCTTTCGACCGGGATTTGTTTGCGAATCCGATGACTCTTCACTTGTTAAAATGGTAGTTTCAAGTGTCTAACGCGAAATTTGGAGTTCAAGGTCGCTTATCGCGAGATCGCTTCAATTTTCCAAGAAAAAAATCAAGTTCTCGTAAACCGTGTGAGGTTTTTTGCACTTTCCGATTATATTTTCGAGACTACTTGAAGTAGGAAAGATATTTTTGGGTTATTCGAAAGAGAAAACATCGATTATTTACACTGGGCCGTCAAGTTCGGCACTATTTTTGTTTTCTTAATTATCGAGGGCACCAGGTAAGTATTACTATGGTATTTATACCTAGGTATGAATATACTGTATAAATGTGTACATGTACGTGTATACATGTGTTTATATATCGCGCACCAGGTGAGTCACTTTTACGAAGAGGTTAAAGCACCTTTAACGTTTTTTTTCGGCGTGCTACCCGGCTCGCCGTTCCGTTCGTAATGAATCGTTATTATCACACGTTTTATTATCCGTCGCCGTAAACCGTGTCGCGTTCTTTCACCCCGCACGCGCTACGAACAAACGACATATTTACGTCGCAATGCTCCATGACAGAACGACCGCCGAGGACTGCCATCCGCGTACTGCGCCAACTCTATCGTCTATGGCCTCACTCGTCTCTCTCCCCCCCCTCTACCGCGCTCTTTCTCCCTCACTCAACCACACACCACTCTTGGAAGAGAGAATAAGCTACGACAACTGAGCTTGCTATTTCATCTTTTTCAATTTTTTTTCAACTCTAATCGATTGTCGGTTGTTCGATGGAGTTTGTTAGTTTAATTCGAACGTTTGCCGGATATTATTTACGATGAATAACGAAAACTAAGAACGGCCTCGAAATTAGCCTCCAAATTTGCAATTATACTTATTGAAACGGTCGGCGGATAATATTAATGCTAAAAAAATTTATGAATCACCTCAAAGCTAGTCCCAAAAATTATAATTATTTTGCTAGAGGGTTAATTGGAGGCCAGTCGACATGTCGTCGTACAACGGTGGAAAAAATGTAACCGGAGGTAGCTTAAAAGTGTAAACAGTTATGGATGGGTTGCTGCATCTCAGGGGTGTGTAGTTATCCAACCGGACGTAGCCAGCCTCCGAGATGCTCCGAACCCGGGTCAACAATTTGGACATTTCAACTACTGCCGTTTGGTTACCCCCGCACATCTCCGAGATGCCACAAAGCAACCGCCCAACTATTTTCCCTGTCAAGCTACTCCCGTCTGGATACCCCGACACACCCTCGAGATGCCCCGAACCCATTCTACTATTTTCACTGTAAAGTTATTTTCGATTCTCCTTGTTGAACGATTCCGTGTCGATTAGAATCTAATCAAATTTTGCCAGTATGAAAATGAAAAAAATGGGGCTACGAGAGGATTTTCAATATACATTTTTCAACGTTAGTAGTACCCGACAAACGTTTACATTGATCTGATGAATTATGCCAAACGATCGACAAACGATTAGCTTCGAAAATAAATCAAAAAGAAGAAGTTTGGGAGCAAAGTTCTCGTGGCTTTTTGACCTCTGGGTTGCCGCGTAAACCACCTCTTCGACGCCCAGAACCGAGCAACACTCGCACGACTCTCTATTGTGGCGACGACATGATTACGGCGCGTTTCCATACGGATCTTTCATTGGACCTGAGATACAAGATCATCGAGAAGCTAAGCCAATGGCATCGTAGCTATGTCTCGTCGTCGCAGTTGCATCGTCGCACGCGACAGCGTCCTCCCGGCAAGACTATAAAAAAGACCTCCATGATACTCAGTCAGCAGAACCCGGAGTATTCGATCTATTTGTTGCAGCTAAATTCTTATAATGAACTATTTTTCAAATAAAGACATTTTGTTTTTGTTATCTTGAACGTTAAAAATGCGACTTCAATTATAATCATTTAGAAACCTAACCCCTACACGATCTTGATCGCAGTGCCGCGTAGTGGAATTTCTTGTACTTTGCCATCCCTGTCCGCTGCGCGGAAATTATAAATTTATGACCTGTAATCAACTTACACATTACTTGGGTTGATCAAAATTTCCTGCTATTCCATTCATTCATTGAGCCCTCGAAATTTTATTCTAATGGGTTCATTATTCGAGAATTTTCGTCAATCATTGAATGCTATCAAATCCTCTAATCAAAAGCGCTACTGATTTCAAAATTTATACTCAAGTCAAGCGAGCCTCTCAGCCAGTGATCAGCTGATTTTTATATCCGTTTCGGTCCGGTCAGATGGTTACTTCCGGTTTATATTTCGGAGCATTCCAGCGGGTTTCGGCAAGTAACCGCAACCGCAGTCGACACGGAAAAGATGGTGGTTGATGAAGTACGTGACAGGTTCGTAAAATTTGAGCTGATAGACGAACAGTATTGCGCCCAAAACCATCCAATATATCTCAATATTATCACGATGCAAAATTATTCGTTTAAATCGAGAAAAATTGATATCGAACTGTCGACTCTAACCTCGAAATCTCATGATCCTGGAATACTTTCACACACCTTAATCCTTACTCCCAAATAACTTGTTTTGATTACATAAAATGAAACAATTCGTTCCCAAAATCCAAAAAGAGCGAAATAAATTCAGTCACATTTTTCCCCACAGCTCTCACACGGACTGAACAACCTTTTCTCGATTTATCCATGATTCAACCGACATTGAAAAACAAAAAAAAGTTATTGATTTTTTCCAGTGTCTCGTACGAATTTGGGGAAAAAAAAAAATTCTGATAATATTCGCTGCTGAACGATTTGTTTGGTCACGAAAACGTGTCATTTCTAATAATAGATGAGAGTCGTTTGTATTCAAACAAATCGCGAATTGGAATCGAACAACGCCAATCGCGATCTTATGTAATTTCATGCACGAGTGTGGACTCTGCTCTTCTGCTGAAGTTTCATGCTGTTTTTTATTATACGTTATTTTTATTTCACCCAAAATTCGGAGTTATGTGTTGAAAATTATAAAGCCTGATGTGACCAAAAATTCTGTACCAATCTAATGGATTGAAAATGGAGAATATTTGCGTTCCTTGTGTTTTCTGCTGTGAAATACAATATTTTTGAAACACAGAAATGAATCTGCCAATGTCGCCATCATCAGAGAGGTGTACGACACGGAAAACGCTCATGAGACTTTTGAATATGAGCTAGAGAGAGCGTTGGAGGCAGGGTGCACTCTGATAGTCATCGAGCCTTCAAAACTCGGTGACGAAACCTCCAGATGGATAGCAGTGGGTAATTGCTTGCATAAAACCGCTGCCCTATCCGGATTAGCCGCAATTTTTACAGGTTTGTTGACCAGTCGACACAAATAAGGTAGCGCAACACAGTAAAATTTGTGATGGACAATAACTTTTTGTACCATTGGAATTTTGGAAATAGAAGATATTTCTCAAAAATTATACAGTCTGTTGCATGGCCGATGGCATGAAAATATAAGTTAGGGCTTGGGACCGATATCGGAAGAGAAAAGTTACCTAAACTTCTCTAAATCCAGATTGTGCTGATTGTGGGAAAACAAGTTATGAATAGACCGAATTTAAATTGCAATGACTCGACAAAATTTGATCCGTGCCTTTGGTTTTTGTTTTTTATTCATTTTGTAGTAGTTCATATAATTATTTAAATTTTCAGGGCTCACGTGGGGCGAGCACCCATACATATATGGGTTATTTTGCACAACTTCAGTAATAACTTGTGGCCTTTACGCGGTATCTTGGCAGCTTGATCCATGCTGCCAGTATCAAGTAGAAACGGACACGAGTAAATTGCCACACGTTGAATTGTTAGCAGTTCTGGGCCCATCCTCGCCAACGTTTCTTGTACGTAAGGATGATTCTCGAAGACGAGTTCTTCATACCTCGATTATGCTTGCTGCGCTCAGTATCAGTGCCTGGAGACTTTATCAAGCCTTCAAGTGAATATTATCGAAAGAAGAAGAATGAAAATGAAAGCGAAAGAAAGGCAGGGCTGGAGAAAAAAAAAAAATTGAAATTATTTGATTGAGAATTTATTGTATGTCCGTGCCACGAACGCAGAGCGACATAAATGTCGAACAACACACAACACAATTATTCCCCAATATTTTTCTCGTCATTGCGAGCTGATTCGAAATAACGAGACAAAAAAATCCTTCTTACTCTTTTCGAATTTTGAAAAATACAATTTCACAGTTTTTTTTTTTCAATTTTTTCGTTTTCAAGTATGCGGACAACGATAGCGCGATTGATTTTGTTGACAAAAATTCAAATAGAATGAAAGAGAAGGAATGCCTAAGTTGTTGTTATTTTTTTTTTCTTTTTTTACAAGATTAGCGCTTCTAGGATTTTTTAACAATAATTCTCAAACCTATGTTTTGAATTTATGAAAAGACCCGTTGCAGTCGAAACGAATAATGTCCAGTTCGAAAGGTGAATAAGCAATCTACCTAGTGAACGATTGACCGGTTTCTTAGCACTCTATGTATTTTCTAGGCTGTAAATAAAATAGGTAGAATAGACAGATGGAAATAATGATGAAAAGAAATCGCGTTACGAGCATTGCTGTGAACTAATTGTCTCCCCAATTCTATAATTAATGGAAAGCAAGCATGAGAGAAACGAGGAAAAGATTGCTCGATCGCAGTGTGATCTCTGGCGCGAAAAAAAAAACGAAAAACACACCCACACACAGAAACAAATGTACACCATAGAGATTAAAAGTGAAATAATACAATGGCGTCGATAAAAAAGTTTTCTTCAAATGCGACAAATCCTAAGACGACGAAAAGAGAAGAGGGAGGGAGAGAAGTGAATAACTTTTATCAGAAATTGTATTTTTCCTAATTCTTAGTGATATTCAAAATGAGATAAAAACAAACGATGTGTTAATAGGGTAAATGAGAGAGATACGATTGTGCAAATTGTCGAGAGAGAGAGAGAGAGAGAGAGAGAGAGAGAGAGAGAAAGATAATTGAATGAGAACGATTAGTCATTATGTTTTTCGACATAATAGTAAGATACGTTTTTTTTTCTTATTCATTCTTGCGCATCAGAGACGAAATAAACTCCAGTTTAATGTTGTTCCGTTTTTTATTCTATTTTTTTCATTTTATTTTAACCCAATTGGATCAATTTTTTGCGAGTCTAGGGAGCAACGATGATAACTACCAATAAATATTTTAGTTTCATTACATCCATATAAACTTTTCTATTTGTTCTCCTCATCATAAATATTTCTTTTTTAACAACTAAGTATAATGGAACTACTTATTTACAATAAAAAATATTTTAATTTTGCGCTCATTAGACTCTACTCACATCGACGTAATTTATAGTACAAAAGTCGACTGTACTTGCGTTACAGAAAGACACAAAAAACAAGGATATTAAAAAATAATTGTAATCCTTCTATCGCTCGCTGTTATTCACTATTCTTTTTAGCTCGTCTCGCCATTATCCTGAAATATAGCGACGGGCATATGTAGCGAAGAAACGTTGCTGCTTTTGGTGTTATCGGGGATATCATTAACTCTTTTTCTTCCTTCAATACCGCTGTTAATATTCGTTTTGCTACGTACTCCGGAGTGTAACCTTCCTGAATTGTTTTATCCATAACTGCAATGAAATAGGAATTTTATTTATCGTTCGTAACTTTTTTTTTTCAATTTTTTCTTCAACAACCGATTTTCGTAAAATAATTTTACTCACCTCCATAGTTTTGACCGTCCCCTGTCAAAGCATTGAGCGACAACGAAGTTTTTATGTATCCTGGATTAACGACCGTTATCTTAATATTCTTGTCAGCCAATTCTGCTCTCGCTGAATCGCTCCAAGCCTGGAGAGCGTGTTTCGATGCAGCATAAGCTGATCTGAGGCGGTAGTTTTTCATGAGATTTCAAATTGTCTCTTAATAATCACCGAATTGAATACAAATGGAAGCTTATTCAAAACTATTTAAACGAGATAACGTTCTGGATCGAATTACGAAATATGTTGGTTTGATAGATTTTCTATTGCGTTGTCTTGTTCAATTAATTTATAAAAATCCATCATTTGTAGAGATACACATTTTTCTATATTTTGCAAGATTTTTAGGTTGATTACCTATAAGGTATGGCGATTTTTCCCTGAACACTGCTGATGCAGACTATGTGACCGTTTTGATGACTAATCATCGATGGAAGAACAGCTGATAGCGTGAAACAAAAAAGATTGTATGAAAATAGTTTTTCCTATAAAAATTACAATTTTTATTTTCTGCTGGTATCAGCAAATTCATTACCTTTCGTGAGTGCTATCTGTGCAAAATAATTTACTAGCATGACTTTGATGTCCACGTTCACATTCGTATTGACAACTTCTCCTCGGTACGAAATTCCAGCATTGTTTATTAAGACATCAATTTGTCCATGAATGGTCAGAACTTTATCAATCTCTGCAGGTAGTTCATTTATATCAGTGAGATCCAGCGGAAGAACAACGGGCGGGTGTGTCGGGACGGTCTACAGAAAGTTTCAGTCATCATTAGCCTCGTCATTACCATTAAATGGAAAATTTTATAAATCTTGTAATTTTCATAGACTATCAATAGATTTACGAAAAACAAAAATTAGTTACGTGGTGAGTTTCCATCAGGGAATTTTTAACTCTCTCGAGTTCTTCCTTGCGTCGAGATACCAAAATTATTCGGCAACCGCATCTGTAGAATTCATGGGCCAAAGCTTCGCCCAGCCCTGAACTTGCTCCAGTGATCAACACTACCTGAATACAAATTTTTTAACAAACATAAATTTCGAAATTTTTGCAATGGTGCAAAAGATCAAATTTCTTATTTTATTTTTGCAAGACGTAAAATAATTGGACTGGAAACATCAAATCGATCGATAAAAGTATTTACATTGTGAGGAATTTTTGACGTTTACAGAATAGTTGTTTACCTTACTATGAAGTACAGCCCGTCGATGTTTGTTCCTCAGAAAGGAGACAAAGTGATACAATAACCACGGGAAAGTAACAGGTATACCGAATAAGGTAAAAAGCCACCAAATAAGTGGCCAACCTGATAAAGTTTCGTGTTGTTTCATTTTGATCTCCAAGAACGAGTCGTTTTCGTGAACAATTATAAACTAGATCGCTTTTGAGGTTATCTCTTGTAACACACAAATTACAGAAGAGTTATAATTATTTTCGGAAGATAAGTAAAGCGTTAAACACATGAACTATAAATATAAAAAAAGAGCTCCAAAAGCAATTAGAGAGATGAAAGTTCTAAAGGTGCCTTTTTCACGCTTGAAGCCAGCCAGCCAGCGTCCAGCGTTAGCATGAAAAGGCACCTTTAATCCAAGAGGTCAAAAGTCAACTATCAGCTGTTTTGTGGTGAGAGCCGAACAATGCGTGTCACAAGTTACGAGAACGTCGAAGGTCAAAGTTTTAATTATTGGATATGCAACAAGCGATAGAATAAAGAAGCATTGAGATAATTGGATAATCAATCTGTACCCTCGCAATACCTATTGAATATTGGGATTGATAATTAATTAAATGAAACCGTATACCCATTTAATGAAAAAATCAATCCGGGAGTGATTTGAATTTCGTGCCACATTGGTTAACGTTTCAACTAAAAATCGCAGGGACTTTTCATTGAAAATTTTTTCTTGCTTACATTGGCGTTCCGATAAGTAACCAGATGATGTTTAAAGTTGAATACTTCAAGTTAACTCAAGTTCTACGATTTCTACTTGAATAACCTTGTTGGAAATTTTTTTTTTTTACATGTAACAAATATTTCGATTCCTCGAAATTGCGTTGGTTTTTTTATTTCAACGCATTTTTTTTTGAATCTATGTAACAGCAAGTGATCGACTCCGGGTCCAATATTTCTATAGAATATTTGGTGATTGCAATAGCCGTTTTACAGTGGTGATCTGTTCGAGGCAAAAAAGGAGCTGACAATTCTCCGGGAGGATATCTAATTATGAATCGTTAGGTAATTAACCGATGATTGTGATGAAAAAAACATTCCAACTTTATTTGACCCAGGAATCAATGTCTGTCGTATGAAATTCCACGTATTCCGAATGTTTGTCATTGTTGCTGACACCTAGCTTAACTTAAAGAGTTGGAGTCAGGTCAAAATGTTGAAATACATGTTTGCGTTGGACCAAGAAATATGTTCTACTTTTACATTTTATGAACAGAAGTTTTCAGACATTAATTTTAATTCATCCTATGAGTGATATCCAGATAAACTGTTTTATGTGGAAAATAAATTATGTAAATTTCATACACATATTTGGTAGACAAAAATTATCAAACCAGAGTCCCGCAAACATTGATTTTTATTAGTAATAATTATTCTATTTATGCCTTAACATTTTGTTCAAATAAAATATTCATTGACAAATAATCCAACACCCTTATTTTTGCCAAATCAGCTGATTCTGATTATATTCTCTCTATACTCAAAAATTTGTTTTCAAATATTTTCTCTTCAGAGTTTCCTGAATCCTTAAAAAATCTATGACGGGTCACAATGCTTACAACTATTAAATTTTTTTTTTAATTCAACAATAAATCGACAATCTTTTGACCCGAAATAAACAATTACTCATTATTCTTGCAAATGACATTTGCTTATCGAAATTTCAATATAACAAAGAGGTTTCTTTTCATTAATGCGTTTCTAAGAATTCCATGTAAATACCCAAACATCAACAGCCGCAATCGCATTAAAACAATAATAATTTGAATTCTCATTGAATGAATGTATAATTTTCAGATAAAACTGCAGTTCGTGATGTTTTCAACTTTTGAAAATCTCTTTGTCATTATGATGCAAGAATGAGGTTTTACCTATTGATACTTAAGAAAAACCAATAAAAATGGAAGCTCACGGGAACGAGTATGTATCGTTTCCGATACACGATACGATCCAAGAGAGCATAGTATCCCACGAAGAGGTATGTGAACCATCGGAGGATTGTATATTGACAGAGAGTTTGTCGGGGGTGGTTGTAGAAGAAGTCAACTCAGTGATAACGGAAGGACAAGTGGCTGTTGAAATATTGACGGAGCATTCTGATGGGGAGGAGGAAAAATCAATGTACCCAATTTACATAAAGCAAGAGGAGCAGCATCAATACACATCAGGAGACGACGAGTCAATGGCGGTGGAGGCGCTGCGTCAATTGGGTGGAATGTATCCATGTTTTGAGGGCAAAAAAATAAGTTGCGCCAAGTGTTTGGGAGAATTTAACGAAGGAGAATATCAGAGCCACAGCGAGAGTTGTACTTCTGGAAAATTGTGTTGTCCCACGTGTCGGGAGAGTTTTGAAAGGAAGCAAGATTTGAACAATCACATGGTGTGCCATCAGGTGGACAGGCCGCACGCTTGTCGGACTTGTGGCAATTTATTTCGTTCAAAATCTCATCTGCAGAGCCACATGACTCAAGTGCACAAAGCGGAAAAGCCTCACAAGTGTACTATCTGCGGCTCTGATTTTCATCGTCCTTCGAGTCTCTCGAATCACATGAAAATTCACACTTACGTTGCGGGGAGAGCGCTTGTGCAAACGGAAACGAGCGGCCAATCGGAAACGAGCCGTAAATGGGGCGAGGACAATCAGAATACCGGGACTTCGGGTAGTTACGAGGTACAATGGTCGGTGCCCTATAATTTTGATCCTGGGGTCGAGAGCATTCCTGGAAATCAAGAAAAAATGGATACTCTTCAAGAATTCACTGTGATGCCGAACGGTGAAGTAACACATTTCGAATATGGCAGCCAGGACGCCCTCGCAGCTCCTGTCAATCGTTACAACATCGGAATAAACAACTTCGCAAACTCGGAATCTCTCGTAAAAATCGAGAATCTCCCTTTCCCGACGATCGATTCGAAGAATTATCAAGAACCGGAAATAAGCGAGGGTGGCGCGAAGAATTATCCTTGCACCCAGTGCGGCGCGAGTTTTTCACGGCCTTCTGCTTTGGCTTCTCACTCAAAAATCCACGCGGTTAAAAGTTGGTCAATGCCCATCGAGTGCCAATATTGTGACAAACAGTTTCAAGACTCCACTCATTTGTCCAGCCATCAAACAACATGCGCTAAAAAACTGATGCAAGCTAATCTGGAGAACGGGGGAACCAATGGAAAATGGGGAAAACACGCTTGTGCAGAGTGCGGCAAAAAGTTTACTACTAAACAAAAAATGTTTCGGCACCAATGGATTCATCGAAAAAAAACTCATACTTGTGAGATATGCGGCTCTCAATTTGAGAAACAGAATCAATTGGACGAGCATCGATTGTCAGCGCATCCTGGCGATTCTCCGTTCACCTGTACCGAGTGTGGCAAGAGTTTCGTCTCGAGGCAAGGACTTTGGGAACACGGGCGAACCCACGCCGGCAGCCCGGCCCATTTTCATTGCGACACTTGTTCCAAGACTTTCTCGTCGAGGCAGGGCTATCTCATCCACCATCGGACTCACACCGGCGAACGACCTTATGGTTGTAAATTTTGTTGGAAAGCTTTTCGCGATGGTGGGACATTGAGGAAGCACGAGCGTATACACACGGGCGAACGTCCTCACGTGTGTCCTCTGTGTTCACGAGCTTTTAATCAAAAAGTTGTGTTACGAGAGCACGTCCGATGGGTCCACGCAGCTGGGAAGAACGAAACGGAGGTCAGTGGGCCACCGTATCCTTGTCCGTTGTGCGGCGCCCTCAACCAAGATCGTGACGAATTGTGCGCCCACATTGTCAAACATTCTGACCAAATGATCGCCGAAGCCAAAGCCAAAACTAACAACAATGCGACGAAAACTAAAGCATCGAAGAAAAAAACTAAATCTGTCACGACGACTGGTAAATCGGTCAAAGCAGAAGGCGTTGAAAGATCGATCTCCAGAAACGAAGAGACTGAAGCACTTCTGTCAATCCCGACTGACAGTGCCGAAGACGAAGCAACGCGGATGATCCTCAAGGATCAGGAAGTTGAGGAACAACTCCTTCTGGTCACAGGGGACAAGGATCTCGTTGATATTTCTTCCGAACAGGAGAAAAAAAACGATCAGAGTCTTCTCGTTTCTGGGCAAACTGCCATCATCACGAAAATTCGACAAACCGACGTTCTCCAGCTCATACAAAATGCCAAACGGCACGATACTCTTCGTCTCATTGCATCAGGCAAACCAAACAACACTCTCCATCTCATCACCAAACAAAATCAATCTTTGCCTGTACTCGCCATTAGAAATCCTCAGAGCCACGACAACTTTTCCAGCCAAATGTCCGATCCCGTTGACCCTCGCATCGCCGTAGACGACGATAACGTCACCGAGAACAGCTTGCAAGATGGATGCCTCATGGACGACGAAACCAATCATGTTAGTGCTGAACAAGTTGCGCAATTGTTTCACGAACAGGGACAACAGGAGAGTGATAATGACGATGGCGATGAAGAAATGGTTTGTGGCATATGCGGCGATGATTTTGACGATAAAAATGTTCTCATGGAACACGTCAAAATTCATATTTAAACATTTTTATTCGACCCCCCAACCTCCATTCCGCCGTTTTACAAATTTGTGATACTTCAAGGATTTATTACACCAGAAATATTTCAGTATTTATCAGTTCGCAAAAAACTCGATAACAATCCAGCCATCTTTAAACTTTACGAACATTTAGGTACGAGAATAAAATTATTAAATAGCTATTAACATATTGGTTGAAAGCCCGATTCGTCGTATTAAATAAGTTTGTTGATTTTGGATAATTTTATTTATTTATTTTTTACATTTTAGAGGCATTCATCCCTTCCATGAATCTTGATGTTATATTATTTTTGGCTCGGAATTTGAGAAACTATTCTGTCAATGGCTGAGAATTTTATTTCGCAAAATTCCAGAATTCCTCAATGTTTTTAGAGAAAATTACTAAAAGAGGTAAATCCAGAAGCAAAATTTGTATGCAGTCACAAAAATCATCCAACACGTTTCTGTAACGTAACGAAAAATAAGTCTGATTACCTGTCACAAAATAATTCGTCAAACCAATATGTTAATAACTTTTTATATGATCGAAAATCAATGATTCTGTAGTTTTAGAGATGACGGAATATTTTCAGACTTTTTACCAACTACGTTTCGAAAATCTGACCCAATATAATTATTGGCTGAGAAATATGTGTCATTCATCCTTTAATAAGATTCTTAGGGGCTGGACTAAATTAATCGACCGAATGTTGCCGATGGTATTTTGGATTTATTCTCGTGGTTCATATTTATTATTTTTTATATTTCAAAATAAAGTTAAAACCTTCGGATCTCTGCTGTCAAGCTGCAGCTATTGGCCTGTCGTTGAACTTCGTTCTGACATATATCTTAGAAAAATGAATTCAAAATTTCGAGGTGACGTTGCTCGAAAATCGCTTGCCGATTGAAACCACAGAACGCTCGATTCTCGAACGAATAGAACGTTTAACCTTTCGAAAATGTAATAATTCTCATGAAAGTCCCTTTGATTGTCTTCGTAAGAATAATCGAAATCTTTATTAAATAAATGCACCGTCAATGTGATGAAATATTTATATACAATATATATATATATATATATATAGTTTGTACATATACAAAGAACTTGTACCCTTTTCATTAGTCTTTATAATGCAACTGCGTACGCTTTCTTATGCACACACTTTTTAAAGTTTTTTTTTCGATAGGAACACTTGTGTGTGGATTTATAATATATGTAAAATAGCGATATAAAAAAGTTCTTATACGTGTTTAAGAAGATATAATAAAGCAAAATTTATATGTTGTACCGACAATTGAATTATTTCTTGGAATCAAGCGCATGTAAATAGTATTGGTCATTCGAATACGCGAGGTAAGCACCAACGAACTTTCTTCGGAAAATTCCGAAGCCCGCCGATTGTGGCCGAATCGCCAGTGAACGATGTAAACACAAATGTGGACATGTGCGTGCAGTGATAGTCTCGTGAATAATTAACGAACAATTTATTTTAAAAGTGATTAGCTAGTGCCATTGGATACCAAAGCTGCCAATGATGTTTGGATAAGCGGAGCTCCGTCATTGTTAAAGGTAAGTGCGTGAATTTTTCTAATTTGTTGTATTTTGATTGATTTTTAAGGTTAAGTCAGATTCTTGTGCCAATGGAACTGATTCTCAGAAAGTGTTTGTAGGATAAAGCTGTGATTTTAGTTGATAGAAATATGGAACAAGGAATATAATAATCATCAGCGAATTTTTAACTCGAATTCGATAATCAAAAGATTTGTTGATTTGAGAAAACGAAACATTTATTCCAACAATCGGTAACTCCACACTCGGTTTCCAATTCCTCCGCATAGCGCTCGTGCGCCTGGCATTGCCGCCCGTTTGATATTTTTGAGGTTAAGCACGCTTTGATCTCGCTACACCGGCAAAAACGTCAAAATATTGTTAGCAAAAAAAACAAAAAACATCGAACTCGTGCTTCTCGTTGGAAAAGTTTTGAAATTTCAATACAATAGTGTTCTGCACGCGGAACAACAAGTGAAAAATAAAAACAAATCGACAAAATGCCCACGTGGACGCAGATTCAAACTCAACTTCGAAACCCAAACAATCCAGTTGTATTTTTCGACGTTTCGGTGGGTACGACGGAAATCGGTCGTATGATATTCGAACTCTTCGAAGACGTGTGTCCAAAGACTTCAGAAAACTTTCGTCAATTTTGCACTGGCGAATATAGGAAAGACGGTGTTTCACTGGGTTTTAAGGGCGCGATATTTCATCGTGTTATCAAAGACTTTATGATACAAGGTGGTGATTTTGTGAACGGCGATGGTACTGGAGTTTTGAGTATTTATGGTGGCGGAACATTTGCCGACGAGAATTTTATTCTCAAGCACGATTCGCCCGGGCTCTTGTCCATGGCAAACAGTGGCAAAGATACCAACGGATGTCAATTCTTCATAACCTGCGCCAAGTGCAATTTCTTGGATGGCAAACACGTCGTCTTCGGAAGAGTCATCGACGGCCTTCTCGTCATGAGAAAAGTTGAAAACGTACCTACCGGACCTAATAACAAACCCAAAATACCTGTTACCATATCCCAATGTGGACAAATGTAGAACATTCATTTTTCGATCAATCAATTATTCTGTAATTTAATTAATTGTGAAAAATAAACAAATTTTGTATTTTTAATCCTGGCTTCTTTAATCGAACTCAAAAACTCACTCATTATTTCACAATTTTTGCAAATTCATTTTATTCCTGATTGAAAAAAGATCTTCCTGAGAAGCTCCGGTGTTATTTATTCGAACTGCAAAATATGTTGCGAGTTGCAGATTTAAAAAAGCAACAAACGAGACCAGCTGCGTCATGAGACACTGCTGTGTCATGGGAGATTAGATTTTGACGCATTGAAGTGATTTTAACGATTAACAAAGTTTTGAATAACATGGAAAAGTAGAATATAAATGAATAGAAAGAAAATACAGAACCTTTGCTGTATGTTGCTGCCAAACAAATTGAGAGAAATATATAAACAGCTTTCTTTTTTTATGTGTATTATTCAGAGAATTTGACACGAAAAAGTACTAGTTTAAATCAACGCATAGGATGAGAATGTCACTTTTGATGAAAACTTGCTGTTTTTGAAATGGAAGAACAGTGAAATTTATCTTCACTTCGTGTTTGTATTCTACTTCTTACCATTTTATTCTTCAACCATGTTTTATATAGAAGAATACAGTAAATCAGCTTTGGAACATGTGAGATTCATTTTTATATCGTTCGGTTCATTCGGTCTCAACGTCAAGAAGTTTGTATACGAAATTCGTGTACAAGTTTCAATATATCGAGTTTTTACTCTCCAGTATTTTGTTGGACTTATATTCTCAAATTGAGTTTGATTTCGTTTTTTTAAAGAAGCAACGAATTGTTGTTAAATATTGTCAGGTTGTGGGCACAGAGTTATTTATTTTTCTGTACATCGTCATACACGTTAAGTTTCAAATGTTCACTTTTTCAATTTAAAATTCCACCAAAGTTTTGCGTCACGACATTAGAACAAAAACGAATAGTCATAGATTTATATTCTAATCTAGGCTTCAGTTTATTTTGATTTTTTTATTACGTGGAACACCCTTTTCTTTTAATCACTATAAATGTATCTAAAGTTCGACAATCAACGGATAACAGTTTTTTTTTTCGACACATTTCTATTCTCACACTTTTTATACGATATTTATCATAATCAAGTCACGAATATACGAGATAATATATATTTTTAAAGAGTATCGATTCTCTATTTTTAATTTTCTCTATTTTCACTATTATTTTTGAGTATCGAAGTTCTCACACGATTTTTTGCATTCCACGAAATCGTAGATTACACACAGTCTTTCGACGACGTTTTTTCAATGTTCATTAATATTCAATCAAAGTCCCGACGACGATTTAACAGCCATGGTTCATCCCAAGTACGGCGACATCGTCGGCTTTTTATTTCCTGGGGTTTCACGAAAACGTGAGATGTTGAAAAGCGTACCCCTAGCGACGAAACATTGTACGAATCAAGATGGTGACAAAAGCACGCCTTTTTCACACGTTTTTGAACAAATTAATAAAAAATGCATGTCTTGGTGATTCGTTCATTTGTTCGTTTCTTCACTAAATAAGTGTTTCATGGCATACGGGAATTCCCTCGTCATCGGGCTCGCTAGCTCAGGTCAACGAGGATGAATTTCTTCTTAATCCTCGAGTAGGGACCTCGAGCAGGACCGCGGTCTACCGATCGTTACAGACCGAATCGTCGTCAATCTGTGAATTATTATCTTCGACAACCATAATTGGTGTGGCGCCATCATGAAGTCCCTGCTTCGATTTAGCCTTTTTGAAGGCATCCCTCGTAACACTTCTGGTAAAGCTGAATTTTCGTACGAGTTTTTTGTCCAATGAGATAGGACTTTTTGGACTTTTGGCCATAAATTCAGCCTCCGGACCTTCGTAATGAGCCAACAAGACTTCGCTGGCGTGTTCCTCGATCACGCTGATCGCGTATTCCACATCTTCGATTGTTGGGTTTTCACGAACGAGGCAAAATCTTATGATATACATTCCCTTCATCCTGGATGGGATCATGTGAAGTTTGCCCGATGCGTTAATATTAGCCAGTAATTCCTGATTTATTTCATCGCTTTCTTTGAGACGAAAGCTCACAAGGCCCATTCTGACGTCGTTCATAACTTCGAAGCGTTTGTTCTTTCGTATCATTCCGGCAAAACGAGTCGCTAGTCTGATGTGATTACGAATATAATTTTGAAGACCGGTTATTCCGTAACTTCGCATCACGAACCAGAGTTTGAGAGCGCGGAATCGTCGGCTCAGGGGAATGCCCCAATGGCGATAATCGATCGATTCGTTTGAATTGGCGTGTTGCAAGTAAAGCGGATCAACTACAAGAGCCGAAGTGAGTTTAACCCTGTCTCTGACCCAAAGGCAAGAACAATCGTAAGCCACGAGTAGCCACTTGTTAGGATTTGTGTTGAACGAGTCTGCGTGTTCCAGTCCGGCCATGAGTGGTCTTAGCTCAGGACAAATAAAACAGTTGCCAGCGTAAGCAGCATCAACGTGTAACCAAACACCTCGAAATTTCTTGCAAATCGGTCCAATCTCAACGAGGTTGTCGAAGGAACAACAACCCGTGGAACCCAAAGTCGTTGAGACAAAAAATGGCACGAGACCATTAGAAATGTCTTCTTTGATAGCTGCCTCCAAAGTAGCACCGCGAAGAGAACATTTGTCGTCGGGCTCTAGAATACGCAGTTTTACCAAACTTATCATCGCTGCTTTTTCCACACAAGAGTGAGATTCCGTTGAACAATAAGCCACAAGCCTCGGCAGAAAACTCGAATCTTCCATCGATGGTTTTTGCTTCTTGAGAATTCTTATCGCGTGAGTTCGAGCTGCTAGCATCGTTACCAATATGCACTCAGATGCCGAACCCTGTATCACACCTCCGCCTTTTGACGTTGGTGATTCTGTGAGAAATTCACGTGGCAGATTCATTGCTTTTGCAAACCAATCCAATACTATTGCTTCCAATTCCGTACAAGCCGGACTCGCCGCCCAAGAAAAACCAATGCAGCCTATCGTATCGGAGAGCATGTCGCCTAAAATTGATGGAAACGAATTGCCCGATGGGAAGTAAGCGTGGAACTTTGGATGCTGCCAATGGGTTATCTGCAAATTATAATACAAATGGATTATTTTTCAATTTAATAAAATAGATCATTCGAAATGGCCAATTTGTAAGAAATATTCAAACACATTCAGTGATGCAGCGATGGACGCGCAGTCGATGGGTGGCTCCGGCGATCATCCAACTTAAGCGGGTTCAGTGCTCGGTTGGGTGATCGCTTAGCCAAGCAACCGCTCGCGTACCAATAACTGAGTCAAAGGCACTTTTCCTGAGTTTCTAATGATTCTAATCATTTGAGATTCAGTTGAAATATGGCTGCCAGCATCGGCCTGGATTTTCACAGTTTTTCCATTGGTTTAGAAGACACACTTCGAAGAGTTTCACGGGAAGAGGAACAGTGAAATGGAGAACAAAGTGGCATACGCAGGAATATAAAAAAAAGAAAGATACTAAAACTTACCCCTGGCATTATTTTGCTTTCAACGTCCCGCATTATGTTTTCCCAAGTTTCTGGTTTGCTCGGGGCTTCACTGGGCAGTAAAGGCCTCAGATAACCAGGATCAACATTCGCTGTTACCCTTCGACTCTCGAGAGTCCGCATATAATTGCATATATAATCGATCATTTCTTTACCGTGAACGCGAAATTCCTCGATATTCATATTGTCGTAGTGGATGATACAGAATAATCGGAACTGGCGAAATATCGATAAACTCTTTTCTTTAAATACACGCGAAAGTCAAAATATTTATCATTCATTCATTCAACAAGTCATTTACTGTGTACATTGACAATGGGATATGACTTTCTCCTCCTACAATTTTATTAAAATGTTTTGCACATCTGGAAACGGAAATTATTGAGGAAAACCAGTGAAAAATTGAACGATGTATCAATTCGGCGGCGACTTTGATTTATGAGTGAAACGAAAGTATGCTCAGAAATGAGTGAGATAATTTAAAGCACTTCCATGTTCATTCGGAAATTACAAAACAAATAAACGACTTCGCTGCTATATCGGTTCGATGCACTGATGTATAAAATTGATTCAATTATATCATGTGGCAAAAAATTAACTGAATAATATGAAAGTGGTCACTCGTCAAATGTTCTTTATGCCGCGTTCTTAACACGCTCGATTAGCAAAACCTCCACTATTCCGCTATGAGCTGCCACGACAGACTGCACCACCAGCCTCTTCGCGACTCGACTTTATAAACCCCGAGCACAGTGCGGGCATCCCAGTCTCCTCTATTTTAATGGACGAAAAAAAAAAGTTCTAGCCAAACCCCATAACGTTAATTACTCAATCAGGCCTCAAATTAGTTAATCAATGTTTTTTTAACGAAGAAAATCACTATATAATATTCTATAATTAATCGACGGAATTTTTTAATGCACAGTATACTTTATCATGCTATTTTGAGTGATTTTATGATCGTTTATTAATTTCTAGCCTCAGTTAATTATCAATTAATCAATTACGACAAAATAATCATTAAACAAACCCTTCGAAAATATTCTCTATTTCAATCGGTCTGGATAAATTGTTGCCATGATTATATTTTCAAATACTCATTAAGATCAATCCCTTTTGAAAATAAATACAGATATTGTTCTTATTTATTGTTCAAGGCGATTTCCACACGTGCAGATAAATAAACAATATCCTATTTGTGTGTATAAGCATTTTACGAGATCATTTCTCGTGCGAAACGTTGTTGTTGGGTTCGAGGCTCGAGAACGACCATTGGCTAACATGAAACACGTACAGGGGTAAAATACTCCCTTAACGTTTATAAATAGACCCTTACTCTTCACCTACATTGACATGACTCCGTTGAAGCGACGAGCGACAGGTCACCGCTCAATCTATGTAATAAACTCCCATAGCCGTTCTATCCTCACCGTCAACAATGTCTCTACAGTCTTTTCTACGTAAAATCATTCCAAATTCAAATTAATCACTTCATCCCTCTGGAAGCATACATTTTTCCTTGCGTACAAATTCACTTAAAGTTTAGTCTTCGGTGATTTTTGTCCTCGAAGTCTACGAGTCTGAATCCGCAATGAGGAAATACAAAATAAATTGTTTTTTTATTTTCCAAAACAAAAGCTATCACATCGAATCTTTTGAAAAAATTCTTCAAAATTCTTTGGAGTGTATTGAGTTTCTAAAAAAAATTACGAAACCTTTGCAATTAACGAATAATTTTTGTTGCATTTATGAATGTCCCAGGGCTCAACGGGTTAATTAATTATTATCAAATTTAGAGAAAATTCACAAACCAACTTCCGAGTTGTCCATTTATTTATTAACTTTTGATTTTCTTTTCAATTGTACAAACCAAGGAAACAAATTCCATAGGAATTTTATCAAACATCACTGAATCGATTCTTTGATTAAATTCAATCTTTAGCCTAAATTTAAAAAAAATCATATCATGCCGCCAGATTAGGCTGAAGAGTTTTATAATCCCGGAAACGACTGATTTTGCGCGAAGCAGCCTATACATCAGGAATATATTTTATGATGGATGAAAAGGATTTTTTGCGCATCGTTTCCCACGGTAAATGCTTTTCTCGAGCCCTTTACGAATCGATTCTCATTCATTCACAGAACTAATTGAATCATCGATTTTGTACACGACCCCAGGAAGACACGAAGCGTCGAACACGAATCATGGCAGACGAGACGTCGTTGACACTGAAAAAATTTATAGCCATTTTTCTTTTTTTTTTTTAATTTCATTTTATTTGACTTTTTTTCCATCACACATTTTTCTGAGATAATATTTCATAGTGTTTAGTCGATGAGATGTAACGAGGTAACAATCCAAACGAAATGCAAAGCGATCAGAGACGTACTTTTGCTGATTAACTATTATAATGACAAATTTCTATTCCCAATACTTTATAATGATAGTTATTTCACGTTTATTGAGTCTTCGATTGTCATCGAAACACAGATAGTGATAGAACTCGCGAAATAGTTGTTTTGTCATGAAGAATCTTCAAATTAGTGACTTTCATTTTGTTTCAGTCGTAATTATTATAGAGGTTAAATCTGTTTTTTTTTTTACGATATTCTTCGTTCATCTTGCCACTTCCTAATTCGCCATCGTAGATATGCAAGGTTCGCCAAAAGTTTGATGCTCGATATTTAATTTGATGTTTTATTTCTTCTCGCCATGTTATTTTGATCCTCATTACGTTCGACCATTTGGTGATCTGCCGCGTAACGGTGAAGCTGCAGGTGACAATTCGGGGCTGCAACCATTGCTGCTACCGCGTCGACTTCCTGCGCCACCCGTTTTCAATCGAACCATTGTGTCCAAGTGCCGAAATCTGAAAATAAGAAATATCAACACCATCAAATTTCATTTTATTCGAATACAATGAAATACAACGAAAAAAAATCTGTTTTCGAAGAAAATAAAGATACAGGTTTGTTTTTTTCGTAAACGACTTTTTTCATCCAAAGCTCATTTGTTGATGAACGATTACCTGAGAGAAAGTTCACTCGTTTCACCGTCCTCACGCGATTGCATGAAATATGCAAGTGGCCAAGATATCCAGGAACGTCTAGAGGAAAAAAAATCACAATAATAAACGAATTATAATTAAGAACTTTTTTTTCCTCGTCAAATAACAATAATTATAAAAATTTACGCCGGATGAGAATTCGATCCAATTCCACCAATGGTCGCTTGAGTCTCCAATTTAGCTTCTGGTCTGTTCGGTGTTTTGGTAAATCCCGGTTGAATTGCAGGATCCGATACCATACGAACGAAAAATGATCTTCTCTGTTCGAGAGTTGCCTTTCTTTTCTTTTCGCGAATGTCTGCGAGCTCGTCCATAACATCCTTTGACTCGAGGATCTCGGACAGGAAATCCGTTATGACGTTCCATGCTATTTCTGAGGAATACGATAAACAAAGGCTTTCGTATATTATTTTGCGTGTGATTTATTATAATTATTTGAAACGATTGGGTAGCAGAGAAATCAGGCATTTGTTGGCAATGAAATTGAACGTGTTTTGAGAACAATTCATAATCCTAGAACTTTAAATCGGCTCCTTAATCAGTTCGGTTGCACGTACCAACGTCTTCGGACGATGCTTGTGGCGAAGCAAGAGCAAAACGTATGGTGTATCGTTGATTAACCTTCGCTGGCACCATGTGAATTTTTCCCGAATCATTAATGGCGCTCAGTAGTTTTTGATTTAGTTTGTCAGACCCCTTGGCTCGAAAGCAGACCAAACCCAGCTGGTGAACGAAATATGATTAATAGCTGGTGAACTTAATTATGATTAAGCTTCTGCAAATGTGATATCGTGGAATTTCGCATTCATTGGTTGATGATTACAAATGATGGAATAAATAATGAAAAAATTGACAAACTGACCAGTACTTCATTGCACAATTCAAATCTCGAGTCCTTCTTGACAAGCGCCTCGAATTCTTTGGCAAGTCTCAGATGATTACGAATGTAGGACTGTAGACCGGAAATTCCATAACTCCGTATGACGAACCAGAGTTTGAGCGATCTGAAGCGTCTGCTGAGGGGTATACTCCAGTGTCTATAATCGATAGCTGTGTCTGCATGAGTATGTTGAAGATACAACGGATCAACGACGAGGGCACTGGTCAGTTTGAAACGATCTCGAACCCACAGACAGGAACAATCAAAATTTGTGAGCAAAAATTTATTCGTATTCGTATTGAAAGAATCGGCGTACTCGATTCCTGCCATTAAATATTTTAGTTCCGGGCAGATGAATGAATTTCCGGCATAGGCTGCATCCACGTGAAGCCAAATCTTAAAAAATATATTTATTTTTATTTTTAATAACCCTGCTTTTGATACGAAAAAAAACAAGTCAATCAACAAGTCACTTACGCCCGGATATTTCTTGCAAACTGGACCAATTTCCTTAAGATTGTCGAAAGAGCAACAGGCTGTAGTACCGAGAGTAGTCGACACGAAAAAGGGCACATAGCCTTCAGCGATGTCAGCCTCAATTGCCTGGAAAATACGAATGCGATTAATCCCGCGATCCATCGATTTTGGTTTAAAAAAAGAAATGGGAAAAAAGCACCGTAGACAATAAGAATCAAATAGTTTTTCTCGCGTATTTATGTTTATAGAATAAACTGACTTTTTCTATGAGATCGATAACCTAAATTAACTTTGAGGTTCATGTATGAAATGGGCAACATGCAATCTCTTCGTTATTACGAACCTGATGGAAAGTTTCTCCACGCATAACGCTCTTTTCGTCAGGCTCAAGAATTCGAAGCTTAACGAAACATATCATGGCGTCTTTTTCGACGCAACTGTGGCTCTCGCGACCGCAATAAGCCATTAATTTTCCGAGCAAAGCTGTCTCATCGAGGTGCGAATAATTCGGTGATTCTTTAAGTCTCGCGATAGCTTGAGCCCTCGCGGCCAACATACATACGAGAACGCACTCGGAGGCTGAACCCTTTACACCATTCGGATTAATGAACAATCAAGTTATTCATTTACTCGGAAAATAATCATTTAATTAACTTTATTATTTGTTTTTAATAATAATGAACTTGCTTGTATTACTCCACCTCCTTTGCTATTTGGACTGAAGTACAAAAAGTCGTTGGGCAGTCCAATTGCCTTGCCTGCAAAATTAATTAATCATACGGAAAAAAATGACATTTCTCAAATACTCCGTTAAAAAAATAAAATTAAACAAAAACATCGAGAATTTACCAAACCAATCGCAGACAATCGTCTCAAGTTCTGTGCAAGCTGGGCTGGCAGCCTAAAAACGGAGTAATCATAATTACGTATGAAATAAAATCCACCCGCTAATCTTTCGAGCCATCGTAAAACTAATATTGTCCCCCCAACTTTTCCCAGTTTTTTTTTTAAATAATTGAACTAATATTTGAACAAGAAATACCACGTTTTTCAATTCTAAATGGTGTCTGGAACATCGATAATTGTAAGAATAAATACAATAGAATCATAAAAAAACAATTTCCTACCAAAATACTAAGTCATCGGAATATCGATTTCTTCACGAAGTCAATGCACTTTGAGGATTTTTTCAGAATTTATTTAAAAAATTTCCTACGGTGAGGTTTTCTTTATAAAAATGAAAAACGATTCCCTTTTAAATCCCAATTTTGAACTCTAATTCGTATTCAGAGAGACCAAAGACCCCTCAGTAAGAAATTTCAAGTCAATGACCCGTGAAGGAAAAAATACAAATCAAAAGGTTAACACACATGACCCCAATTATTATTCAATTAAAATGAGAAATCATTTTGTGTAGGGAACAGTTTAATTTTTTGACACTTCTGCACATTTAAATCAATTGAAACAAGTGTAATTGATTATGCAACGATACTGTTGACATTTTCTAGTTTTTTAAATTGATCTAATTGCGTTTGAATGACGGTGTCCGGCATTATCCACCGTCCGGGGTTACCCAAATCTCCCGAACGAAGAATGAACACAAAGCAACAAAAAATGATTTATATGAAAAGATCGAAATCAAAAAAGAAACAAAGCCAAAGAGACGGTTCAAACAGAATTAAGTGATTCATCAGAAAATTGAATATACACTGAGATCGAGATTGGGGATGATGGTCAATATTTGAGGGTCAGCTATATTGGGGATTAAGTTGAAAAGCTTCGAAGAAATTTGTGGCTTAGATTCCTTCAATATCGATCCCGTCTTTCTCGCTTGCACGTTTTTTTTTTTTTTGCACAAACCCATGAGAATCCGATGCATCCAATGGCGTCACCAAGCATGTCACCCAGAATCGAAGGATATGAATTACCTGCTGGGAAATAGGCGTGAAATCGTGGGTGTTGCCAATGAGTTATCTGGAATATCGAATAGAAAATTGAGTACGTGCCCTTTAAACGCGGTGGTAATATTTGCGGGAAATCGTTGAAATTGTAGGAAATGAGAAGAAACACTTTCATTTTTTCTGAAACTTGCGAAATGATATTCCCAAAGAAGATGGAAGCGTTTTTTAAATGTTTATGATTTTCGAATTTCAATGTAAAATACACGAAAACGAAACTTACTCCTGGCATTATCTTCGATTCGACATCGTGCATTATTTTGTCCCAGGACTCAGGTTCCTGGGGTGGATCCGATGGAAGCAAAGGTCGAAGATATCCAGGACCAACATCCGGTGTGACACGGCGATTATGAATGTTGCTCATAAAATCGCATATGTATTCAACCATCTCTTTTCCCCTAACCCGAAACTCTTTGACGTCCATTTTCGGACCTTTTAAGAAAATGACCCCCTTAAGAATGAAGAAACTCTTTAGTGAATGAGAACTTGAACGGCAGCACTTTTTATTTGATGTGAAATAAATTTACGCGCTATTGACAAGCAAGAACTATTTGTTGGATGTACAGTGTACTTATTTTTTTTCTCGTTTATTATAATTATTTATCATTTATTTAATCTTGTAATCTCTTTACTTGCACACAATCTATGAAAAATTGAAAATATCTCACTTGACAAATGATAATTATTTCGTCCAACACTTCGCAATGATTTTTTAAAAATATATTTTGAAAAAAAGAAAACCCTGAATCTCGATAAAGATTTCTTTTTTTTTCGAAAAACAAACGTTATTGCAATAAAAATATATGGAAACTCGAGTCGAAACCGCGGTAGACACGATCCGATGCGATCGGGAGCTCGAACAAGAATCAACCGGATACAGGAAACGTGGAAATTTCATTGAAACGAAGAACAGAAAGAGCGAGAGAGACAGAGAATAAGGACCTTTGACAGAACACGTATATATCTATACATGAATTGTTAGAAATTCTTCAAGATTACGTGCGCAAGCGTCTCCTCCGGTTGTGCGAAACTCCCCCCCAAGAAGAAGATGAAGAATAAGAGGGGAAAACTGTCCACCCCTGTTTTCTTCACCCCCAAAATAAAGATGCTTTCTCGTAATCCCATTGAATCGTGATATTCATCCTGAAATAGATTCCTTGTGAATTTTGTCATTTCTTTGTAGATATCGAGTTTGTCAAACAAATTAATATTTACTTTTGCATAATGTCCTTCAAATAAACGCATTGTGTAATAAACAAGAATAACTCACTATAAATATTGACGATATTGATGAAAATATTATTATGTGGATAGAAGAGAATTCGTGACTTTGAATGATTGATAATAACCATAATGCGAAATTGAATGAAAACTTGTTAAACTTTCTTACATCATACAAGAAATTTGTGTTTATTTTCACAAAATTTTGCATTTCGTATTATAATAATCGTAGGGTTTTCTCTTGTTTTTATTTCTGCATGATTTCTCATGTTTATTGTTTTATCTTTTTTTTGTTTTGTTAACCTTAACAATGATTTTGGTGAAATTTGATTTCGATTATTTATATTGTTAACACTGGAGTATTCCTGGTTGGGTACTCGAGTAAATTGAATGTTCAGCGGTGTCTCATAGTCATGGTAAAATAGAAGGAGATGCATTATTAAGAAGTTGTCACGAGCAGTGACAGAGTCGAAGATTCATCTCAACCGGATCCTTGAGAAAGCCATATCCTAACAGTGAAATTCGTATTCACGAAGTGCTCGACAACTTGGATGCTCGAGTGTTCCTTTACTTACGATCGACACCCAATTATCATATCAAACGCCATTAATTGCTCCTCATGACCTCTATGGAATTGAGAACGCGAGAAATGTTTTTATTTTCTTGTTTTTTATAGGTCATTTACGTTCAGTAATATTTTCGTGAATGGACTAGTTTATGATCTAGTTTAGTTGTTTAATAGTTAAGGGGGAAAGTCTAGACGGAAAGTTATTAGGGCACTTTCTTCCCTTCCAGCCAGTCCTCGCTTTATTTACTCCCCTCTTTTTGAAGGAGTAATTGTCCATGAAATTCCTGGAATTTGAGAGGGTCAATTTTGATACTCTTCGCTCATGATTCACGAGGACCCACGATCTTCATTTTTTACTGCATTCGCCCTTGGACAAAGAAAGTAATTGAAAAATTTCAATGTACAGAATTTGTACCTCTTTTCTACAGCATTTAATGAGCGAAGGGCTCGATCGTAATATGAAAACTAAAGTTTTACAGGTTTTTCGAAAGATCATTTTTTCAGGAAATTTTCGATGGGCAGAATGTGTTTTTTTTTTTGGTCCTTTTATTTTTTAAATGTGCGTAAGGAAAATGGCCATTCTCCATCGAGCAAAAGCTATGAGGGTATAAAAAACTTTCATAATGTTGGAATGCAAGGGTGCCCCAAGGAACGATCGCGGGGAAGACGGGGTGGGATCCTTAATAATGCAATATGGCGCCCAGTAGTCGCGGCGCTATGCTCGCTATGCCGCATACCACCACCATATACGCCTACGCCTCCCCCCTTTCCCCTTCCAACCCCATTCGCACTCTACAAACCATTACACAAATATATATATGTATATATAAATATATATGGGTTTTTCTGTATTTACAGCGATGTAATTTCACATTTTTAAATATTTTTATTCTCAACTTTCTCTATATTTCCAGAATCTTATATTTTTAGATCTTTTTAAATCCGAGCTTGAATTATAAAAAAATTAAAAAACAAATTTGATTCGTATCAACTTTTTGTTCGATCCAGACAGTTAGCAAATCACCCAAAACAATTCGTTGTTACTCTTGGTCACAGATCATAGTTGTAAAATGAAGAGACTAAAAAAATCCGGACAGTTCCAATGTATTTGTCATTAATTTTCTTTGCATACCGTGTAGAAAATCAGAACTTACGATTTTTTGATTTGTCAAGTAAATTAACCTATTTATTAAATTTATTTAGTTTGATATTGAAGAAAAATGTGCTAGAAAATGTACAAACTATTCTTTCAGTGTTTCGAATGTTGTTTTTTTTTGACACTGTGGCTGATTTTATATGGAATTGCCCATATATATGTGGCAATTGAATGCTGATTGCAAAATATTGATGGTTTCCTCAGGCGTTCAACCCCATTTCTCTTTAACTCTCGACTCCCATCAAACCGTCAACGAATTTACTTCCAGGAGGTACAAGTCATATCCTTGGATTAATTATTGTTTTATTTCCTCAGCGATCACTTCCTCCCGATATTTATTTTTTCGGTAAATGGATAATATTCGATAGTTTTTTCCGTTATTTGACATCGTTTGATATATTTGGAAAATTCTTGAGTAATTTATGGCGAGTGATAAAAAGGGTCGAAGGCACACAGGACTGTGAACTCGTGACCTACATACCCTTGCGGAACGGGGTTCAATGCGAATACAGATGATCCCCCATTGTACGAATAAACCCTAAACCACAAAGGTTTAAAATTTTTCCCCTTAATTATGTTTGAGCTTTCAAAAATGCAGCTCGTTATTTTTTAGATGGCCAGATCGAAGCTGAAAAAAAAGAAACAAATAACAACGCTGACTGACGAGACTCCAGTGGATGAGACCAAAATTCCGATTCCAAATTTACCTGACACATTCTTATGGATGAAAGTGAGCAAATATTTATACAAAAGCATTCTCGTTCATGAAATGAGTGATAAAAAATATTTTTTCTTTTGTTTTTCATAAAAACAAGCAGAAATCGGCCATTCGGAAAATCGTAAACACGACGGATGTGACTTTTAAATATATCACTTATTTTTTTGTTTATTATTTCAGGTAAAAAGTGGCACAAAGATAAAAAATGTTCTTGAATATTCGTTGAAAGAGTTTTCCTGTAAAGGCTGTGTTGTTTGGAGCGGTGCTGGTCAAGGTATTGGAAAAGTCATCACATGCACTGAAATCTTCAAGAGGAAGATTTCAGGCTTGCATCAAATCACTAAACTTCGATATGTACAGTGAGTCTCAAATTTCATGTGACTTTTTATTCAACTTGTTAGCTCATTCGTTGAGGCTCAACAAATGATTTTTTCAGGTCCAATAATTCGAAGGATCAAACAAAGAACGAGAACTCAGCGATAGATCGCATGGTGCCAGAAATTTATATTCTGCTGTCAAAAAATGTTCTTGATTCAAAGGAACCAGGGTGAATACATTTTTTTTAACTATTATGGTTACTAACGTTCTTCACTGTCCTCGAGTCATCGATAAATTTCTACAATTGTTTTATGCTAAGTCTATTGCTATAATTAATCCAAGAAATGGTTGACTTGTATATTAAAACGATGGTTTCATGAAAGCATCAACTGATAAATACAAATTTCTATGATAACACAATTTTATTGAGATTTTTAACGAAATGATGTGTATCCAATATTTCAAATTTTCAAATTCAGATTCGTAATCAGTCAATTTTCAGTCAATTGCTCGAAAGAAAAAAATGTAAGGCTCAAAAAGTAAAACCACACGACATCAAAACATCACGAAAAAATCAGGGTCAAGAATAATTGAGACGATGAATTGATAGAGAGTTTGTTGAGGAACAAAAAAACGTGGCATATGAATATTGATGAAAAAGAAAACGTATCACTCTTTAAAGAATCATGAAAAAAATTTGACATGATGGAGTTTTGTATTAAACAGTTGATGGTTTCGCAAATCCATGTCTTTTTATATTTTTTACCCTGAATTCTTATTGCGAAGCACGTTAGTTATTTCAGTAAAAAAAATTGAATGTTTAACGAAGAAAGATTGAAAAAAATCATTTTGCATGAAATCGCAGCTATCAGGCTCCAGGCGTTTGTTCCATGTTCCAAAACTCCAAAGTCAAGGAAACATCATTAAACGAAGAGAGTGGAGAATTAAAAAAGACTCGAATGTCAGGGGTAACTGCGGAAGAATTTGCTTCAATGGGTTTAAGGACTGGCCAGAAAAGATCTCGACCAACGAATCCAGGTCATTCGTCGTCGAAGAAATCGAAAAATAAACTTGACAATGGAACTTGATAACAATAAAAATAAAAATTTATATATATTTTGATAGAAATTTTATTGTTATTTAATCGATACATACATACGGATAATTGTCGAAATTAATTATAGTCGCAGCTCACTATTATTCCTGCTTAATTGTCGAAGAGATGGATGAAATCTTAGATATTTTTGTTTTTCCCAAAATTCCTCGAATTAAGTATGTACGTGTGTTTCATATTTTTTCAGATATTATATATTTACAGGACTTATTATGTACAGTGTTATATTTTCGTAATTTTCGTAGCTGACAAAAGAATTCAAGCAACAATATTTTGCCCAAATGTTTGGGTTTGTTTCCTCCAAATTTCGTACGTACGAATTAAAATGAAAATCAAAGAGATGAGATGACTATAAAATACCGAGATGCGTGTATCAAAAGGCAGTGATATGACATCGGGCACTGATATTGCTTCGAGAGGTACGTCAACGAATTCGAAGAAAGCACTTTGTCCCCTCAGATTACGAAAGACTCAAATTTAGTAATTACACGTCGTAGGAGCTTTCGGTATTTATTCGCAACAAAGTTTTTTCGGTCGCAGCTTAATTCTTGAAAAAGAAAACTCTTGTAGATTTCTTTTATTGGACAACAATCGTTTTTTTCTGTGAGTTCTCGTTTTTTGTTGCGATTATCGATCGTTTTGAAAAATGAAGCGAGAAGAACGAAGAATTCGAGGAATTTCAATGTTTCAGAGTTTCCCAGCTGGCGGTTCTGTTCCATTCAATAAATATTGGAACAACAGAAATTACTAGAGAGCTCGATTTTCCTCTCGAATCCGCCAGCAAGGGGCTGATTAAATGAAAAATATTTCTAACAATGTCCTCGTCTATAGGATCCAAATATACGTCATTAGCAACTGTGTTACAACATTTATTTACTATCACTGACACTATTATTAAGGTTTACAGCATTTTTTCTCTTTCGCTCGCTTTCTTTCTTGTATCATATAATTTTTTCGTCTATTCGACAATTCTATTTCGCTACGAGATAATTACAATTATTCTCATTTTCGATCTTCTCTCGCTACGAGTTTCGAAGGATTGATCAAGTCGAAAAGAATGAAGTTTCTTCGTTCCATTTTCGATCGAATCGATTGAAAATCGATGCAACATTATGTTATTAAATGTAGAAACAAATTTGGTCTTTTTTTCCAAGAGAAAATCGTTTAGCTTTAAAAAACG
Organism: Campoletis sonorensis; assembly: GCA_013761285.1. Classification (NCBI taxonomy): domain Eukaryota; kingdom Metazoa; phylum Arthropoda; class Insecta; order Hymenoptera; family Ichneumonidae; genus Campoletis; species Campoletis sonorensis. The sequence goes on from JACEOJ010000143.1 coordinate 86,220, forward strand.
AATGTACAGCAGATTTTCTCATTAAGTCCAGCGAAAAAAAAACGTGAAAATATCATTGTTGCTGAAAATTTGTTTTATCGTCGCAAAACGGTAAAATTATTGCAAAAAAAAAGTATATTTATTATATCGAATACGAATGTGACTTACGAACTAAATTATTTATAAATTAATATATATTTATAATAATAATAATACACATAGAACGTTGCGCACATTCGTGCTCGAAATTCCCGATTTTTGTTTAACAACTCAATCGACCATTAATTTGTTGGTTCATTTTTTGCATAAGTTTTTTTTTCGGCGTTTTGCGGATACAACTGATATTTCCCGTATAGCGAGATGTTTTAGTTTTCTTTTGCAATTCGTCATTCTTAAGTATACAAAAGTGAACGATTTTCTGTTGTTTATGTTTTTTTTCTTTATTTGTAGAAAAATCACACTCGATCATTAAATTCTACAGGAAAGTGGGATTTTAAAAAATCTTTCTATTTCCATAGTTATTTTCACGCTTCTGTAGCGTTCGAATTCGCGTTCATAATTTTTTCGTTCCACACTCTCGCGCCCGAGACAACGTCGTATACTTGCTTTTTTTTTGTCAAGCGACGCTTCTGTTTATGAGGAAATTGTTTCATGAGATTAAAGCTTAAAAAATGCTCTTATGCGTCGCTTTCGGTTGCTGCTGTCTCCTCCAATATCGGGACTATGAGATTGTCCGTAGACATCAGATTATACTTTGTTACGAATGTTGTAAATCTGCATCAAAACAAAAATCGAAGTGAAAACAGTTTGAAGATTCATTTTTCAAGCTCAAGGATCACTCGAATCTTTGAATTTCGAGAAGCAACACTTTTGACACCGTTTTTCCAATCTGAATAAGGAGTGATTCAGTACACGCAGAAAAAAGCAATAGTGGGATAAAATATTGTTCATTCCGATTGGTCGAATGAAGTAGAAAAATGTTACCCTTCAAATTTGCAACTGTCTCTCTCGCCCTCATGCTGGCTACACATTGCTTTGAGGTATATTTTTCCCCATCATTGCTTTTTTCATTAATTCTCTTAAATTTTGATTCTGCATCACAAATATTGTTAATTTAATAGAAAACGTGATGATGGATCAATTTCATACTTTCTATAAGGCAATCGTCTCCTTTAAAAATGAGTTAAATATTTCGAATGTATTTACCTGCGGCAGAGAAAAGTCTCACTCTCGAACTCGTCAAATATCGTTCGATGATGAAAATAAGCGTGAGAAAAGATTCTGTAAACCCTGCGACATACAGATCCCAGTTTAGCCACTGATGATTCTTTGATGCTGACTCTGTAAATACAAAATTCAAAATGCAACACTTAATATTTCTGAGTAATCTTGGAATATCATGGAAACAATCATTAAGAAATTGTTGATAATGAATAAATTCATAAAAAGGAAGTGCATGGATAAACGACTGCTCGGCCATCATCCGGCTCAAGCATCGATTGCTGGATTAGACAGTTTTTCCAAAGTTTAAAAAAATGTAAATTAATGGAAAACCGTGAAAAAATTTGGCGAAAGCATCATTAATAATTGATAGTAAAACAAAAAATAACCTGCTAGGAAAATATTTGTTGCTATTCAGCAAACAAGCTGCTCCGTCAAGGGTGTGTCTCGTATAATCAATGGCGGGACATTCCTTGGGTGTTTTGTGAGCGGCGCATAAAAATATCCACTGCTCAGTCGCAGTCATCTGGGTACAAGTGTCAGGATGACATTCCTCTTGCAATCGCACCGCTAAACCGTTCAATTCCATGCAGAATTGTCGCAGGTGCTCGTACTTCCAGACTCCCTCGTCCTGGGCGTCCGGCATGCTCAATATCCAGTCTATATTCTCTGGGTCGCGTCTTATCATCTGTTGAATATATTGTTGGACAGCCAGAGTGCTGTCCATCTCTTCGAACGGCTCGTCCGGCCATCTGCTAAAATCCTTTGAAGGAAAAACGAAAAAATTTGTTTTCAGTTAACAAAGTTTTCCACTTTTCTCAATTTTTTATTTTTGTACGACTTCAGGATATTCTGTGCAATGTGGAATAAAAAAATTCCTCTCTGATTTGCCCTTTTGCCTTTCATTTTTACGAGTTTCCCCAATTCCATGAAAAAAACCCTGTGCAATGTTCAACTGTCAAAAAAATTAGCCACATGAACGTCACTTAAAAAATCTTGTTGGTAAAAATTGACCGACATAATGAGTAGATTCAACATAAATGTTTACTATCGTGTAAAAATCGATGTTTTTCGAAAGTTGCTCATTGATTTTTCCGACGAATGTCACGAGCTCCGGAAAGTATTAAAATCAATGAAAATACGCGACGAAATTAGATAAAAATTATATCAATCGATTTGTTAGAGTTCGAGGAGTATTTTTATTAGTGCAAATATAATTTTTATTAACCTTTGCCTTTGTTCCTGGCCTATTTCTTCTCAAGATTGTTGAGCCGTCCGCCATCTTCATTTTGTCAGTTGTTGCACCTTACAATCGACCAACTGTTGAGCCATAAACTCCCTAGAACTACGATGCCAGTGCACATTATTATTATTTCCAAGATGCCAAGTATGTAACTGTGAGACGAAAAGGATCTAGACATTTTTTAGGTGGTCAATCACTGACGAGAATAATCTAACGCATCGATGCACATTCATTTCACATACGCATTAAATTAAAACTGACGCTTATTCCTTCAACTAAACCTTAACAAATCAATCATTTGACAAATTAAGATTAAAAATTAGACATGCATACAAATTGTCGTAAAATTTCAATCACATATTAAAAAGCCAGTAGTTTCTACTCGCAAGTGAAATCCTAATTAGTGCTTGAGTGGGAGATTTTTTTTCGAAAACGAATGGTATTTCGAGAAAAATAAAAGACGTATCTTATTGATTGATCGAAGAAGAGCAATTCGTAACTTTCATTTTTCTTGCGAAATCAACTCTCCCAAAAAATAAAAACGATCAGCAGGACCACCTTAAAGGGATCTGTTAGTTGTACGGTCGGTAAGTCGCCTACCTCACTTTTTTTTTTTCACGAGGCTTGAATTATTAGGGAAAATTGAGCGAACAAACTAATAAATCCCCTCAAGAAATACCACGGTGTGTTGTCTGTAAATTTATAGGTTTAGCCTTCAATCAAAGTTAAATCTCAACGACCTGCTAAATAAATCGTGTTCAAATATTTGAATAATACGAAATATTTGAATTAGAAGTTCAACATATTTTCAAATAAGATTTTCCTCTGTGGTGTTAAGGATTTATTGGTTTCTTTTTCAAAGGATACCATCACGTGCGATGAAAAATCCGAGAAAAGGTAAGGGAAAGGAAAAAAAATCAAATGTTGGCGAATATATTGAAGAATAATATAGAATCGTATAGGTTCCAAGTGGACGTACCAAGGGGTAATACCCGCTGGTACGTGAGATCGCGTACCACTCGCATTATGTGACATCCACAAAGGAGAAAAAAAGAAAGAGCAAAAGAAGGGACCACCGCCGCCCTGACCAACAAGTGAAGAAACATCCATATGACGACGTCAAGAGAAAAAGAGATAAGAGAGAAAAAAGGGAGAGAGAAGAAGGAAGGAAAAAAAAGGATAGCAGGAGTGGCTCTTGCGTTCGGAGTTTGAGATAAAAATTTACCGCGGTCTCTCTGCCGGGTAGACTTTACAACGGCCGTAAATAGGATCGGCGGTTCGTGCCGTTAGAGCCGCCTAGTGTTATAGTATAGTACTAAACCTTACTGTCGCGCGGAAAGCGCTAGTGTCGCCTGGGTTGAGGAAGAGAGTACGAGAATAAGAAGAAGCAGAAGAAGGAGGAGAATGAGAGAAAAAAGAGGAGGTGGGGCGCGTCTGGTCGTAGCTTCTGTGCGATAAAATCAAGCTAGAGGGCTTACCAGCTCGCAGATCTAAACGAGCAGAATACAGCGTACCGAGAGAACATGAGAATGGGCTTTGGATGCTGTGTGCATGTGCTCTCTGTGAACTCGTAAGACACTGGAAGGAGAGAATGACCGTCTTGTCTAGAACATAATATGATAAAAAGAGGATGGGGTGAAAAGCAGAGGGAAATATTAGCAAGAGAAAAAGAGATATAGATAGAAAAAACAAGAGATGCCAAGCCAGACAGGAATGAATATAAACGCATATAGTGTTTCTCTTGGTGCGAAAGAACATTACGACTATCGTTCATCCCATTCGTCGTTCTTTTATTTTACGAGCTTCAGCCGCGACTGCACTCCGATTGTGTGTAGAATAAATGCTTTGTGTTCAAAGCTCAGGAGACTGATCATTTGAGATACGCGCTCATCTTCGTGACCAATCAGAATTTTTGATTGGCCTGAGTTTCTACATATTTACCCTGTACTCCGAGACTTCGATATATTCAAATTTTAGCCGCGCTTTTTTTCAGATCCTTAGCCGCCTGATAGAACTTTTTAAATAGAAGATATAAATACTCGGGATAGTTTTTCCTTTTAATTATTTTTAATCAACGATCGTACAGCGGTCTTTGCTTATTTTTGTTCGCTATCAGCGTTACTGCTGCTTCGGGCTTGAAAGTTTCGAGATTTGCTTTTCGCTTTACCGATCTTGCCAGCAACCGAACATGTTTGCAGACAGATAAATGTCGAAAGAGAGAGCGAGACGGACAGAGAGATGCTGTGTCCTGGATGGTTGGCTGTGTGCCACGCGAGTAAATACAGGAACACGTCAAAGGATATCGCGACCAAGAGAAAGAGAGAGAGAGAGAGAGTGAGAGAAAAAGAGAGAAAGGAAGAGATGGTGAGTCAAATCGTAGAATATCAGATAGAAATAGAGACAGGGAAAACGATAAAAAAATACGAGAGACACAAGTGGAAAAGAGAATTTATGAGATGTGAAGTCGAGTCTTGGACCGTCACATCTCTTTGCCTAGTGTCGCAAACTCGTATACATTTAGAATCCATGAAATATCTATTATTATATCACAAATCTGAAGTGTAATCGGTTCCGGAAATTCTCGAAATTCGATTTATGCAAATGGTTCAAAATATATTTCGCTCTCTCCCTTCCTCCTGAATATTGATGACCAAGTTACTAGAGGCAAACATATTTTAGCTACAGTTGAAAAAGTTAGTAAGAAAAAAGTGTAAAAAAAAGTGCTCAATACCTTTGGCCTCGATAGAACACCGGAAAAAATCAGCTTCCTAAACAAAGGATCGGAGGAGAAGGAAGTGCGATTGGATTAGAATGGATAGAATAACTCATGCAGAAATATGTCGATGGCTTAAAGACAAAAGGGCACGTCGTGAGCGAACATGAACATAACTTTTGGCGATTTTCTGGGTTCCACATACGTAACATCTCTATCCATAAAAGATAGAGATACCGGAGCGATCGATAAACACTTGGAACGAAAGATATTGTCTCAAAAAATCGCGAAGATATTTTAGCACCAGGAGGCCATTATTGAAATTGAATATCCCACATGTTATCGCGTTTGTGTATCTATAACAAGCGCTGTATTTTCACCAACAAAAATAATGCAATAAAAAATGTATAATTATTGTAATATAACGATTGTTTTTTTTTAATTAACAAATTTTCAATCACTAAGTATTCGCGATTGAGCAATGCACTTTACAAAGCAATGAGCTTTAGTAAGTTGAGTATAAACGCCAAGAGTGATATGCTCTGTTTTTTCCCTTTCATTACATAGCTACACAGTCTCATGAAAGACTCATGAAAGATTGAACGTTTCTTGATGAGCTTGCGCTAAAGAAATCTTCACTCGTCGTTTCCCTAGTCTCTCTCTCTCTCTCTCTCTCTCTCTCTCTTTCTCTCTTTCTCTCTCTCTCTCTCTCTCTTTCTCTCTTTCTCTCTCTCTCCTTTTCTTTTGCTCTCTCTTTGTGCAATCGGTGTATCACGGGATCGAGATTGTATTTTACACGTGATGATTTCCCGTGCACACACCCTGAAGCAAAAGGGTTCCGTCTAGCCGCGAGAGAATTTACCATTAGCAAGAAATCTTTCCCGGCGTGTGGTTGAATTCAAGGAAATTAGCTGGCTGTATATGCCGTGTCTCATCGATAAACGATGAGATCGCAATCGTTACTACCTAAAGGTTGTTCCATGCGAGCTCGACCATCATCAGATGATTATTTCATTAAATTGAATGCCCAAATTAATAGAAAAATAAAACACATGAGCTGGGGATCAAATAATCGAACGATAACACGTCTAATCGCATCTACAATTATTATCTGTACAATTTCTGATCTCAGAGAAAAAAATTCTGAATAAAAGTTGTTTGGCATAAAATAATGTATTCCGATGAATTTTTTCGTCATCCTGGACTCCTTGGACAGGTGTCACGTTGTCTATAAAGTCCACCCATGAAGAACAAGCCTTTTCATCTCGAGTAATTTCCCCGAATCTTGACGCTGAATAGAGCTTCAAAAATTTAGAAAAAATTCAACTGGGCAGATTGAATATTTCTGAATTTTTTGATATCTCACGTATTTTATTGACAGACTTGAAGGGTCAGGTAAAGAGCGCGCGGGAAACTAAAGGACAGGGAATGAGTCGATTTGTTTCAACGTCGATGAGTAGTCGATTACAGATTCGCATATTATATTAAATTTCTCAGAAGCTGTATGGACTCGTTCCCCATAGTTGTTGTTCTCTACTCGTTTCTTAAGCCCTCGTCGCCATCGTCGTCTTCGTCGGGGGTCTCGGTAAGCTGACTCCCGAGATTATGAGTCGGAAGAGTTTATTCTGGATACTCACGGGAGGTCCATCCCTCTCTTTCTTCCTTTCTGCTTTCCCCTTTGCTTGAAACGGCTCTATCTCATGGAAAATCCTGAAGAACCAGATAATGACGCTACTACCATAAATTCAATCTTTTTCACTTTTTCTCGTGTGTCATCCTACATTGTATCAACCTAGACAACAAAAACGAAAGGAAGTCATCAGAAAAGAGTCTTCGCAATATCTTTCCGATGACTTTTGTATGCAAGACATCGGAACGACATCTTACAGATGAGGCAGTCTGTGCCGATCCAGCAGACTGTTTTATTGACTTCCGCCAATTTGGTTCATTTTTCTTTTTCGAGATATTTAAAAAGCTCAGATATCTTTTTGATCTTTATGCTTTGCATATGGCGTGGCAGCACGTGACAATTATTTAGTGACCATTATCAATTAGTGTTGCTGAACGCAAGATTTTACGGCAATTTGAATCAAATAAAAAAATAGGAACCTACGAGTCTTATTAATTACAACTCCTTGCATGCACAACACAGAAAATTAATGATACTGTTAACGAATGCATTAATAAGCATTTCAAATTCAATTGAATGGAAAATTGAGTGACAGTGAAAAATGCGAGTTCATTTCGTGTTTTTATTTATTCATTTTTATTGCGATTAGGATACAACCAAATAGGTTTCTATTCAAACAAAGGGTCTTGTATGTAAACTCATTAGATCGAATACTCCAATGATTTGTCGGCAAGAGTCCATCATTTTATATCAATATGAGTTTCCTTCGACGGGTAATTGCTAAGCGAACTTCTCTCGTTTACGATTCCTAAGATTATCCGTGGATTCATTTAGAAGTTACCAACCCTAAGACGGGATGGCTTAACCGTTCTAATTAACCCGATTAATTTAACTTCGAGTCCGAGAGACCAAAACAGATGACTTCCTTGCTTAGGCTACAGTTTCGATGTACCGGCGAGGTTGTGGGTAAGTTTATCGGTTATGTATTATCTTACAGAGAGAGTAGAGTTCGATAAGGGCCTGGGTTCGAACCACGCAGGTTCCAGATTCAAACCCCATCCAAATACCAATGAAAATTTGAAAGTTTTTTCAAGTGTTTCTGATGTAATCCCATCTCATTCGGACTTCACTTCCACAAACGACTTCGGGTTCTTTCAGTGGACGGTACTCATTGTGCGGTTTGTGGCTCTTTGGCCGTCTACTAACTGGTTCATTGCATCACAGCCGAGCAGATGTTTTCCTAAGGGCCTCTGGTGGCCGCGGCTGCATTTGATGCTCGCCGTGTCTAGAGGGTTAGGTGCCGCCTGTGATTTTATGCAGTTTCCTTTCGCCCGCGACAAATGCGATCCGTTGAAAATGAGTCGATGCCAGAGCCGCACAGCGTTGATTTGAGGATGAGAAAAAAATTGGAAATTATGAATTTTTATGGTTGAATAAGAAAACGCAGGAAATGAAAAAAATAACGAAAAATATGTAAAAATAACAACGAGAACGAACTTACAGAAGGGGCAAAGGGTCTCGGAAAGCCAGAGACGGAAGAAGAAGAAGAAGAAACACACGAGAAGAAGTTGAGCAAGAGAAATAAGAATAGACGGATCAAGATAAAAAGATCCCAGAGCCGGTCAGGTTGGTCCCCCTTGATCGTACGAGGTGTTTTGTCTTTTTTGTTTTCCTCCACTCCACTCTCTTTTCCGCTCTCTGTATCGCGCGTCCCATCTCTCTCTCTCTCTCTCTCCCCCTCTTTCTCTTTCTCTTTCTCTCTTTCTCTTTCGCTCTTGCTGTTTTGTCTCGTTCACGTGCGAAGGAGACAAAAAGAGCGATAAAGAGAGAAAGATAGGTTCAACCACACTCATTGATACACCGGGACCTTTCCTTTACTCTTCCTGGCGTGGCTTACGCGGGCCCCGCATCACCGATGTTCCCCCAGGTCGTCGTCGTCTCCGCTCCTCCTTTTCCTTTTCCACCACCTCTTTCTCCCTCTTTCACCTGATATCGCACGTATGCTCGTACACCAAGACCATTTCTTCCGCGGTATAGGCAGAGTAGTAGCTCGCGCTTGAGGCCCCCAACATATATATCTATAAATATGCATATACATCGGGACTTTCAGACCCAATCGACAAACATACGACATACGTTAAGTTTTTTCTCTCTTCTTTTGATCCCGAGAAAAACCAATGAACCCAATCGCTGCTTCCACGTCTATCAGAGATTTCTGACTAACAATACAAGAAATATCTTTCTTCCGACCTGGCAGGTACTTTAAAAACCTATAAAAAGTTATAAATTTTTTCAATGGTAGATCGTCATTGCTCCCACACACATCGATCGAAATCGCTAGAACTTTTATCAGACTTTCTTCTTCTCAAATGGGATAGGGATGATGAAAAAAAAGAAGAAATATTCAAAATATTGTAGGGGTCGCGGACCCGCCGACTTGACCTCAAATTACCTGTATATGTATTATATTGTGCGTCTATACGCTACACATAAGCCTGTTCCCAACGTTTACATGTACACGTATGGTTACATGCATGTGTATATATATCTCTCTTCTCCACCAGTACAAATTCACGATTCACATAGTCTCTCGTCGTCGACTCGTTTAAGCTCTCTTTGCCGGGGAAGGAAACTCTTTCGATTCACTATATCACGCACTCACGTGCGCCTCTATCCAGTCTCGTGACGACCAACTTGGTGAAAGCCCGCCACGCGCCTGACAGTGTAAAAGTTACCCTCGAGAGTCACCGGGCACAAATTTTGAAAACAAAAATCTACATCCCTCATTTTCATTCTTCAGAGAATTCATTTTTCATCCCCTTAACAATGGATTATCCGTTGATTTAACGAATCGTAGTGGTGGCCAAGTGTAGGGAGCAAGGGTGAATGATAACAAAATTGAGTAACCTGAACAATTGGAAATCGTGTTAAAATTTCATTCAAGTTTTTTTTCATTATTAATTCTTAATAATTTGCTACGAAATGAAGCACGATATAGGAAGTTTCGTATTTTTTACAATTTGTATAATGATCTTGTGCTTTTGGAGAACCGATGGTAGACCACAGCAAACGAAACCGGGCAAGTATTGTATTATTATTATGTTTATTTTTTATTTTTCGAAAATTTTTATTCCGCAGATGTTTGTCTTGGAAAATTGTGACGATAAGTCGCAAACGATTTTTTCCTCTCGTAATTTCGTTTGAAGATGTTTTGCACTGCATTTCGAATCTTGGCAGGTGGACTATACACATCGTTATATATATTTATATATCCACTTGTCTGTATACATATATATTCTGTGGCCGGAAAGAACTGAGTGAGAAGTCTTGCAGTAAGGAAATGGTAAAAGCCCAATTGAATTACGTTTTGTGGCAGACGGTGGTGAACACTTTTATCCTTATCTTCGTTGCTCTCTCTCTCCCTCTCTCTCTCTCTTTCTTTTTCTTTTCCTGTCTCCTTTTGGGACGAGATGATGAGAAAAGGAGGAGAAGAAAGAGAGAGTGCTCCGTCTGGTTGTATGTAAAGAGAGTTGAACGTGAAGAAATGTGAAAAGGCCAATTCTCAGTTACATCTAATTTAGCACTTCTTTTAACGCTTTTTCATAACCCAGACACTCTGCAAACTTTATTTTTTGGTTACATCTTCCCCATTGATTTCATTCGACGGAATAGCGGTTCGTCTTATTTTTACCACTTTACACATTCTATACTCAACGAAAACTTTCGGAGAAAATAAATAACAAACACAATCGATAGGACAAGCTAAAAATACTTTGTTATTAGGTCTCATTGATGAATGAAAACTTTTAAGATAGTCTCTTGCCAAAACGTTTTTCTATAGAATTTTTTCTACTTTCGAGGCTACATTCAGTGCAGTATTAAGAAACTATGTGCAAAATTTCAAAAGGATTCACCATCTTGTAGTCGAGATACTGGCAAAACTCCAAAACATTTATAGAGATTTTTTTATTTTTAATTACAGACGAGCATATGACGAAGTTCGTCCTAAAAAATCAAGAATTTTGACTATTTCGTTTCATGTTTATATGTTTTCACGTAAATCCAAGACATAAAAACTAACATTGTATTCGATTCTTCCCCAAGTTATAAGCAACTTTTTAAAATTTGACCGAAGAATTAACTTTTGAAAGTGACTGTGGAGAGATTGCAACTCCAATTAAGAAACACAATAAAATGTTCAAAACGATGAACATTAATATTATTATAAATGAACGGCATCACGAAATGGAAATGAGCCAATTTGGAAAAGTGTGATTAGTCTATAGAAGTAAACTTGAGGTATTGACTAGACATGCTTCAATTTTCGAGAGCACGTTATTCACTGGCGATCCAAGTACGTCTTTGAACTTCGACATTGTGTATGATTAATGGTGAGTTTTCTTACCTGGATGAGTCGTTCAGAATATCCGCTGAAATAAATTTTTTCTCACCCTCTCTCTCTCTCCTTTCACATTCATTGGTGGTTCGGAGAGCAATTACATTATCGAAAGTTCGAGAGTCAACTGATGCGCGAAGAAATTGTCGACGGAGATCGCAGAGGGAATTAAAGAACTCTCATAATCCCATCTACATATATATGTACGTGAAACGAGCTCTCGTTCGCTCGTTCATTCCATTTCTAATTACTTGTACCGAGAAAATGTATAGTAATGCCGGCTCTTGTGGCCGCTCTCCTCTTTGTAGAAAAACTAGTACGACCGAAGCGATCGCAACCTCGAGGGTTAATTCACGGCGTGATGTCTGGCTGTTCACTTGCATCGTATTTGCTGTAATTAATCATACTAATCATTGTCATTATCCTTATTTTTGTCGTTGTCAATAACGATCTCAAGCCTTAGGTTTCGCCTCAGCTTAAAAATCTTCAGCCAGATTTTAAGGGATCACGATCATGTGTTTTACAAAGTATACAAGGATGTGTACTGGATAGTTTTTCAAACCGAAATGGGTTCGAACAGAACTTCTGTTCGACTGACAAAGAATGAGCGTCATTTCCATTGAAAATCGCAGTTTTCACTTCAGTCGTGGTCAGCGACCACGCTTTTTTTTTCTTTTTCATTTTTCTGTCCATCATTGACTTCATTTCTTTTCATGATATTGCACGTTGATCAGGTTTTATACAGGAAAAAAAATTGATAAGATAGAATGCACACAATTCTATATACTTTGCATGTCTATGTACTTTTTTCTCGAGTCTACGAATGAATGAGCCAGGTGATGAGGAGCCACTCTGTCTCTCTTTCTTCCTATTTTCATTCTTTTGTCGACGCGATGAATATATCTCGCCGCATAATTCAATTCTGCGTATACTCGTGTCTTCTGCCTTTCTTTTCGTTTTTTTTTTTTAAATAATAAAAAGCCAAATAATTTTTATTTTTATATTTAAAAAAATATTTTTTCGATGTTCTTGTACGTTGCTATCGAGTGTGTTTTTTCTCTAAAGTATTTATTTCCCACTTTATCGTATTGTTTTCCGGTCTAAGTAATTTATTTTTTATTTTATCCCCTTTTTCAAATGCCAATAAAAAGTAATAGTTGATTTATGTTGTTAATTTTGTCTCGAACGTTTTTTAAGCAGCCAATTTATCTTCTTCCTTATTACTTTTCTTTTCACGTTAGCTGATAATTGCTCTTTTTAAATGGTCTTCGTTTGTCGTTCAGCAAATTTCTGGTTCAGCTGAGAGAGAACGAAGAGATGGGAAAAGTGCATTGGGGAAAAATGCAATACGCGTACGGCACGTACGAGCAGTCACGCGTCCTCGCGTTTCGACTATCGATCACCGCACTCGTGTGCCACACAGAGAAAAGTCCTTCACTCAACTCGAAACTGGTTTCTTCCCTTTTTTTCTCTAATTTTCGATATCTTTCATGTCTGGATAGACAATTGATACAAAAATAAAACAGATCTTCGTCGTTAGTGCTCTAAAGCGTACATTTTAAACGACAAAAATGAAGTAGCGATAAATTTGATTTATTTTATATTTTTATTGAAATGATTGATCAACAAATTTACGAGAATATTCAATTAATGCATTAAATATTGTTTTTTCATATAGTCCCTCTTCACTTGAGTATTATTATTCATTGAAATGCAATAATCATTAAAATGTGTAGTGAAAAATGCCCATTCCCCAAATAATTATATGAAAATCAATAAATAATAATAAACATTAAACAAAGAATTATAAAAAATGAATAGTGCCAAGTATTGTTAGCGCAGCTGAACCCGCATGATATGATCGGACGCGGGGTTCAGGAACTCTCGATGGTACATCGAGAAAGAAGAGAAAAGAGTGGGAGTGAGAAGCGCACGCGCGCTCGCGCACACACGACTCGTTTATTATTGCATAAGATTCAGAACCTGTTCCGGTACTCCATTCATCGAGTGGAGAACAGACTTCTCGAGTATTCTCCATGATCGAGACCCTGATACTGTATATCTCTTCGTCTTTCTTCCTCCTCCACCGTTTCATCGAAAAACTCGTGTGTTTCTACGGTCACGGCTCTACGGTCATTCTCCTTTTTTTCGCCAGTCAAGACTTTTTTTTCTCGTCCTCGTTTACTCGCAACGGGGGAGGCACTAATTTTTTAGTCTCAAAGTCATTTACCATGCAAACATGTTTCAAAAAATTAAAAAAAAAAACAATCAAGTATTTACTGTACATTGCGTTTTTTTAGTGTTGATCGACGATTTTCCAAAAATTTGCATCATAATCAATCCTCCTTTAATCTTCTCTATAAATATCTCTCTCATAATTTTTTTCATTCACGTTTCTTTAAAAATACGCACATTTATTTCGTCAATAAATTCGGAGTGATTCTTCGAATTTTCTTCGATTCTAAAAATAGAAATAACAGCTACAGAATGGTTGGCGGCTTGATAAAACTTCTCTTTTTTTTGCTTATCGAGTTGCCGCTTATGTACTATATATAGACGTATACATTCGAGACCCCCCTCGGGAACTCATCGGACTCTTGGATCTCCCGCAGTTATATTCGCCAGGTGTGTCCCTTTCGTGTCCAGAAACACCCACACGCGGTTATCGTCTTCTTTCGTCTCAAGTACCAGTCTCGAAAAATATAACATAAAATGTATCATATAACACAGCATAAATAATGTGGAATTTAATTAGTTATGATCATTTGAAGTTCAAGGTTTTTTAGTCTTCAGGATTAGTAGAAAGTGAGGTTTTACTGTCAGGAGCATTTGTACCTGGTCGTCTAATTCTAATTGTATTTTCTATAATATTAGAAATTTTTTGAAAACGGCCCAGTTCGATGAACGATAAGACTAGTTCCAATCAAAAGATTTATAAAGAATATATATACAAGAAAAAAGAATTTTGAGGAAGTAATAAATTGGAGGTTGGATTCTAAAAGGGGATTTTTCTGTCTAATTCTTATTTTGCTTTTGCTCGTACTCTTCTACTCTGGGCGGACTCTTCCGGTTAGATTTTCATCCTTGCTTTGCCCCACCCCTCCGTGATTTATTATTCCAAGGAAGAGACGTTGTGAGGGAAAAAACGAGCACGAGAATCGAGTCTCGCGCCACTGTTGAATAAGACGAATGGATTTGCTGAATAGTGTATAAGTACAGGATTCAACGAAGAGAGCAAGAAAGAGAAAAAAAAGATTTGGCGGAAGAAAGCAAGATGGAGAGAGAGAGAGAACTAGAGGAATTAAAAAAAACGTCTCGGATGAGCTGTGCTAATTGAAAGGTGGAAAAACGAGGAGACTTCCCTTACTCCTCCCACTAAACTTAATGGTTATTACTGTGAGGGATAAAATCCAATTTCCACTCACCATTTCACAGCCACGCTCATTTTTCAATTTTTCTTTTTTCACATTCTCTAAAAATCAGCTTAGTGAAATGTTTTCGATTTAATATAAATTTGACTATCAAAATAACCGAATATTTTCGTATGTTCCTCCAAAAGTTAGTGAAAATGTTGGCCGAGTTTAAAAGACATTCTTGTCACGTGAACAAATATTCTATTTGCATTGCAATATTCACGTAATGTTTGATAAAATGAATGGGAAATTATACGAAAACGTGGCTGATGACCAATCAAGCAATTATTGGAAAAAAAAGATATTTCAATCTATTGAAATACTTAAATAAATAAATCGAACTTCTACTTGCACTTTGGTGACCGAGAGCCGCTATAATCGGACGTTGAACCTTTTTCCTACGTGTTGTACTTGTCTCGATGATGAGGAGGAACCGTGAGAAGATGAGGAGGAAGAGAAGAGGAAATGCTGATATGTAGATACGTATATAATGGCTGAAGAGTGTTCGATGGGTCAGATGGGACCGATCGATTACATCCAGCGGCAAGAGGTGAAAGACTCAAGTGTACAGTATCGTATACGTGCGTCAGAAAAAGTCGCGACGTCATAAATTCAGAAAATCATTTTTTTAAGGTAAAAACGAAAAAAAACAAATGTATTCACATACGAGTGGCTTAAATAGTTTTATTTTGAAAATCACTTCATTCTTATTGTTAACTTTTTATTTATTGAATAATTCTCTGGACAATGTTGTATTTACTATGGCTTCGATCTAATTTTGATTTCCACCAATTTCTTATAATAAAAACGCACGAGATTGGCGATTCGCAGGACGTATGGGCAAAACAAAAAAAAAGAAGAATGTTTTTATTGTTTATTTTTTCTCCACTTGTCTTCTTTCTTCGATAATATCTCTACCGATTCTCGGTAATTAAAACATGTAAAACGAGTGATTCAAAGAAACTGTGGGCGAAGCTGATGAACCGCAACTTTTACCTACCAGTTATTTAATTTCATTAATCGTTCACGATCACGCGATCTTATCGAGAGTATATGGGGCTTTCCGGGCCATATAACATCACCAGAAGCTATGGAAAACGTAATTGACGAAAACTCATTACGAAGCATAATAAAAACGAAATTATTAAGTAAACCTCAACAACTTAATTTCTAATTTTCAAAAACCATATGATATTTTCACATGTAAAAAATGATTTCAATTTTTTTTTTTTATCAACGGTGTGAAAAATGACTTTCATTATAGCCATTTTCATGGTCGACAGACTGTAATGAAAACTGTATTCTGTATGAAAATTCTACCCTTTATCATCCTGTGCCACCGTTTTTAATTATTGCTTAAATAATAAGCATATAAATATATAAAACGATGATTTTACTGTCTTTATGTACGCAAAAATAGACTGAAATATCGAAATTCTTTTTTATGGCTAATAAATACCTCCCCAGAGTTTAACAAAATTTGCTTATCACTGTCAAGATGTTCTTTGTCTATGATGTTCAATGACACAACACAGAGCACATTTCAAGAAGTTATATCAAGGGATTCAGTATGAAAGGCCGCATATAAACGTCTATGCACACATATAAATTTTCATCCATGAAATACTGATAATCTGCAAGTTGAGACAGTCATCCGAGATCTGTGTGTGCCCACAGACGTCATCAATTTATCGTACGGTTACGTGTAAGCTGATTTATATCAAAGGGAATCCCCGCGCGATCGTGTTCGAAACTCGACACGAATAAGACGCGACGAAGGGGGGGAGACACTATTGATATCTCCGTCTATATATGATATATACATAATAACCAACAGCCTCTGTTTCAAGCTGAACATCGTCGATTATCTCGCTTTCTTTTTTCTTCTGAAATTCACAACTATGTACATATATCGATCATTCTTTGCCGAATGCTGCTGCTCAATATTATCAGAACACTGGTTAACAATAAAATCGTTTCGTTCTATCAAAGTGATTCATTTGAATTTTTGACCTGAAATAACGCGTAGAGAAACAGATGTATTATAATAATAATGATAATTTTCGGATTCTCACGCTGGTGCTTTGAATGCATTAAGATTATTCTTGGTTGGATGGAAAACACGTTGTATATGTACACACCGCACTTAGTCAGCTGCATCTTGAACATCAAGAAATATCCATAAAGTAAAGGAGTATGCAAGACAGACAGAGAGAGGGAGAAATTCTCAGCAATCACTTGAACGTCGTTTGTCTCGAATGTGTACGTAGCAAAGGAGGATTTCGAGGATACATATGGTTCGTTCCAGGTCAAAGAATATCCTTATTAACAATATAAGTAACCTTATGACTGTTTTAATAAATACATAATTTTATGAGTAAATATTTCTTTACCAACAAACGATATTTACTTATTAAAACACAGAAAAAAAATATCGAACTATTAATTATTTGTAGCACCCTTTTCTGTTGAATAATAACTTGCGGATGTGGAATTTTTTTTTTTAATAGCTCAATCAGTAGAATTATTCGAGGAACAGAGTTTTATGAAAAAAAAGATAACTTCTAGATTGTCGTGGGGAACAGCCCATAGTGTACAGACTCTTTTTGATCGAGAAGGTATTTTCGTTTATGTTTATGCATCCGTGAATTAATCTGTGGGTTCACCTAATTTCCGTAGAATTCGTTGAAGATATCCATCCTTGTGCGGATTCCTTCCTCTTTCGCTCTAGAGCCCTTAACGCTTCTATGACTCGTCTCTCTTATCCTTTTGGTCCTTGAATATTTACGTACAGGGAGTACTACGTTGAATAGCCAATAATTTGAACTGAATTTCTTTAGTTAATTTCATGTTCGAAGGTCTGTTACCATTTTTCAATTGCATCCAGAAAAATTAATATTGAAGCGATAAATTTATGAAAATTAAAGTCAATATATTCTCTCAGTCTCGTTGCGTTTATTTTCAACGCGAAGGGAAATAGGGCAAATTTACATAAAACCAATTCTATGGAGGATCGAATTTTCTACAAAACATTCACAAACAGCGCAACGCTGTCTCCAGTAGCTAAGACCTGAGAGCAATTTGACAAATGGCGTATCGTTCCAGAATGTTGCTCAATCCGAGCATTTTTTCAAAATCCATACTCTTGATCAGCGCCTAAGACTGCACTATTCGAGATAGCAAAACGTTATCTAAAACTTTTTAGTAGGATATTTCATCTTTCACAAGATTGGTCCAATGCAAATTTGCTCCACTTTTAACCGTCCCAACAGTGAGCGCAGTAAAGTGATGAATATTCGTGAACTTTGATAAGTAGTACCTTATCAGCAGAGAGTCAAATAAAAAACGGTTACAATACTTTTTCATTCGAACTTTGAGCCAGCACTCATGTTTACGGTCTCAACCATCCCATCCGAGACACCCTGTATTTATATACACACATACATATATTGTGTATATTTGTTTTACACTCAGTAGCTCTCGTGCATTTTGCTAGTCCCTTTAGCAAAGACTCTATAGTTTATAGCGTAAATAGTATTTATGGTCGAAGAGAAAACCACACAAATCGACGTTGCTTGTCCAGCAAAGTACAGACTTTTTGCACAAAATTGGAAACCAATTTCATTGATGCCAAATGTCGATAACGAATAAATCATGAATACAATTTTGTTTTCTTCAACATTTTATGTAATGGAATGAAGTGTTGTGTCAATATTTATAATATGTTTTAAACAGGTTTCATATTCTATTACGAATTTAAATTCACTCGGGATATAATTTTTCATGTGAAAATATTAGTTTTTACATCCGTTTTGTACTTTTTTCGTTATCGTTACTTTCTGCTCTGTAATACTTTTTCACTCATCAGAAAATACGGAAATGCAATTAACCTGGGATGAAGATAAAATAATTCAGTTTCGTCTAAAGGATTATTTTTAAAAGACGTAATTAAGTTTCTTCCATTTTAAGCAGGGGTGCACAGACCAGATAACATTTAAACAATTATCACGAGAGTTTGTATAGCCACGCAGTCTCGAGGGTTGAAAATAAATCCACTTATATATCGTTGGCAACGATATACATATGTATATATCATTTGAAATCTCGAGAAAACATTGTCGACGTACATCCCTATCACAGACGTCGTAATTAATCGTTAATTGCATAGCGTTAATTGCAGTGCTGCTCCAGTAAACTTCCTTTCTCTCGTTTCATCGTTTACTTTTTTTTTTTATTATCCCCTTCCCTTCAACTATTCTTTCTTTCTGCACGACGCTCTTACTCGCGCTATAAAAGTGCAGAGAACAAAATTCGTGTGTATAAGGCATTCCGCTATAAATTAAGAAGCACTCGACGTTCAAAAACGTTGGTACTTTTTAATAAGTCATAATCAATTGGTAAAAAGTCATAAAGATGTAAATAATTATTTGTATCATTCAAACATTATTTTTTTATTGATATTCTTTTTGATCTGCAATTTATTTTGTACTTCATTTAAATGGAATTAATTAACCAAGTCGTACTTCATGTTTCAACGATTATATTGAAATGTTCTTTGAATTTAAAACTTCAATAAGATTCGCTACGTTTGGCTTCATTGTGATGCACGAGGAAAAAAGATTCATTAAACAGTGGATTAATTTGTATTCACTGGTTAATTTTTTTTTGGTCATGTAAAGTAATTCAACAAGTATAATTAGTGACACGCATTGCGACCGGATGTACCTTTTTTTCTTTGGCCATTTTATTTTATCGTCATGTTAACTGTGTCCCGTTCCTACATGCAAAATGTTGAGACGAGGGCAAACGAGATTCAAATCTGGTGGTTTCCGCTGTATTTTCACTCGGAATGGAAGAAAAAGAGAGGACACGAGGGAGGAAAAAAGTACTGTGAGATTTATTGAAGGTAAACGAGAAAAAAAACTTGGCTCATGCAACATCGAGCGACTTCCGGTCTGTCTGAGGTGCAGCTAATTTGACTGACTCGATATATGACAAAAACAATTCAGCGATCGTAAACAACAACATCTTTGATATGTTACGAAATCAATAACATCTTTCGATTGCTGATTTTATAAAATAATGAACTCGATACATTGTCTGTTCCTCAAGAGGAAATAAATAAAAAGGTTATATTTTGAGTTCTTGTTTTGTTTAGGCTGTTGGTATGAAGGCAAACGTTATCAGGAGGGTCAAACGGTAAACACTACCAAACCATGTCTTCGTTGTCGATGCAACGAGGGTTCGTTGCGCTGTGGCCTTCGAATATGCCCGAGATTACCAAGCCCAGTACCTTTTGGTTGTACCACAAGAATGCCCCGGGATAACGCGTGCTGTACTGAACTTCTATGCGGTGATTTGCGTGCGTAAAGGCCACATATTTCGTGATTGATTTACGCTTGAACAATTTTCTTCATGAGATCGATTATTAGGGAGACTTGGGCGGATAAAAATAATGAAAAGAAACTTTATTTTGTTTTTTCATTGAGAGCTTTATTATCAGCTTGAAAAAACAGATGAACAAATTTCAATTCGATGCCAAATCTCGTAATGTTTGATAATTATTGAAAAACGTATCAAATTCTTCGAGGTTTTACGGATTCTATATTGTGCATCAGAAAAAAACATTGTTTTCTGTTCCGGGTTTTTCTTACACGAGAATAATTATAATGCGTTTGATGAAATTTATATCTTGAGCTGAAACTATGTATATTAAATTCTTGTAGATGAGAGAAACGTGACTGCGAAACGTGATCCTACTAAGGATATGAGACGCCAGGATGAAGGTAAAAATTTTGTCTTTATTTCACCATAAATTTTTCATCTTTTTTTGAGGTATTCACTGATCTCAATTTCAACCCTAGCAACAGCTAAAATATAGTGTCCTTGTCAGGTCGATGCAAATTTAATAATAATATCCGGTACGTATTCCATGGAAATATCGTTTAATCAAATATTTCTAAATAAAAGATTTAATTTTTCAATTTTATAAAAAAGATATTTAATATCGAGCAGCTGGTCGAAATAATTATGGGTTAGTATTTTGCTGGCTCTGCACAGCTAATTTTACAGCTTTCAACCCCCTGCTTCTTCTCCTCTTTTTCTCTCTTCCTTTCCCTCCCTCCCTCACTCTCTCTCTCTCTCTGTCTAGCAGTCTCGTGTGTCTTTTGTAATTAGTCCCTCGCTCACTTCGTATATCCGATGAATCTCAAGCTACACAGAAACAAAACCGAGCCAACCAACACCACGAAACAAAAAACCTCCCTTTCCACGTCCTTTCCCTTCCTCCCTTCCGAAGACATATAATGCTACCTTGTCTTCTCCACGTGTTCGAAGCTAAATCTTCACCCATACTTAAACAGACACATACACAGATACGATTTAATGCATGGGAAAGCCACAAATGATACCCTACCTCGTAAAGAACGAATTCAGATTCTAATTTCAAAAGCTCCGTGGTTTTCACTAATTTGCATTTCAAAATGAGATTCCCAAATGATGGTGATTATTCGAATTTAATATAATTATTTATCATTGGCGCATTAAGAATAATTTTTTTGCTAAAAAAATTGATTTTTTATAGTTGAAGACAGACAAATAAATATTTTATGACAATCACAAAATTTCTATCATTTTTAACGGAATATTTGGTCAAATCATAATTCGTGCCCATATTCAATTCAATATTGAACGAATTTTTTTCACAGTGTGATTAACTATTGATTGACCGAATGATTCATTTATTCCTTTGTTTATTGATTGATTCATTTATTTGTTTATTAATTCACTTGAAGGATGCCTTCATGAGGGTGTACGATACGGTCCAGGCTCTGCGATGATGGGTTCGAGGAGATGTGAATACTGTTACTGCATATCCGGTAGCAGGAGATGCCTTAGACCGCGATGCCTACTTCCGTTGGCTGGATGCACTCCACTCTATGCTCCGTATTCATGTTGTCCGGTTGCTTACAACTGTACCAGTTAGTACTATTTCGTTTGGTGCCGAAAGTAAAAAAAATCATTAATTTTTTTAATGTGCAACTTTGTTTATTAAAACTTTCCAACGTTTTGTCGTAGTTTATAATTTCGATCATTCATCGCTTCTAAAAATCGATGACATTGCTGAAAAAGTTCTCTTTTTCCCGATTCGACTGCACGATAAGTTCAATCAGAATTTATTTCAAGAATTCTTAGCTAAACTTTTAATAAGGAAAGTTCACCAGAGCTGTCAAGAGTCTCATTTGTCGTGCTAGTTTTTTCTTTTACTCCGATCCCATAGTGATTTTATTTTCTATATCATTCTTCACAGAGTCTCCTCATCACTCGTTTCCAAGCGTTGGAAACTCGTCGTCTGTATCGAGAAACGGTTGGTCACTTTCCATTTTTTAACGCCCAAGACACAGTTACTATTATTGGCTATTTTTTTTTTCAATTCATTGAATCTAGTGCATGAATAAAGACGCTTTGTTTAATTTCATTTCATTTTTCAATAAGAACATTTAATAGAATATTTCCTTCAATTCTGTAAATTAAAGTCCTCTATTAATTGAAAGTAATAAATGATCGTCAGTCATTTATCGGTTCAATTAAGTAATCGTTGAATATTTAAAAATTTGGGCACGCTTTCATTAATGTCACAACAAAATATGAAAGGTTGTCGCGTTGGGAATCGAAACTACAAGGAGGGCGAAATGGTCAGGGACATAAAATGGAAGGGAATATGCGACAATTGTTTTTGCGCCATGGGCGGTGTACGTTGCGTTCCGCTGTCATGCGCTCCTCCACTTCAGGGTTGCACGCCGATCGTACGTGAAGGACATTGCTGTCCCTCGACCTACAACTGCAGTGAGTCGTTAAACTTTCGGTACAAATTATATACCAGCCCCCTTGCCCAACGTCCTTTATTTTTGTTCCTTTTCATATATGTATTTATTGTTTGGCTTCCGGTGACCCTGATCTTATCGCCAGTGCAATTTATTTCGTCGTGTGCAACAATCATCGATCGAATTCATCGTATTTTTTTCCCAGGTGGAAATATCGAGGTCAAGGCTGCTCAAAATTATGCATCTTATGCATTTATCAGCAAAGATTATGCCAAATTCCGAAAAGAGACGAATTTTTACGTAGGTTTTAAAAAATATTATTTAAATGAGCTCTGAATGTCAATTACGAATTATAATTGTATTTTGATTTCATCGAATTGACATGGTTTGTCTCCAGTCCCTGCACGACCAAGAGATCGAAGAATCAATTGGAAACTCAACGGTGGAGGGTCGAGGTCATAAAAATGCTGAGGAACATTCGGAATCAAATTCTACAAGTTTAGAAACGTGGCTCAGCCCTGTTAACACCACGATAATCCCCAATGAGTCCTCGTCCACTGACTTCCCAACCTCAGAGTCCTTAGAAAATGTTACGACTTTAAGTACGAACAATTTAACGGGAATTTTTGAAAATACAACAGAAAAATTGACAGCGACTTCGAGTCAAGATCACGAGACGATGGACAACGAAATACCAACGGCGACTCAAAAAATTGATAAATTCTCGAGCCAGCAAGAAACGACCGTCCCCATGGATTTCATGAGCAACGAAACCACAGAAATCCCAACGACCCTGGAGACGATAACGAGCTTTGATTTGACCAACGATCCTACTACCCTGGCGAACGATGAAACCATCGGTTCGACGAATTCCATTGGGATTCGAGAAGATCCGTCAGAATCGTCGTTAATGCCGGTGGAAATGTCGACCACGCAGATCAACAACGATATTACAACCTTGGACTATTCAAGCATCGATTACACCACGGAAGTTTATGAGGAAAAGAAAACGAGCTCGATTCCAGAACTTCTCGAACTCATGAAAAACGTGAACATTAAAAGTTCTGAGAAAAAAACAACGACTCGAAGAGTAATCGAAAGTACAACGAAATTTTTGAAGGTTAACGACGTTAAGGGAGATAATGCGGAAGTGGAAAAAAATTCTTTGCCAACTTTTGGTATCGGCGAGTCTTCGGTAATTTCGGTCAAAGGTCCTGTCACTGGCTCACCTACGACTGTTCATATGCCTGACAACATGTTTGTCATCAACGTGACATTGAGAACAAATGTTTCTGTCGGACATGTTCAAGGCGTCACTTTGAATCCTGTCAGATCTATTCCACCGGATGTCGAGGCACTGCTTAATATAACCAATCGTAAAAAGGGAGAGGATTACGATTATGATTACAGCCAACCAACGTTGCCACCTTCTCTGCCCAACGTTAGGTAAGTGTCATTTTTGACTTGACAATCGTGGAGCGAAAGTCTGTGGTTTACTGGATTTCTATGTTTATTTCTCATGTTTCTCGTAAACGGCACAGAATGTGGAGACTAAGAAAAAAAAACATGCATCTCTATACTGTCGTGAAATTAATAGGAATAGCGATTTAAAGTAGGTCATCGACATGTTACATTTGACAATAAGTTGTCGAAGGCACAACTAAAAAGAGAATTTGGCAAAACATGGTTTCGTAACGGGGATAATTCTGCCTTGTGCTTCCTTGCAACCGACGAACGACCTTAATTCGAATTAATCCGTTCGCCCGCGTGGTTAGGTCCCAGCTGTTGGCAGAAGGCAAGAAGCAGTACTAATTCCCGAAGCTGACTCCTTGTGCTTGAGCAGAGATTATATAATAGCATGGTGAATACTGGTCGAGAGATAGAGAGAGACGAAGAAATACCAAACTCTCTCCGCCCTTCCCGTACGATTTTCCATATAATCCTCGAGCCTCAGCGCACACTATATAAACGCGGAAATGGCTTTAAACTCAGTTTCAACCGGAAACGAAGAGTTCACCCGCGTGTTTCTACTGTTGGTTGGAAATTTTCGCGTTCCATGAAACTTCATGCAATTAAAAAAAATGTCACGCTAAAGCAGAATCATTTTGTTGCAACGAGAAAGCTTTACTATTTTTGGTTCTTTTCTCTACACAACTATGAGTAAGTTCGTCATTTATTATCAGATTTTTCTATGCTAACGTGTAATTTATAATTTAAACCCAGAATAATTCCGTTCGTCGCTGCGGACGCCCTCGTTAAACAAGACGAAAAAGTTTCGTCACAAGTTACGAATTATCCTCTTGGACCTCCAGTGGGCATGGCACCTCAAGATCTTGGTCCAACTGTCGCTGCTGGGAACAGGGACAATTTTTACGACATCGTTACGCAAAAAAATCGTTTCAGTCCACCCGTCGAAACTGAAGGTCATTATTTTCAATAAATAATTACTAATTAATGAAATGTTGGTACAAATTAATCATAATTTTGAAACGATATTTATTGTAGTCGAATAATTCAACCTTTTGAGCTATACATTTTTCCTTGCGTCGAATTGACTTGAAATTTGGAAAAACCCCTATTGGAAAAAACCGTATAAAATTTTTTGCAGTAAATTACCATTAATAAAAATGATTTTTTTTGCAATTTGATTTGTGGCAAGATAATTTTGGGGATGGCTCAAAGCCGTGATACCTTTTTTTATAGCAAAAGGCAAAAGTAATGATTATTTGAAGATCTTTCAATTAAGTACTCCCGGGCTTAAGTGAATCTTTTGAATTGGCAGGTGGTTTCGTACCTCGAGAGCCTTCATATTTCGATCCCCCATTTCGATCGACCGATCACAACATCGAAATTCACAGTGGAGTTACCGTCATACCAGCTGATATGACGAATCCTCATAGAAAGAACGATGGTAACGAGTAAAATTGAATTCCTTTACAATTGATCAACTTGAAGTTGATTCAGCAGCATTTAATCTTTTAAGAAGTATTTTTATTTTACTTGTTCCTTTGTGTAATGTTTTTTCGTTACGTTTTCGAGAGCTGGCAGGCATTTGCGTATTTGAGAATCGCAATTATCATCACGGTGATCTCTTGCCAAGCAGCGGACACTGCATAATCTGCATTTGTTATTACGGCGAGGTTGCCTGCTCCGATGAGAAATGTCCGCCTCTTAAAATTGGCTGCAGTCGTTTGAAGAACGACAAGATTTGTTGTGGCAAAGTAATCTGTGGTAAGACGTCAAGCATGGAATACTTAATGTTTCTTTTTAGAGGAGTGGGCGTCGAAGTTGTCTGACTTGAATTTTTTTGGCAGTCAACGCTGAGGAGTCTCCAACGCTGGTCCTGGATCGTGCAGATGCTATTGCTCCATCACCCAGAGAACCATTGCCCTCATTAGATGGAATGGAATCTCCAGATCCGTTTAGAGATGTCATTAAAACAAAACCTGCTCCCGATTTACCATCCTTGATCGAAGACATGATTCCTTACTTGGTTGAGCATCGAATAACAAAACCGTCAATGCTCCCGACGACACCAGTGACAACCACTAATCTGGAGCCAAGCGTAGCCGGTAATTTTGAATCACTACCAGATCACAGAGTCGATCCAGGAAGAATCGAACTCCAGGAAGTTCAGTTCATTAACGCGCATGTTCCCAAAACGTCGAACGTCAATAACACCACGTTGAACCAAGTTTCCCACAAAACTTCTGCTTTTGATGTCTCAAATCCAACCACGAGCAACGATCAAGTGCACAAAGAGACTCCCATGAATCCAGAAGTAATTGAAGCCGCGCCCATTAGCCCGAGTCATCTTCCGGCCGCAGAAAGCGAAGAGGAATCTTCAATCTTCTCGTTCGGCAGTGTCCTTGATCTTTTGTTCTCCGAGAATACTGGACCCGAAGGAACAACCGGAACTCCCAGCTATTTGCATCAGTCTACATCTAAACCAACAGCTAACGTATCTCCGAATTTATTGCCCAACGTGCCTTCCACTTATCCCGCAAATCAACCTGTACATTTTTTCGGGAATAAACCTTCAAACTATGGTCCCAACGTCCCGTCGACTATTTCGACGAGTGCTCCTGTCAATTATGACTCTCAGGACGCTCCGAACGCCAGACTCAACATGACACTCGAAATATCAGGGGACGCCGCTACAGGACCATCGTCCAAAATCGCGGAGTCTCCACAAGACAAATTGTCAGATGAACCCTCGACTTCTTTGTCCAACAATTCTTCAATCTCCGCATCCAAGCTTCCCACTGTGACCGGCAACTCTTCCAAACTCGCCTTTAAGGGCAATCCCCAAATTAGAATCAACTCAACATCCGGATTTTTCGAAGAATCTGATGTGGGACAATCAGCAAGACCAGTCGATCCGGATGCCAAACCAACGATCAATGATTCTTTGACGTCCTCGACTACAATAATTCCTGGAATGACTAGTAATACGGAAACTATCACGTGGATTAAGATCAAAGAGGCCCACAGAACAAGCACCAAAGTTCCGCAAGATGATGATACTTGGATCAACAGCAATTCACGTGAGACGACTGCAACAGGACCGGTCGATAATGACGTCGTGACGTCCGTCAGTGGTCTTCTCAAGCTCGCTGGCTGTAATATTTACGGTCGAATGTATCGGGTCGGTAGAATAATTACAGAACTTTCCAGCCCTTGTCTTGAGTGTAGATGTACAGAGGTTGGGGTTCAGTGTAAACAGCTTCAGTGTTGAAACATCCTTCTGTCTCCCATCCTCTGTACTCCCTCCTTCCTCATTCTATGTGCCTCTTTCTTTCAGTTCTGTTTTCATTTCCTCCTTATGGATCTGTGTCTCTCGTATTTCCCAGGGCACAACAACAACAAAAATGAATCAATTTATTGATTTATATTTATCTCCCTTTCTTCCCCCCTCTGTCCCATTTCTCGTGATCTTTCCCCTATTTTGCTTCTTCAAAAACGTTGGTACTTAAA
Organism: Campoletis sonorensis; assembly: GCA_013761285.1. Classification (NCBI taxonomy): domain Eukaryota; kingdom Metazoa; phylum Arthropoda; class Insecta; order Hymenoptera; family Ichneumonidae; genus Campoletis; species Campoletis sonorensis. The sequence continues at coordinate 113,615 of JACEOJ010000143.1, forward strand.
ATAACGTTGAAAAGACTGTTAGAATCTTCATAACTATTGATATACGAAGAAAAATGAAACTTGTATATTGATTTGGGACGCAATCATTTCATTGCAAAATTTAGATGATCGACGACTCGGATAAGTTATTATACAAAAATAAATCTGTTCAGAAGTCAATCATAGAGTTGCAAATAATATTTACCATTTATTCGAGAGCTAGTGAACAGCATTGGAAATTACTGTTTAATTTTGTTATAATATTATTTATAATACAGGCTACAGCACACAATGATTCGAATATTCAAAAACCTTTTTTTTTCTCACATTCCGAATCTCATATACATCTGCACAATAATATTGAAGCTTGAAAAAAATGTGAATTTTTTTACATTTCAGCGAATAAGTACGGAATAAATGCACTTTTACTAATGAGCGAAATTATTTTTACAGCATATTTGCTCTCGTGGGTAGAACATTTGTAAATAGAAAACAAATTCTGAACAAGCGACGCGCGAAATTTATTTTCCACTGGGTTCCCAATCTATTTTTCGTTTTCTCCATGCAATGAAATTAAAATTCTTCCTGCCTCATGCTTTCGAGACTTTTGCCGCGTGTTTGGATGTGTGCATGAGTGTGTCATCGATTTTGTTGTATTTTTTATTTTTTTCTCGTTCTAGAATACGTTTCCTTCTATGTATTATTTTTTTTAATATACTGATAACTTGTTCCTCAAACAACAGGTAATCTGGAATGTTGCCACTGGACTCTTACTATTTCCGTTTATATGTACACTTACCAGCTGCTTAATTCAGTCTCTAAAAACCTAAATAAAAGCGTGAAAACTACATTCGATTTTTTCTTATTTTTAACCCGAATAATTTTGATCATAAATGTGCATTATTAAGATTTTATTTAACTAATTAAATGGACCGAACGTGTGTTTCATTCGACTTTTGGAACGACCTGTATATAAACGTATAAAATTTTCCGAGATATGTGGAATGAGAAAGAGAAAAAGCTGGAGTTATCGACCAAGAATCTGGCTTGTATGCCTTCTCAAGGCCCATTGCTGGAAGGACCTTCCTCATGATAGTTATCAGATCTCGGAATAGATGTCGAAGTCTCCTCTTTTACCGCAGGCAAAATCCACCGCTTCTTGAATTCGTCTCTCCTCCTATAACTATATCCATGATCCTCCCACACTTTTCTTTTGGTTTGCTTAGCTCGCGTGTACCTTCAGGACAAACTGTCCAAGATAACGAGCTTAGTTACACCCGGACGTTTCTCCTGTCTCTTCCACAGATATCTACTAAGAATTTCTAGAAAAATATATATATTTCTTCGTATATTCCTATTACTTCAATAAAAATAACTCACGTGTTCGTTTAAATGTGTTTTATTTTGCAAGGATAAAAAGAAACAAACTTATTATTTTGTGCGATTTTCATCGTAATACGTACATAATTGCTGGTATTTTGGAATTGACTTGAAATTTTTTTAAAGTCGCTATAAAAAACCTGATCTCACGCTAATTGCGAGAGATGCATTTTTTAATTAAACATTTTTTCTTATTTTCACGTGAACGGATAAAAATATAACCACTACATGCAATTTCCTCTTTAATATAAACATTTTTAAATTCTTTCGATGTCTAAATACCGTATAATGTAATCCAAAGTTAAATGGTCGATAACGTGGTTTATACATTTGAACCTTAGAATACAAACGTTTCAAATAATTCCTCGTATTTAAATGATAATTGGTTACCAATCGATTAATATCGTGGCAAAATATATCCGCAGACAATTGTGGCTGAGAAGTACAGAAAAAAGAAACAGATAAAGGTAATCAAAAATTACCCGGTATTAGGGCAAGAATTTTGCCGTGCTTTCATTTCAAGGTCTCTTCGGGAAACTCGTTCTAACATTATACGTATTATTCCTTTCTTACCTCTATTGTTTATTATTGATAATGCGTGGCAACGATGGTTCGGCAGGCGGACCGGCGGGCCGTGCGTTGCTACACCGCAGTTGCTGCCAGGCCCTCACTCGAGTCGGTCGACCGAGGCGGCCGCTGCGGCGACGACGGGACAGCCTCGGTGGGGGCAGCGAAAACACGCGGATCGCAGCGAACGCGCGGGCCCGGGAGTGGGGGGACAACCAAGCGAATTCATTCTCCCCACATCGCGCTCTCCCCGCTCACCTGCAAGCCCTTTCTCCTACTTCTTGCTATCACCGCGATACTACGCGCTCGCCTCTACGCTGCAGTCACAGGTTTGTTTTGATTGAATTCCCCGAATTGAGTAATCGAGGGCCATGGCATTGTAGCTCCTCATTAACCTACATTCACTTGATATTTACATTTTAATACTTGACGTCAGGCCGCTACCTCGTCTCTTGTTATATATAAATCTGTACAGGAAAATATTTGGCTGCTTATAGTTCGAGAGCCACGTAACCTTTTTCGATAAATCTTTCACAGAAAGAAAGTCCATGATTTAAACTAAATTGTTGTAAATTGACCTACAATTTAAAGTAAAACGATTATAAATGGAAAACATGGAGGACTTGAAGGAACGAGTCTTACTTGAAATTAAAAAAAAAACCATTTTTGTAAAGAGGTCAAGAAGCGAGAAAAAATTGTTATTTTTAATATTATAATTGAGCTGCTAATTTTCGTGTCTTTTGATCCAAAGACGTATATCATTTTTTTTTCCAAACCTAATATTCGTGAAAACCCGATAATGCCGAAATTTCAAATCTTCGTAACTCACCAGCATATTACGATGGTGAAGTTTGATAGAGGGTTTCGAAAAGTCTTTTAGTAGGCTTTTGAAACATTGTTGGCTTCAGCCCAAAACTGCGATGAGGACTAAAAGTTTTGACTACAATTGCAATTTATTTTGCCATTGTTATAGAATCGTGGTTGAAAGGAATGCCGGGCGAAGCCAAGAGAACAGCTAGTACATAAAAAGAGCTTATTCTCTTACGATACAAAGTAAGCGTTGGGTCTCGACATCCAACTTTTTTTTAAAATTCTTGGCGTCAAGACTCTGGCGAGTCTCGAGGTATCACCTTCTGCTAATGCATGAGGACACTTTATATTTCTAAGGGTCTTCACGTACATTAGATCCCTCGAAAAAGATTTTTAATAACGTTTAAATTCGGTCCATAAATATTTTTATCCACTTCAAGAACGAAAACTGTTGAATATTCTTTTTATATTTTCTTTTCAACTAATCCATTCATATGTAAACATTTAAATAATGCTGTTTAAACGGTAACAACGGAAAAAAAAATAATGAAAAAAGACCAAGTACAATAGGTACAACCCACCAATCAACATAGAGCGATCAATACAAAACAACATGTGATCGTGAAGCAGGATAGAAAATTATGGCAGCCATTTTCACGGAAATACATGCTTGTACCTCGTTCCATGTTTCATTCCTACATATAGATATACATGAATCGAATTATTGATTAATTATCAAACCAGTTAGCGGCCATTGATTGTTCGTTGATTAATTGCCACGTGTTTTCCGATATGCGCCGTAATTACTGAAAGTACAACATAATTAACGTGACTTCTCGAAAAATATTCATCTCATCTTTCATTTTAACGTGACTACAATTTTGATCAAAAATTTGTATATTTCAACATTTTCAACATAATGAAACTTATGATTGAATCTCGTTTAAAAATCATTACCAGAAATATCAACAAACATATGAATTTCCTTTCACTCATCAAATAGTCGAAACATTTCGTCATGCATACACTCTATTTCAATCACTTAATTGCCTTCATAAACAAATTAAACATTTCGTGTAAAAATATTCTCGGTTTGAAATAAAAATACGACTGGCAACAAATGAAAATTGCCTGGTTACAAAACATATCAACACAATGTCTAGATTTAATAGGAAGCTGAGATATTTATTTATTTCCGTAAAAAATCTAACGAATAGCAATGGCTTATTTTTAATACTTTATACCCACGTGGGCTTAATATTGGAACGAGATTTTTTTTGATCCTCTTAACTAGTTTTGTGCATGCACGACAAACCTACGAAATGTTCATCAATTTCGCCAATATCGAGTTTTCCTTTATATAGTTTTAGCTCTATATGAGATTGCTATACAGAAACGAGACTGGAATGATCGTGGACGGAGAGAAAGGAAAAAAAGGATTATCGACATATTCGGCACAAACGACTGGCCACTAGTACGCGAATGGGTCATTCTTCGTGACCCTTGTTCCTTTGCATCAGTTTTTTTTTGTTTTTTCCAAATTTCTGCTCGTTAAATTCTTGCCTTTATTACGACGTAACAGCAGAATAACACCGTTCCAATTTATTTTTCTGGTTGCTGAAGTACTTTTCGACTTTTTACGGTTGTACCTGGCATTCTTAATATTTATGTTCATTAGACAAACCAGTGTACGTATTCCAATGAATGAAAATTTTGTATGTCCACAATATGAATGTACGACATTACTTTCAAGGAAATAGTTTTCAAAAAGTTGCTGAAACACCGCTTAAATATTTTTTTACGCTCAAAATTCCGAGCTTATTCTAACTTCATTAAAATCTACACTCCTTCATTCCATTTCACTAGGTAAATCAAAAAGAATTGGTTTCCACATACCTTTTAAAGTTGTTCTAGAACTTCCCATACCTGAATGTCCAATGAATTCCGTTTGGGCTGAAACGGAATGGGTATGTGTGGGAAATAGGCAAGTTGGAGAGAGAGTGAAGTGGAAATGAGAAAAACTGGACGGATATCGATTACCGAACTAAATTAGAGATATCGGTTCAAGAGGACGCCATATAGTGTACACTGTGCAACTATACGTATAGTTATATCGAGGAAATTAGCCTCTCGTGACATTCGCGAGTGACAGGACGATTCTGCTCCTTTTTTTTCTGCCATTCGATGGCAACGGTCCAGGATATTTTAAGAAAAAGGTAAAAATCACAATACGAACGTTGGTTTTTTGTTATAATTGGACGTTTTGTATTTCTCGCACTCTTGTTGCTCGTCTCTTGTTGTTTTTTTTGCTCTCTCTCTCTCTTTTTTTCAAATTTTTTATTATTATTGCACGTAATTGATTGTTTCGATACACACACGCACCACTTAGTTCTCGTATTACTTAATATTATTATTAATCCTATTTTTAAGGTTATGAATGTTATTATATTTTGTTAAGTAATTTTTTTAATTAAAATTATTGTTAATAATATCGTTAATCACTAGTAAATATCCTTATTGGCAGTACAGGATAATTAATTTAGTAATCATTCGGTTATATATAGCGTTCGATTAATCATCAATTATTTACAAATTTCAACGATCCACAAGCGTGTGTCGATCGATGATGATAAGACTAAAATAATCACAGCCAGTTTACTTTACGTAATATCGATAAACCATTTTTTTCCGCTTTCAATTGTCACAACATTGTTTTTTTTAACCACACTTTCCATTTTTTGCGTCCATCCCAAATTTTTCATGCATGAAACGTGACGATATTTTACAGTTTTCCGTTTCGAATGTCTCGCTACATTTTATTTATTTAACCTGTTTTTCAATTTTTATCATGCGACAGTGATAGACACGATTTTCCAATGAAAAGTGAAAGAAAGTTTTATTTTTAAATATCGAAGGTTATCATTTTTTGATAGTGATTTCTTTTTTCAATTTCAACCCATTTACAATCGTTACCTATTAACAAAAAAACAATAATGTCCATTTTCAAACAGACAGTGAAATGAGAGCGTCGATACAATTTCTAATTATTTCGAAAAAATTTCAATAAGTTTCGACATTTTTTTTTATGATCGTTGGAAACTCTTTTTCTTTGGGAAATTTCCAAATACTGTAATGCAACGTAATTTTAAATATCTATTTCGCTTTATATAATCTACGTGTGTGTCTCTGACGCGCGTTTGAAAAATGCAATGAGAACGATCGCGAACTCAATTTACTTTTAATCCGAAAAATAATAAACCAACAAATACTTTCTATCGTATTCAGATTTCCGAAAGTTCAATTTTTCACGGTTTTTTACACTTTTTAACAATGTAGTCTTCTACATACAGTAGTCTGCTGATAACTTTGTATAGCTGAAAACACATACGAAAAAAAAAAACCAGAGAGAGAGAAAGACATCTCCATGGGTTGCTTTTTTTTTAACGCACGCTATGACGCTAATTTGTTAGTTGTACACTGAAATTTAGGAAGAACAGGAGGTATTTTTGTCATATTACGTTTTCAGTCACGTGATATACGGGGAAGACGACAAACGAATATTTAATTTCGAAGTAAGTAATTTTTCTATTAAAAATTACCTCATGGTTGGCAGTCGTACATCATTCGATAGTAAATGAAATTACAGAGTGTTGAAACTCTGATGGGAACGGTGGGATTTATTTTTACAGAAATATGAACCTGTACTGATGAATTATTTTTCTTTTTCATTCATTGGGTCACAATTTGACAATACCCAGTCGCTGATACTGGCCGATAAATTCAATTTTTATACTCAAAGTTTTTTCAGCAAATGCCACGATTCGGGATTATAATAATATTAATAATATTGTTAATAATAATGATAATTAAAATGAGATCAACTCGTCAATGTCTCTTCGACGATGTAGAACATCTTACAAATCTAACCCGATGGTTGTACTACTTATATATAGATTTTTTGTATCTACGACGATTTTATCTCTCTAATAATATACAAGATTATTCGACTGTTGATTTGACTTTGAAGAACAAAATGGAAAATGAAAAAAAAAACTCTTCAGAGAGCCTGAATTTGTGAATTTGTGTAAACAATTGAGATTTTTTTCTCCTCTTCAATATTCTAAAGATCCAAGTCATTGACTCTTTGATTTGTGGGTTCATGGGCTCGTTTACTCGTGGAATCATTAGATTTCAATCGTGTTCGCTGATTCGTGGTTTTATTCGAAAATTCGTTGGACGCTTTCGCGAATTTTGACTATGAGAAATGACTTCTTGCAGAATCTGACAAGTAGTTCATACTTCTGTCATGAGGGATCGTGCAATTGCGGAAGTGCGATGAGGTACACGTTGCCGAGTATCGCCCCAATAATAAGTAACATTAGACTAACCGCCGAGATGAATCTGACGAAAACAACGAACCGACGACCCCGTGCATCTTTTTTGCTCTGTTGCGGAAATACTGCGAGACCGAGAAGAGGACCCGCCAGAGCACCTGCCACGTGAGCCGGCCAACCGACTCTTCCGATCCCCAGCAACGCCGGAACCGGAAAGGCAGCGACGTCAGCTCCAGCCAGTAAAAGTACAGCACAGAGGCGCCAGCGGGCGTAACGCAGCTCGCCGTGACACTGGAAACAAAACGAGTTTTATTTCCACAAATATTCGTTTGTTGTTTAATTAATTTTTTTTCTTTCATATGAGCAATTCATTTATGTTTCTTATTTACCGACACATTTGTTACGCGGGGTACGATAATTTCTCAAATTATTGTTCCAAATTACAACGATTACGAGTTTTGATGAAATCGATTGGGGAATCGTTAACAGTTTCTCTCTATTTTTATCTTTAATGCTCCTACGTCCATCCTTGCGAGGTTTTCGGAAACCAATTCCATTATTTTAATACCACCTTCCCTCACTTTACTGGCTTCCATTTTCCTCCCAAAGCTCTCAAAAGTGTTGCTCACAGCCACTTTTTCCCAATGCACTATTGAATCGCATTTTCCCAAGAGCCAAGGAAAATCGTGAAAAACTAGACCCCGGTACAGACATTGAAGTTTTCACTGAGTTTCAGTTGGTAAGTACCATCAGAATCCGTGAAAAACTGATCAGGGATCGATACCGGAAGCCAGCGTGAGTCGAAACGGTTCCCCAACGACGTATGGACCTAATCCGAGGATGTTAAACTTGAGAGAACGCTGAAGCGACACACCCAATGCAATCATTCTTAAACAACATTAATTTACGATGAAAAAAAATCGAGAGTTTGATTAAACAGAGCTGGAATTAGAAATAAATGATTATTTCCTCATTTCGAGTGCAGTTGAAGGAATCGTTGAGCCAAAATGGCAGTGGAGACATTGGAGAATGAGAAAAAGCGATACATAACCATATATCGTGAAGCAAGTAGTAAAAGCAACGAATGGTCAGACGACCCAAGCCTGGGAGTCACAGGAATTCCCATGAAGAAGTTAAATTAATGGTGGCAAGCGATTAAGCTTCTCTACCGAGTTCTCGCTGTCTATGGCCAAGATGCAGCTCTTAAGTGAGGCCTGGGAAGGGACATTACGATCTTGAGTAGAGGTGAGAGGCAAAGGGGAATTACTCGGAGCAGGAAGAACGTCTTTTGTGTTATATCTGCTGCTTGTGAAAATGGCCAAACTTCCTTCCCACAAGGTGTCGCCTTCTCTCTCTCCCTCTTCCTTTCAATCTCTTACTTTCTTCGTCTCCTTCCCTCTTCCTTCGTCTCTTGGCCAGAAGAAGGCAAACCCTCGCCTCCTTTTTGTTTACAATCGTAAGGATACAGAAGCGACGCTTCGTCGCCGATGTGTATCCACTGAAAGCTTCGAGGATACTCGCAAGATCTTTCGGGCGAATTATATGGGCTGTGTCATGCGAAATTTTACGAGTTGATGTTTATGTCAAATAAATTAAGAAAATGTACTTTATTTGGAAAGAACTGTTAAAATAGTTAGAAAAAATGCCAAAAATTTATAAATTATTATTGAACCTGTTGTCAATTGTTAATTCAGTTTTTATTACTACTCATAATTTATTTAAACCTATTTTTTCATATCAAGTGAACAATATTCAGTTATTGAAAAAGTAACGATTAAAATTTTCTATAAAAAATGGGTCAATTCAGTGTAGAACCACTTGTACATATTCATTCGAAATAGCAACTCGAATTCTATCGAGCTTGGCGGATTGTATTGAACGAAAGAGATGGTAATCCACGGTGGGAAGCCACGGAAGACAACTTTCGGGGAATCTACGAAGCAAAGGAAAATGGGATATACAGGAGAATGAGAAAAAGAGAGAGAGAGGCAGGATTAAGTATGGGAATTGTAATTGGAATTGGCCTGTCGCTTGGTTTACTTTATGTTTGTTCTCCTTTTCTCCAAATTATTCTTCAATAAAATCATACGAATAGTCTTTTCTCTTTTTGCGATATATTTCATCTGGAAATATTTACTTCAGTTCCAAGAGCTTTGCTTCAAGAAAAGAATTTTCTATACTGAATGCTTAATCTTTGTTCTTATCAATTGGATGATTTTTGAGATATTATAGTGACAAATTCAAGCGGTAATTACCAAATAGAGGTGAGCCAGGTGGCTGGTTAACAGAGCATAGACGCCTGCTGATGCACCGACGAGATGCAGGCTTGGATGCAGAAGGGATGCTCCCAAAGCTCCGCAAACACCCCCACCGAGATAAACCGTAGCCACCGCCAACCTGCCTTGTTCGACCTGAAATGAGTAAAAAAGTACTTCGATTAACAATTATTACGACGTTTTCATTGAAAATGAATTTTGTTTAATAACATGAGAGATTATTTGATAAATGCAATGATAAGGAATAATTGAACGAATTCTTGAGGTTAAGCAAGAGCAATGGTTTCAACGAAACTTATAATTGACGTTGCAAACCACAAAGTTGGATGGATTGACAGAGGGATGTTTTTTCCTTCTATTAAATTGGACATGTCTCTAGTCAAACGATTAACGAGCATCAGTGAGTTACGTCGTCCTTTACGACCATCCTGGTATTTTGTTCTTTATTTTTTGCTCTTGTTTCCTTTGTGAGGATCGAGAGAGTTAACCTTCTCAATCGATTACGCCAATTTCCAGTTCCACGTTTTTTTTTTCAACCCTCCATCCCCTTTTTCCCCACTATACCTCTTTAAAACGAATGCAACGAGCATTACTAATACTGTGCAGCTTTGCCCTCAACTAGTATATAGACGTGGCTGTCTCTTTATACCCTTTTTCACTTGCTCGTTTGGGTTTTTCTCTCAGTCTACCCTTCCACTTCGAGTATCCAGCCACCCTTAAACGCGATATATCAACTCGACCGAGAAACTGACCAATGCAGAGAACGTTGGACTAGAAATTACCTGTGGGGCTATTTTTTTAAGCCCCGCTGACTATTAATACAGAACATTTTGATAAGTTCGACTCATTGGAACAATATTTAGAACAGAAAAATTCAGAATGAAATGGTCTTACCAAAAAAACATTCAGTCCCTGCAACACCTCAGTTTTTTTTGATAAAAAAATTGTGTAAAGCCAGAAAAAAATGTTTGAAAATCCACGAATTTCTAATTCATAGCTATGAATAACTGAATAGAAAAAATAATAACCGTGATGGATTCTTACCTCCAGTGGAGTTGCGAGTACAAGTTGAATAACGACGTTAGACGCCAGATGAATTGCATCTGCATGCAGGAGCATGTAGGAGGCAAATCTCCAGCCTTGAATTCTCCTTCGAGGATGGTAATCCAACCATTCTTTGATTGATGTGTCGCACAGCAAATGTATGCTTATCTGCAATATTTTCCACGGATTATTGACGTTCGCGTTGATTTGTCATTATCATCAACTGAATTGACATAATTGTCTCCAATTAATTATTGTTGATATTTCCCGTGATATTCGTTGGTTAAATGAACGAGTTACTTATAATGAATTTCATTATATTCCAGATGTAATGAATTTTCTTTGATGTACGATTCATTTATTACAGAAGAACGTTGCTTCTGCTTTGTACAATGAAAAGTCATGGATTATTACTCCACGAATGTAAATAATGAAATTTTAATGCCGGCTGGGCATCGTAAATTTATATAGATACATTTGTGTGTAGAATTTGCTTTACTTTTCGCATAATGAATACAAGGAAAGCTGAAGCAAGAAGGCGTGCAATGTTGTTTACCTCTTTATCTTCCGTCTTTTGCTTTCATAATTTATATTCGTTTATGCATGGGTCATTCTAGGTGGAAAAATAAAACAAAAGATCGATGTGACATATGTTTCGAGTTTAGATGTTTAATTGGTAGGCATGTTTGTTGATATTTCCATTGAATGCGAAAGGATTTGATTTTCCTGACAAGTTTTTGTGTGTTTTCAATGGTAAAACAAAGTCTATTTCATAAAAATAATGAAAATCATGTGAAAAACTGTACGCTTAAATAAATTGTGAGTGAGACACAGTGCAAGGGAACAGTAAAATGGGAATTTTGCGACGAAATGTCTCATACATGGATAAGTATCCTTGAACAAGCTTGGTGGAAAATTTATTTGAAGTGTAACTCGGCGTGGAACAACTCAACGCTCGTTGCATTTCTCTCCTTTTCGTTTGGTCCTCTTCCTGATCCTGGAAGCGAAGTACATAGACCCAAGAGAGCAGACAGAAAGAGATAGGGAACGAAAGACTCGCTAATTAATTTAATTCAAAGAATGAATCGGTTCGGTTCACCCGGCTCCTGCTCCTTCGCGAACAAAAGAGAGGCTCTCGACAGTAGCGTAGCTCGTGGCCGACGAATGTACTATATGAAAGGATTTAATTGAGAGGGGAAAAGGCCAAGACATGGGAATCACAGTGACGAGCCATAGAAGTGCGTTACAAGGGAGTGATTATTGTTTACACACAACGTCCGTCTTTCACGGTTTTAGCTCATTAGCATGAAAGTAAATTCATAACAAATATAGCACTTGGAAATGGTTAAAAAAACATTGTTGTTTCGTTTCAAACTCAAAATTGATGAGGATTAGAAGGATTAGAATAAATCAATTCAAGTACCTGTCAATGGAAGAAACGATACAAATGTTATATTCATTATATTGATTCCATTTAGAACGACTGTTTTATTTTTTATTCTTAAGTTCATATAACAGTTCCTGTGACACGAGACACTCTATAATTATTTTTCCGTAAGTGTATGTTCCGAACGACTGTTAAATTGTGTGTTTTCGATCGGCCTGGTCTGATGCCATACGTGGTGCATCTATGCCACGGGTGGAAATCGCTGATAATACACGAGAACCAGAAGGAGGGGGCGAAAAAAAAAATCAATGCACGACTCACGCTCTCGTGCATATATAACAGCCCTTACAACTTTTACCCCAGCTCTCTCTCTCCCTCTCTCTCTCTCTTTGGCTCTCTCTTTCTCCGATGCTATACGTTATCCGTGCATAATACAGTATGCAAACTCGTTGAAACGCGAAGAGGTCGAGGACTCGAGCATCCCTAGTGATTCTCCCAGACGAGTATATACATCCACATGTTCCTATGTATTCTTTCATATACATCATATGTGTGTATATACATATACATGAAGAGGAATATGCAGGAGTTAGTGGAAAACGCACGATGGTTCGAGGCAGACTTCTGTTCATTCTAACGCGACGCCGCGAATCATTAGCGTATGAAACTCGATGAAAATTCATATAGTTTGCCCTCGGCAACACGAAGATACTTTAGTTCGTCGCAATCAATGACAGGCCACATTTAACTTTCGTTGCTATTCACTCTTAAAGGCGTAACGTTAATTTACAAACGTAGTAGCGTTTTGTTTGTTTATTCATTCGTATTTTTTTAGTCTCTTTATCGTATATCGATCGTTATGAACTCCTTTGATTGGAATTTCAATTATTTATTCATTTGATTATTTAACATAGAATGCGTTTAGTTTGAGTGAAGAGAGTATGAGGGTTGAGCAGCAGGATACTAGCTACGCTATTATACATCGTCCAAAGCATGTCGTTAATGAGGATTGAAGAGAGTGTTATGTGTGCGTAGACCACGGTACTGTGGAACGCTATAGGGAGTTTGACTACTACAGGAGCTATAAATAATATTAGCCACCCCGATGTAACCCTACCTATACATTTCACGTGATGATATTAACGTTCCTCAACACGAACGCCCATTTCGCATCATCGTGTGTCCTCGTACAATGCATCATATCTCTTCTAGTTTAAAAATATCATCACAGAGCACACCAGCACCTTTCAAACTCTTGTACATAGACGAACCGTTCGTTCCATATTACAGAATAAATTCGATATCATTTTAATTTTAAATTTCGTAATATCGATTCAATTTCTATAAACGAACAAGAGCTCTCTTGAAATGTATCGGATGTTTGCTGATGTTATTGCATGAAGTATTTGCTCCCAATTGAAAATTCAATTGATACGAATTGTATAACCCCCACTTCAAACAAATCGTGCATTTATTAAAACGGTTATAACCCGGCTTTCGATGGGAATGAGTTTGTACCAGAAACTCATTTTGAATGATTTGTTTCGTCTTCTCATATGTAACTGTTTGTTGGACTTTAAGGAATGGAACGCTTTTCAACAAACGTACTCAACAATCTCATAATTTTAATTCGAAATCTCCCGCTTTCTGCATGTGTTTTGGATTTTATGAGGAAACGTTCTGGCGTCAATTTTTCTTACTAATATATATGAGGATGTATAATTTAATGTTTTGGGTACAGAAGAGAATGAGAAGGAAGCTGGCCTTACTCGAGACCCGGTGCCGAGGACATAACATCTATTTCCGGTGTGGTCTGGAGAAGCTTTCCGTTGAAAATAGTAGAACCGAGTAGACAGCGCCATCTCTGATGTCCCGGGAAGGGACGAGCGAGATGAGCTCCGTCTCGAACAACAAAGGGAGAGAGAGGGTGAAAGGAGAAAAAAAAAACTGTGAATCGTGCACTAGAACGAAACGTAGGTAGTGCACGAAAATATCAAAAGAGGTCGGTATGTGGCAGATGGAAAACAGAAGCGCGGGAGAATTTCTCACACTCGTGCTCACACTACACAGACGCCTTTAGCCAGAGCCATTTCGCGCCTTTCTTTCGCTCCTATTTCTTTACTACTGCCACCATATCTCTTCTCCTGGCGTACATTCCTGACCAAATTTTTCATTCTGCGTTACACAGCCAAAAGTCTCGATGTTTCTCATCTTTTATCATGTTTTTTTTGGGTTTCGGCTGTTTTTGTTATTAAAATTGTGTTTTTTTTGCTTTTGATGTGGTCAGACCGCTCTCGCTTTTGTTAATTTTATTATGGTGGACTGACTCCAAAGGTCGTTTCGCACTGCTTCGTACACACACGTGCACTATTATGTATTTAATTTATTTCTCAACCCGTAGGAAGGGAACTCCTCTATTCAATTCACTGTATACCCGAGCAGTCAGACATTTTTATTTACTGAGCACCGAAAGAAAAGTGGTTTTGGAGCAGCAAAAACTATCCACTGCAGGGATTATTATTCCCCTTTATGATTAAGGTATCAAACGAGCCGTGAGAGGTGGTCTCATTTGTTAAAGACCGTTTGGGTTATGGTCAGTGTTGTAGAAGACCACCTTACTCGCTGAACCAGAAATTAACCATTGCCCATGCTCGTTTGGGAGGCTGCCCATCCCAGAATCGACATTGAGCCTTGGACAAGTGGCGGATTCGCAATAACCTACGAGTTGTGGACGATTGTGTTGAGGTTTAGGTATGGTTGTGGCAGATTCTCTTGCCTCGAACCATACTACAAGTCCTCAACTACGAAGGATTGAAGCTCTTGTTCTCTTGAATCTACGCCAACCTACTTCTCTCGTACTTTCCGGCCTTCCGCTTGTCGACCCACAATATCTATGTCGACTCTATCTTCCTCCTTCTTGCTCTCTAGCTCGTTGGATTCATAGTTTTCCGGCTAATCTCGCTGGGGTCTCTTTTGTAATGGAAGCTACAGCGGGAAAGCATGATCCGGGTGTGTAGGAAATCCGGTTTTTTTCCCAGACGGCAAACAGGATGCGTGGATAATATAGCGTGTACACGAAAGTACATCGTGGCAGCCACTTAATGACCTAGGTACGTCCGAGTTAAAGGAGGCAAAAATCTAGTCTGATTTATTAACGAAAAGAGCCAGCTTGAGGATCGGACTGATGACAGTTTTTCTCGATTACACGTGGATCAACAAAAATGAAAGAGGTCAACGTGTCATGACTTACTTCAATAATACTGATACATATCATGAGGTATGGAGGTCGTATTCGAAACTTTGGTTTCCTTCGTGGCAGTGGATGTCTTGGTGTTGGCCTTGGAGTCAAGGTTAATTCATCGTCCTTAAGCTTCCTCAAGACAGATTTAGTCTCGCAGTCGGGTGAATCTGGGCTCTCCGGAAAATTTTGATCATCAAGCCGTGCCTCGGTTGTTGTAGAAGTCGTCGAGATCGTCGACAAGGTCGGCGATGTTACCAGTAACGCTGCTTCGACGTCCATTTTTTTGAAAGACCTGAAACAAACAATAAGAAGAATCTGAATCAAATGAAAGCCTCTTTGATGTCGTACTTTTCAGTCTGTCTTGGAAACTGCCTTCGAAAATCTAGATACGATTAGTCAGGCTCGTTGATTTCTATGGGGTTTCGAAAAATGGGGGACAATGAGGCAATACAATAGAGGACTTGAACTGAGTAGTTTAGGAGTTTGTTGTGCCTCGAACTAGCACCAGAAAGCTTTCAGTTCATGGACACACCTCTTCTGCTCACCGGCTCTCTCCATCTGCTTTTGTTGGGTGCCAACAATCCCTTCTATTCTCTACGCGATCTCGATGCAGAATCTGCAGAACATAGAGCCACCACATACCTATTGTTGCTGGGATTTTAATTCTGGTCTGGGCATGGACGATTTGTGATAGCTCAATTTGGATGTGCATTGAGCCGTGGAAGGCTAACAGTGACTTTTCACAACTCGAATGGCCATATTCCAGCCAAGTTTATATAGTAGGAGCTGCAGTTCCTCGCGATCATCAGAATCGTTGTTTAGTAAATCCTACTGAGCCTTCAATGAAAATGGTGCGGTTGTTCTGGTCGATTAGCAATCCGAACCTCATTCAGTCCTGATGATAATTAGAGGTTCGGACAAAATGATGATTCCTGGCCCACGAGGTCAATATTAACAGATTCACAATGTCATCAATTATTTTAGGAAAAAAAGTGACGAATAATGGATGGTAGAGCAGCTTCATTAATCAACAATGAGCCGGAATGAAACGTGACCAGGTCAACAACCGTCCTCGCATTCCACCTCCTGTTTTATCTCTTCTCTCGCGTAATTAACATAATGCTGGTCCTCGGGGCACACAAATCAAGCCTATACACATGTATACAAGTGAATGTACGTGTACGAGGGTAAATGCAGATCAAGGCTGGGGGAGAGGAATTGGACAGCGTGACACACGCGTGGTGTCTACTGGGGTCGCGGATTTTGGTGTCCCACAGCAACGTAATTGCAGGGCCAAAGGGTCAGCCTCCAAATTCTCGAGGTTACCAAACCTCTCCAATCTCCTGTCGAAGGGGGTTTTCACTTCCGTCACGTTATTGCGCTAATGCCGACCGCGAGAGAACGTGTACGCTCCACCTCCGTAGGAAGCCATTAGAGTTCAGCAGCTTTTCTCTTTACCCTAACCAACATCCACGAGAGCTTACGAACGTTTCAATTATTTCATTAATTCCACGGTTAATGGTACTCGATGCTTTACTAATTTTTAATTTTTTAGTTAATTTTTTTTCCTTTCCAAAAAAAACTGTGAGTTTTCAGCTCGAATTTCATCTTAAAGTTGGGTACACAGAAATGCTTATTTTTCTAGCCTTGGTTCGAGGGTCCGAAATCCGTAGAGAACTGGAGTGTCAAGTAGATACGGTCCATGTTCGGTCAGACCGTGAGAAAGCAAATTTTTATCCCTCTCTCGCTCTTCTCTACTTTCTCGTAATTCGAATGAAGGAAACGAGAGGAAAGAAAGGTTTGAGAATAGCTGATGCTCGAATCCGCGGGGAGTGGCGGGCTGTAAACAAAAGCCAAGGTGGAATGATAAGTAGAAAGGGCGGAGTAAAGTCGATTGTGCAAACGACCTAAGAAAATATTGAATCTGGGCTTCTCAATTCGTGTTCTTAGTGTAGGATAGCAAGTGATGGGGCAAAATGGTGTACCTCAGATAAGAAGGACCAATTATTCTTGATTGTACCAACGAATGGGCGGAAAATTGAAGGTTTAATCACATCATTAAAACAGATTTGCAAACATTCTGCGAGTGATGTTATGGCAAAAGAAAAAACATGTCCGAAAATTGTAAGTCGTTTTCATTTTGTCATCGCGTTTTATGAATTCGTTCTTAATGAACGTGGAAGCAGTGATTTAACGTTATTGGGATTTTTTTTAAACTTCCATGAGCTGTTTATTACAAAAGCTCTTGCACGAGAATAGGAAGAACAGGTCCATTTTGCCCCAGTCCTTTCTATGTTTATAGTCAATGAGATTTTACCGATGCACTTTTGCACCTCGAATTTTATTCCATGGAAGACGAGAAGTGTGTATTCGTGTAGGTTTCTCCGACAGAATGAGAAGCGATCGGATCTCGTTGAGTTGCGGAAATTCGACGGAAATCCAGAACCGATAGACCAGAAGGCTTTCGTAAAAAGGCTGATGGCTGCGTTGTGCTCAAGTGCTTTTTTGCCAAGTCGAAAAATACGACGTTAGGTACCAATGAGAAGGATAAAAGAGGAGAAGGATAGAGAATACAGATTAACGTTAAAATACGGTGAAAAGAGAAGTAGCTACGCAGGTGGCTCAAACAGTCCATTGAAATGGCTCATGGCTATATCGATTGCATGTAAATTGGTATTACGAAGCTACAGTTAAATGTATCTGTCGGTTACTGTAGTCCATGTGCTTCGAAAGCTTAAAACTATATTTTTTAGCTTTTTTTTAGAGCCCAATCCATCAATTAATTTAAACCCTTTTCTTAGCCAAATTTCTAGCCACTTTTCAACTCAGAATGTACAGTCTTTTCACCCGAATTTTCAAAGATAAGTTGTAGTCTTTTTTCCCCATTTTTTCTACGCACTTTCTTATCTAATTCGATAAATAAAGTTCCGTTAAAAAACTATTTCCACACTATTACTGTAGTTGTTTTTTTTTTCTTAAAAAACGCTTTCTGATATCGAATGAATTGCATGTATCTTTATGCCCCTTAGAAAAAAAAAGATACAAGTGTTTCCTATGGTTTCGAACTGCATGATATCAACGTGAAAAATGAATCGATATGTTTATGTACATGATGTACGAAAAGCCTTCGGCGAAGGGCTTATCCAAGCAACGTTCAGTTCGATATGGATCTTTCTCGCTGCAAAAATCCATAAAGGCGAATCTCCATATATTTGTATACCTATAAATATATGTATATATGAATACATAGATATCTATATGGTCACGTAAGCCTTCATCTTGCCCCAAGAAGGGTTTGATTTATCCCCAAATTTGAATAACATGAGATCCATGCAGATAGGGTGCATTGCACTCAAAGTGTGTCTGTGTGTATCAAAACATCTGTGTGGGAGAATGTGGTGTACCGCACTTCAGGTATTCAATAATAGTCGATATTGTGTATTGGGTATTTCATGAAAAATCGATCAGCTTGTTTTCATTTCTTTTTAAACCGGTCTATACGATTTTATATATTTTGACTAGAAGATATTTTCACTTATTCCGAGATTACTTTCAAGATTTTTTACATTTATAATTTGCAATAGTAATACCCACGAGAATGATTTTATTTATTTTTCGTAAAAAATCTTTAAGACTCAGTGAATTTATGATTTTGAAGAATTCAATTTTCTAATATCGAGTTTAAATATTCAGATCTCTTACAAACCACCTCTCGCGTCATGCCATTTTCTTTCATGAGATGAAGAAAAAAGAAAAAAATAATAATAGCAATGAAAATAAAAATTTACGAGGAGCTAGTGCATTATAAAATCACAAAATTTTATATTTTTGGACGCATGCTCGTATATTAGATGTGCTTCGGGAGAAGGATAACTCGTTTGCAGATTTTAAGATCGACCAGGGCATGGCAGAAATGAGAAAAGGTTGGAAGGGGAAAGAAAGAGAAGGGTGGCGAGAATAGAGGTACAACGGAATTCCCAAGGTGCTCAGTGCTTTCGCCTCGTCGCACTATTTCTGTACCAGCAACAAGCACACGAGAAGGCTGCATTAAAATTACGAGGATCATTAAAGATTTTAAAGCTTCACCCTCTTTTTACCACCTTCCTCCATTTTTTCAGCTCTAAAGTGCAACGTATTCGACATTCCGTAACGAAATATAATCGGCTTTTTCAACCTTTTTCATTTCGATCAGTAATTAATATTATTACATTAAACATAAAATCTTCGTTTCACTTATCAAAGGTATCATGAAAAAATATATTTATGATGACAATTGTTTTTTTTTTTCTGCAATAAGTTATGCATTTGGTCTTAATAAAATATTCAATACACTAAATATCAAGCCACCCGTGACTTTAATAAATGAGTTATAATTTTTGATCGAAAAATACGAGTGCAGGAAAAGAATGAGAAATGAAGAAAAATAAATTTCACGATCGTCGCACTCTCATCGACCGACTCTATGAATGTCAGCTCTGCAGGAAACAAAGATTAAAGCTTTTTTGTGAATGAGAACCGAGTGTAGTGAGGCGTGTCAATATTACAGTTGGATATATATAACAGACGTCTGAAAGCATATACGTATGAATGAATATTGAATATTATATGGGCGATTCAATACCAAACCGACCGAGCTTTAGTTCGTGATTATTGTATTTAAACTTTTTGAAGTTGGTTTCAAAGTATTTCAAGCATCAATCGACTATCTGAGTATTTTATGTCGGTATGTTTCTTCTCGTTGCTTTTCCTCGATAAAAACAAAAAAACAAAACATCAAGATGATTTTTGTACCACATTTCTTTTAATTAATTTCTTTACACAGCAACAAAATTCTAGCTACATTTCTGGATAACTTGAGTTGGAGTCAAGATTAAATGGTAATCCGAGGTAAAATTATAAGAGCAAAAGGATTGCTTTTCTCGAATACAGATCTCGTTATAATTCGAGTAACCATTTTTTTTCCTATGAGTATGAATACATAAATGAGAATGAGAGCGAGTTCCTTTCACACAGGGTGGAAGAGGGAACCACGAGCGAGGTAGTAGTTCGATGGAAAGATGAAACCGAAAGAAAGAGATTGCCAAGCGAAGCAAAAAAAAATAAACAAATTATATGGATGTATATATTTATATACGAACTTTATTCATTTCTCGCTCCCTATTTTTTTCCCTCGTATTTCTTTATTTTTCGCATATTCATTCATCCACGGTCTTCCGCGAGAACTCGAGGGTAGAGAAAGGGAGGAATCGCTATAATTATACGAGAAAGCTTCTCTTTGATTCGCGGTTGAGATATAAAAATAATTGCGGAAATTTTCGCGTATTCGCGTTGAGGACAGAGACAAGAAGAGAAGCGAATGAAATAAAATATACAAACGAAGAAGGCAGACTTTTTTCTCCAATGTCGATTTATTTTTCATCATTTTATGTTTTTAAAAAATTTTCCCTTACATTTCCTCGGATAAATTTAATCTTCTTTTTTTACATCCACTGTGTGCAAAACATTATGGTACGAGACCATTGAAATGATCAATTCTTATAACCCTTGGAATTTTTCAGCAGCCGAGTATACAAATATTGATTTTTCCCTTGTGTCCATGCGGATACGAGTCCATCAATAACCACGGAATCGATGAGAAAATAGACGAAAGCGCTTACGAAATATACCTTACCGCTATCTATTTCGGACCAATGGAAAAAATAAAAATAAATAAACAGGAAACCTCATCCAACTAAAAATTTTTCAATACCAAATATCTCGATAAATAAATAAAAGCAATCATCTGTTCTCTTTTCTGTGTTTTTCCTTACGTACATAATAATAAGTTGGGAAAACCTTGAGCAATACATCGATGCGTAGCTTCGACAATCACCACAGTTTGGCTACCTCTGGTGAGATCAATACTCGGTTGGGTAACCGCCGAGTCATACACAACAACAAATAAATCAGAAAGATGATACGAAAACTATAATGTATAAATAAATAAATGAATAAATCATTTCGAAAAGACGAAAGGCTCTTCGGTCTGCTTGAAGGGAGCTTGCTCTGGGAGTGAAAATTTTCTCCACTGTTACATACAAGATATTAAAAACGTCTCAGAAAAAACATCAATTTGTATTTCGTTCGTCCACATAAAAGAAACTTAATTATTCTGAAAGCTTGCATTTAAACAGAATCATTGCAAAGTTGATGCTTTCCAACAATGACGCGGATGAAGCTGCGTCGATGAAGTTATTATATACATGTATCCATATATTCATATATAAATATATATATACGTGTTTTGTCATGTGCTATAATATAATCCGCGTTTAGGAATCCGCCAAAAGCTTATTCTCTCCTCTGTGCCGTCCTCATCGTTATCTCTGTCGTGCCAGACGCAGGCATTAATCACGTTTCCTCTGGCTATACTTAATTCACGAGATTTTAGATTACAGCCGAAAATTTGAAACGAAGAGTTAGGTCTGTCTTTTCACTATAATCAAATTTGAAAGTTTCTGTTCTTTAGAAAATAACTTTCTTCTGATATGTGATAAATTGATTAATTTATCCTTTTCGTTCCAGCTCAAAGCAACTTTTTCCTCGTTTGAGTAAGACGTAAATAACCAGAGCTTGGTAACCTCAGACCGAGTGAAAGATTTAAAAAAAATCCATTTAGTTTGTGGTGAATAAAGTATGTGAATACTGTTTATTCGACTTCAAAAATTAAAGTGAGTGCGAGAATTTCTTTTTCCACTGTGGTTGAAAAAAAAATGAACGGCTATGGAAAGAGACGAAAGCTTTGACAAACACTGATTACCGTAGCTGCCGGAAAAAAAAAACTGCAAAGACGAGTCAAGCCAGAAGGCGGTAAAGGGTGGAAAAGTCTTGATCGCTGCTCACGAGATTCTCATTTCCCATTTGATATGTATGGAGTGTTCGAAAGGTAGGGTTTCGAGTAAAAATAACAATTTCTTGTCGATAGTATTTTATTGTCGATTTATTGGTTTTTGGTTGAATTACAAATGTTTAGTATTATTGGATTAATACAACAATAAAAATCGGAATTAACAATTATTCTTATTGTTTGCGATTTTGTGTGTCGTAAGATGGTCGATGTCGCCTGAGACGCCCCATACATGTCTCAAAGAGGGATAAGCTCTTTTCACCTCCATATTCGCTGTCGAAGTCCGCGAATTCTGCTTTCCTCGTCCATCCCGTTTATCAGCGAGAATTGCGGTCGTTATCGGAAAGTGAGCATTTTTTTCTTTTCCTTTTATTTCTCTTGACGACATTTCAACGCCTGGTGCGATTTTCCAGGCAAAAAATTCACGAATATATATGGACGAAGGCGTGTTGAAATTTCTCTCGCATTCTGTCGAGCTCATTTATCGTCCCACTTAATTTTTTTTTTACTATTAAATCTATGCATTTTTTCATGGGGTCGAACAATCGATATTTTTAACAAGGAATTTTGGAGAAGACAAATAAGTATCTTCTTCAGTCTACAGTTGCCTTTTTCATAGATTTTTTTTTTTCATTGTCCAAATTTTTATTTAAATGGACGATTCAATTCGTTACAAAAAATTGTCTATTATTTTTCTTTCTTAAAATTCATGTTCTACAATCTTTTGATAATTCCTCACATTTTTTTAACCATATCCTTACTTCAGTACGAATATTCGAGAATTTTTCTTATGTATAAAAGGTATGCGTAAATAAAATTCTGCTCATAGCTGAGTTCGTCTCATGTTTCAGTGCTCGATAGCAATTTGGTATCGTCAATTTTCTCGCAGAGCCGATTTGATTATGTCGAATGATCGAATGCAAATTTCGGCCTCGACTAGAATTCGTGATATGCACAAAACAAGTATAGAAGGTGAACCTTCACGTTTTTTTCCTTCCCAATCCCCGCATCGCCTCCTTCAACTCATCGATGGTCGTCGATGAGCGGGCGCCAAAAGCTCGTACGTTTGGAGATTTCCGTCTGCATCGACGAACTTCAATTCCACTTCACTCTCAATTTCTCTCGGCTTCCGGGATGCGCATCCATTGAAAGGGTGATGACAGAGGGTTGGGAATGAGAGCGGACATCAACCAATGCTCTAACTATATTCTCCAACATTCTTTTCGTTTCACCTCTCCCCGCCACCCTTTGGTTCCCGTTTTTCCAAAAATACGAGGTGTTCCATCAAAATTCGTTTTTTCCCTTTTAACCCGTCGGGACACTTATTCTTCCTTACGTAAAATTGACTGCGGGATACGCGCAGGTTTTTTCTGTCATCAATGATGAATCAGATCTCAAAATTTGGAAATTCATAATTAATTTTTAACAGAAAACTAATTTTTTCTTCATTTTTGATTGATTTACCGATTTTTTCTCTCATTGCACACTCATGGAGCTCATAGAACTATTCGATTCTCTAAACCTTGAAAAAAGTAAATTTATCATGATTTGTCACTTCATTCAATTATAATTAATGTCCTACGACCAAATGTGGCAACTAGTACGAGAGCTTAAAACGACCATGGAGTTAAAAGTTTGACATGCTAAAAGCCCCGAATACAAAAGGCTTGGCGTTGCAGTGTTCGGAGAGACGTTAAAAATGGCTCGAAATTGTCTGTTCCGTAATACCAGAGAGTGTCTGTTGAAAAAATCCACTTCTGAATGTGTGAAACAAAAAATCACAGCGAATGTTGTGAAATGTGGAAAGAGACAAGAGATAGTTCCGAGGGTTTAAACGTTTCCGGGGCGTAGGAACGAAATTACGAGAATTTCAATGAACCGAAAAGTCTGAAATGAGAGGGAAGACAAAAGTTTTCACCGAAATAGGCATATAAGAGTGTGTCGGTACTCGTTGTTTTGTTCTATTTTTATTATTATTATTTTAACACCCTTCACCAAAGCTGGACTGCTCTGGTATAGAAAAAAAAAAAAAAAAAAAAAAAAAAACATTTTAAAAGCCATGATCGAAGATTTCGAGAGAATAACCTCTGTTGACAGCCAACAGTGGCTCTCAGCAACGGCACATTGTTCCCTCGTTCACTTCATGTTTTCGATGCGTTGGACATCACAACGGCTGACTGTTAAAAGCCAGTGGAAAAGAAAATAGAACAAAAAACACAACAAACAGAAACGTTGGGGATAGCAAAAAACAGAGAGGCACTAAACATCGAAAAAAAACGTACGATAGTGTTTGAAAAATCGTCGTAGTATTTAAATAATTTTTTAATGATATTTTTATAGGATTATTATGCAATTATCAAGCCTCAATGAATTGCCAAGACTTTTCAATTGCATGACAAATTATAATTTCGCTTCAACATACTTATACCCATGAAATTCACCTGCAGTGCTTTGTATGTACTTTGCCTCTCCTTCTCGCACGGAAAAAGATTAAAGAAGTGAAAAAGATGAGAGGGAAAAAAATGTTTTTAATTCGTTTCGTAACGATTGTTTCTCCATCATGCATGTGTATACCAACCGAGCGGCCATGGACTCTTTGGGGTACATAATAGCTGCGTCAGAGAGTGTTTAGTGCTGTTACTTTCAGCAATTAGCGAGCTTTCAGACAAGTTTTTTTTTAATATTTTTTTTTTCGTTGACGCACGAGAGTAAAAAACACACGTGTGCTTAATGCACTTTGAATAACCCATTTACTTGTCCTATACATAAACACGTACATACACATGGACTATTTCAGAGAAAATCATCGGTATGTTAAGCACGAACGACTCAAATTGTTCCCAATTTTATGAATAAAAATTTTGAGGTCGCTGATTACGAATCTGTATACGAAATTTGGAAATCCAAAATTGATTGTTTATTCATTTTTTAAACGAAAACCACAGGATGAAACATTCTAGCGAATCGGAGTTTATTAAAAAATTACTTTTCCATTGTTCAGAGCAGTTCCGTGGAAAATGAATTTCTCCATGAAAAAGGACGAGATTTGTCAATTTATTTGAATATGGTTTTCATGCAATTAACCAATAATCGCCGTTTATTTTGTTTTCGCATTTATCAACATTCCCTGGACCATGTAAAATGAAAATACCCGCTGTATTCGTTGTAAAATAATAGCACAATAATCAAATTACAGCAAAAAAAAAGAAAGAAAGGGGAACAATTTAAGTCGCACCACGGCTCAAAGGGTTCAAAGTAATTTGACAACTTTTGTCTTCACTCCTATTCAATATTAAAATGAAAACTTTAAAATTCAGATTTTCCACGTAACGTTTCGAAAACGGTCGTGAATACATTTGAGTTAAAATGACCAATAGAGATTTCTTTTTCTTCGCAAATGGAGAAAAAGAAATATGTGTATATATGCGCATTTTTATATGTACATGTATTTGTGAGTATTTTGTCTGGCACTGGGCTGCAATTTCTACTCAGGGATGTCACGAGCGAGCATACCAGATTCCTCTATTGTCTCGGGCGTTCATTTCGCGGTTCACACGCTCAACGTCCGGCGCTGGTATTAGGGAAACTCTCTCGACGGGGGCTGCGGCGGTCCCGAATTCGTTCAGGCGTTTGGAAACGCACAATGCATTACGGCAAATGGTTATATGCGTGAACGGAGTTATACTGCACACGAATTTAGCGCTTATACATCACGTGAACGTACTGTATTGGCGCTGTATAAAATTATAACAGACGTTCAATGCGAAGAAGTTACAATTTGGAAAAACTGCAAAATTTCTTTCGCAATTTTCCTTTTTCAAATTGGACATAGTTCAATGACGATCACGTTTTTCAATATTTGAACCTATACTGTGTCCTCCTCGGTGTTCTCCAGTTCACTGTTCTTATTTTTGTTCCTATTTTCTGTTTCCTAATTCGCTACAGCCTTCCATTTTCATGAGGGTGAAAGGGAATTGTAGAAAACCCGGTGGTAACGGTGCGGCTTTATTTTTACTGAGTTTCAGATAATTAGCGCCATATCCAGTAATTCAGGAAAATTGCTTCTAACTCAGCGATTAATATGCACGAGCCTGTGCATGGCTGAGCGACCACCCAACCAAAATACTTCAGGTGAAGTATATACCTCACCTGGAGTTGCCTAACTTCAACGACCGCCGAAGCCAAACAGTGACCACCTACTCATCACTGTCAGCAGTCCGCTGTACTTATTCCTCTTTCGTTAAGAAACTCCTAATCAAAAATTATCAAGTGAACAAACTACCCCACGAGTTAAAAAAAATATGATCTTTCTCCGTTGGCAAATCTTTTATTTCACATAAGATCATTTTTTTCGAAATGATAAACATACGAATCTTTCGATTTTCACAATTTTCAGTGATCTTGATTGGCGACCAAAAATGTCTTGAACCATACTTAGAAGCTCGTGGTAAACTTTTCATTGAATGTACCATAGGATCGTAGGGAAATGGTCATTGAGAGCAACACACGTTGTTGCTCGCAGTTCCGGGGACGAGCTTGTGTACGTGCGTTCCTGCACGTGCAGGGGGATGAAAAGAGAGTAAGAGAGAGAGAGAGGAGAGAAGGGGAAAGAGAATGGGGGGATGGATCTGTGATAAAATGGGAAGCTGTAGCACGAATTGGAGTTTCAGTGTGTACCATCGAAATTTAGCCCTCCACGGGTGTTTCATTCGCTCAGCGTTGTGCGTATGTCTCTCGCGTCGATGGTACGTAACTGGTAGCGCACAACCTGTCCATGAGTGACTGGTAAGTGCCTTCGTGTACTCTGGCACGTAGCATAACATATAGGTAGAGATAGTTTTGCGTTTATCTATATGCATACAGGAGATGTTTTGTACAAAATCCTATATGAGAGTTAACATTTTCAGCTGCGAAGCTATATTAACACACAAGCAGAATACAATTTATGCATCCACAGTCTCTCGTATTCGAATCCAATTTACCTCAATCCTTGTATTTAATGTGAATAAATTACAAAATATTTCTCCATTCGAATAATATAAGCCAAATAACTGCACAATAAAATTGTAACATCAAATTTAAAAAACAACCAGACCTCAGTAAACCAAATTTCAATATTTACAACAAATAAACAAACCATTTAGAAATGAACAATCAAACGAATTTTACTCTTTTCATTATCATTCAAAGCGATCCTTGTTGCATTTCAATTTGCATTGGACGAAAAACAAACAAAAAAAACTCTCCCAACGTTCGTGTGGATATTTCTGGCATTTTGCTTTTCATCCCACGGCAGGAAAAGGACATGATTGCCAAATGTATCGGTCTATTCAAGTCATGATTACTATACACGAGGAAAACATGCGATATTCCATGTCAAATTGATTGCGTTTTCGATTAGAATTTTCTTTCTACTGTTTAACCCTCCAAAAAAGTTCACTCTGAGAAAACTTTATTTGAATCAACGAAAAGGCAGGATGGAATGCGTGGAATGTGAAATTTAATTGTACTATTTATTCATTTTATCACGAGGAATGTACGTTGCATTCGTTGAAGAAAATTCAAGACAACAAATTTTATTTTCGTGCATCAAATACACATATTTTTTCAGATTTATAAAACAAATTATTCGCACAAATTTTAGTAGACCACATTCCACTCCCATGATGCATTTTTATTTTTTCGAAATTCGAAAATTTTATATGCGTAAGACAGACAAATAAATAAATAAAATTTCTCGATTCAACATCGAAGTGCCCATGTAGACACATAGATGTCTATACCCAGATTCTTCCTCTCTCTTTGGCCTGAATCCTCCTCCTCTTCGTCGTGTTTCTCTCGTTTTCGG
The DNA here is from genome assembly GCA_013761285.1 of Campoletis sonorensis. NCBI lineage: Eukaryota > Metazoa > Arthropoda > Insecta > Hymenoptera > Ichneumonidae > Campoletis > Campoletis sonorensis. The sequence continues at coordinate 141,367 of JACEOJ010000143.1, forward strand.
AGCTCAAGCTCCTGGCTCTGAACGAGCTTTCCTCTCGGCACACAACGTGCAGCGAGCCGTATTTCATTTGAGACCCAAAACTACGAGAGAAGCCGTAAATAACGTGGCAGCACGATCATGCCTATTATCTATATATATATATATATATATATATATATATACACACATACACTCATAAATTTATATAAATATATAGATATACTGTACATATAAATATTGTACACGTTGTTTTTCTTCCTAGATCTATTATTACGTATTTAGGGAAAATAATTGGTTGCAAAAACTATTCAATAATTCATACATAATTCGTATGAATTCGTAATGTTCGTTTACAGTGTGACAATAGAAAAATACAAATTTTTTTTTGTCACTTTTAACTGCTGAAATGATCCAAACAATAATATAGAAAAATTTAGTTTAATTTTTAGTCCGACACTCTATAAAAGATGAAGCAAAAACTCCCATAGATGTGTATAATGTTGTTTATTTACAGATGTTCGTACATGGGCATTTGTGTTTGTTTGTAAAGTGTCCGCATATATTTATGCATACAAGTCGTTTTGCAGTCCATATACAAATTTTCCTAGCGTTATTTTTCTCTGTGACGTCAGATGGCGTCGCGGGTGGAGCGCTTGTGCGAAAATTCACAGTGGCGTGTAATTATAAATCTGCTTAAATTCATCGCGTCGCTTCGTGGTGGCACATCGTCTAGTTTTCGCTTTTGCTTTTTGCATCCCCAACATTCCCGCACTTTGCACCATCAGCCACGAGTTTAATGCTTAACAGCTACTAAAAAAGAGCTGGTGCGACCGATGATATTTAAAAAAATAATTATTTATAATTAATGTCGTGGAAAGTATTCTGAACACAAATTTGTTGAAGGTTTTTTACCATTTTGTTCAAAACTTTTAATCGATCATTAAAAAAAATATATTGAACATTCAGATTTTCGGGATGGAAATATCTCTAATTAAAGTTTGAACTGGTTTTTATGAAAAACCTCTCGAAATGTAAAACAGTTTTGTATTAACGAGCAGAGCTCAAATGCTCGACAAAACAGTTTTCATTACAATGAACTGATAATTGGCCAATTATCGATAAACTTTGTACCTCGTTATCAAAAACGATTTGCTTTGCTTTCGAAACCTTATTATTAACGAATATTATAGTGCAATATCATTTTAAACGAGATGCAAATCCAGGGAGAGTTCGAATTCGTTTAATTATACTTGCAATGAGTTTAATTGGTGATCTTTTATTACTCAGTCCAGGCCTTGTTGCGTTCGATTTTACATCTATTTATTCTAATTGTTTCTGCAAAAATACTTAATCGAATAATAAAAATTGCATCAGGTGCACAACGTGACAAAACTGAGGCAGACCTGTATAAAATATGCGATAAAACAATATGGGAACGTTGTGGATAATGCATACACAACCTGCTCTTAAGTGCTTGCCGATAAAAGTAAAATGAACCCGAGACTGAGGTAATAAAAACTCGACACTTTTGTAGATCAAGGAAAATGGGGTAATGAGGGTCAGTCAAAAAATTAACCCTCTCCCTGCATACTTGTGCGAATTTGCACCGCCAACTTTGCAATATTTTGCAGTCCCTTTTTAAAGTGTCATTGATTTGGAAACACTTCGAGGTTTGAAAGTGACGCGAAATGAATTTCAATTGAACGACTCGTGCCAAGAGATTAGAGCTTTCAAAAAACTGTCATTACGAATTCGTACCAGTGTGGAAGCTAAAAGTCTTGTGCACAGACAAAGATATTTGAAAAATAAATATATGGTACTGCTACTCGGAAGTTTCAAAGTTTTTCAATCGACCAGAGTTTGAAAGGATTTAAAAAAATAATCAGCTGACATTATTGGTCATAAATTAAAGAACTCGTGAAAATAATTATTGTTCTTGCAACAGATGATAAATGCAAAAGCCCACTCAAAATTTTAGAAACCGAATGGGAAATCTTCGGCACAGAACTATTCCAACCCACAAAATGTTTTGTCATGGAAGAAAAATACATTTTTCCTTAGATGACCCGCATTACCCCACCACCATGAATGAAAACAAATACGGACGATTCCTCCTTCGTCGTGAAACTATTTCGTTCGCTTGAAAAATTCTTCTCCTTCGTCCTCAGTGCTGTTCCATCGTAAAAACAAATTCCATCAAGAAAGCTCTTTTTTTTTCATTTTTCTCTCATTTCACTCACTTTGTCTTGACTCTTTTACTTCGTGCAGTTTTCATACTATTAGGTAATACTATTTCATGACCTGATACAGGGTTGTTTTTCGTCCTTCCCTCGTCTCCTTCCGCTCACACCCATTCTTTCTGCGCTAAGGAATTTCAAGATTACGTGCAAAAATTCTTACACTCCTGGGGCTCCTTATTTTTATTTTATTATTATGATTTTTTTTGAATAAAAGTTACTCAAACACTTTGCTACATCTGTTGGGTGCTGAAAAAACTGAGATGAGGAGAATGTGAAAAACTCAAGTCAAAGAGAAGGATATAAAACTTGGTTGGAAAGATGCTTTTTTTTCGTATGTTCCAGGAATACATGTCTTCGTATTGGTGTATAAACAGTATAAGAGAAACGCGTGAACAAAAGGTGACGCTTTTTCTTTCCTCGGGCGTTTTATACCCCCATCAAATTCGGGAAACTTTTTTTCTTAGCACGCGATTCTTTCGTCGTTAGTTGGTTCATCATTTTCCATACGTTCATTTTTCCGGCTTCATTTTTTTCGCTGCTAACTTTTTAGTCCTGCTTTTTCCTGGTTCATTTGTTTTCCCACATAAAGATTCCAAAGCTCGAATTTTTACATTGGATTTTCCCAAAATGAATTTATGAGAATTTGATCAATTCTTTTATATTCCAATGCACAACGAATTGATCGATCGGAAAATGATGCAATCGTGCTATTTTTTTCTCGCCCCTCATTTTTTTTTGAATACTTTTTTTTAAGCACCCTTTCAGTTTATTTAACACTATTTTCCGCTGGACGTGTTGGAGTACGATCGTAAACGCGTTAATTTTCTCACTGCGTTCACCTCCCTTCATTCCCTTGGCCAACCCCCTTTGAAAAACGTTGTTGGAATAGCTCGCATAACTTGAAGCAAACGATTCAGCCAATCCCTCCCATTGCTGCAGAGCTTTGCTCAACACTGCAACATCCCTTTTTCCCCACTTGATTTTTCTCCGACTGTAGCGTTTCGCTGCAGAATTTTATGCCCTGACTTTTCCAGAATTTTTCATCGTTTGCATTAATTTTCGTGAGCTAGTTTGACCGCAAAATAGGCGTAAAAAAAAAGGATTTTTTCGGGCATTGATAGCTTTCGGATTCGTATAATATTCGTTGAATCTCTATTCTGAAATGTGTTAATAAAAATAATGTAAACTTCGATTTTCTAGAATTTTCATAGCGACGCCGTTTTTTTTCTCAGCAACGTTCCAACAGCGACAGAGAAAAAAAATAAAAATAAAAATTACCATTCTTAAAGAAAAACGTACGGAGCAGAGATTAAAACCATTTCGCTCACATCGTCAATGAGTTCTCGGCGCTTCCCTTATCGTCGAATACCACGGGCTATAGCTTCCGGAAACCCCAAGGCTATGTGTATATATTATAACCTGAAATATACTTTCTACACACATATAGATATGTATGTAGTTTATTCTACAAACAGCTCTTCGGAGTCCTTCCTTTCTCGAGGTTTCGTCGTCGTCGTCGTTTCTGCAAGCCGGAGGGTAGTAAGCAAATAATCCAATCAAGCCAAAGCAGCGCTTTCTCGCGGCAATACACAGCTCGCTTCACCACCCCCTCCTTGAAAAATGGCTCGAACCAACTCGTTCTGATCGACTTAAGCGCCATCTACCAAGCCTCCTCCGCTTATCCTCGATCGAATAGTGATGAACGGATTTTCAAGAAGAAAAAAGAAGCAGCAAGAGGAGTAAAAGAAAATGGCATTCCTCGAACTCCTATCTCATCGATATTTACCGATAACTTTCGCAGAAGCCTCGTGGCACGATTAACGCAAGTATGTATTCAAAAGTGATGCACATAGATCGAACCTGCCGAAGCGATATGAAATTAATCGCGTTCCGATTGTTCGCCCAACCAAGCTTTTATACTCCCCTTCTCTCATTCTCCCTCCTGACACCAATATCATCCCCCTAGTTGCCGTGTCCTACACTTTATTGGCTCTATGCGAATATATGGCTCGTGTATATGACACGGATAAGCGATAACCTATAACTAAACCTCGTGTATGTATATGGGTACAACTTTGGAATATTGTGGAGGAAGCACTGTACACGAATACAGTCGAAATTCCGAGAAACTAGCATCAGAATAACACGAAAGTCAATCTGTCCTGGAAAAAATGTACATTTTGCTAACAAAAATGTCTATATAGTTGATGTTTAAAAAGAAATCTCGTCGGACAAGAACTTGAGGATGAAATGTGTGGTCCACGAATTTATTGCCAGGTTTGAATCCTAAATAAGACCACATATATTCTGTTAAATATATGAAAATGATGACTTAGCAAGAATTTCGACTGTGCAATATCCGTGCTTGCACATCGTAACGTTCGTATTCTCGGGACTTGATACACATTTCGTTCATACACACATAAAATACGTCGTTTTCGGAATCGTGTTAGCAGACTCCTGGTAGTTAGGTTATATATGGTTAAGTTACATGAATGTGAGCGAGTGTACATTTGGATGATGGTAGGTGTCGCCCTTTCACGACTCTTCTCTCCTATCTTGCAGCTATAGGAAGCTTCTGGTTTTGGTGTTCCGTGGTGGGTACAGCGTTGGAGGGTTGAAAACCAAGGCTGCCACCGTCTAGTTGACTCAATACGAGGCGCTAGGAGTATCGGGATTATCGTCCTCGTACCCGGACCCCGCTGCTAGTTTCACCGACAATGTTATATGCAATTTAACGTATAGGTTAAACGTGCATGCACGTCCTGAGTGCCTCGAAATCCCCGGTATAACGTTGCCGGGCTTTCCTTTCCCCCAACGGACCACCATTGCTATCCTCAACCATTCACACCGTTACATTTCCCTGGGTAGAAGGGGCGTGTGCACCTACGAACGAGCTGGAACTCCACCACCATGAGAACATAGGGGGCATCATTGGGCCACTTATGTGTTGAATAGTCTTGCAATGCTTGGGTTATGTAAATCCCCACGAATCATGCTACCCAGAGAGTCCTAGATATTGCTCATTTAACATGTTACTTCACATTCAACCAGCTATTGAGAACATTTGAATATAACTTGCAACAAAATTGCACAATCGATTACATTGGATTACATGGATGAAGGTTTTTTCTCGAACCCTAGGAGTGTTCTCGGTCTGAAGGACCAACGTAATTTTCATTTTTCAGACATTACCGAAAAGAGTCTCGCTCAACATGGAATAAATGCTACGTGGATAACGTGGGGTTCATATAATATTGCGATTCCAAAAAAACGCAAAGTTTTCACGGTCACTAGAAGTTCGTCTCCATTTGAAATCATTTTCGTAAACCATGAAATTCGCAAAGCTCAAATGATTATAAGAGGGGGATAAATTCAGAGATTTGGAAAAAACGTTTTGAGGAGGATTTGGTAAAGTTAGAGAATCACGTAGGGTTGAACCGAATATTTAAATTGATTTTATCCGAAAAGGTACTTTGGAAACCAGTGAAAAAAAAAACGCAAAGACGTATGAATGAATGGGTCAGTGATCGGCTGATAGCGAGATCGAAGAGGGTTAAGAGGCTTGAGGAAAGTAGGAATAAGGAGCATTGTGAACGCGTTGCATTCACGTTCGTCTCTTGAGTGAGTAGATAAGGCACTGAGAGGTCTGGAGGCTGGCCAGGTTTACCAGAGCACTGAGATTTCAGCGGGGGGTCCAAAGACGTCACCAGAATCCTTCGGGACGAAGGAATACAAGAAAAGAAGACGGCCTCGGCGTGAGTTTACTGGGGCTTGTGAAAGACAGAGAGGGAGTTGGTCGTCGAAGAGGACTACAGCTACAGGAAACGATTTAAAATGTGGGGATGGGTTGAGTGGGAGAGAGGGGAATATTTCTCTTGGGCGCGTTGAAAGGCGGAAATTCGTGCGGTGTGAAAGGCGCCGTTGCATCGGCAGGGAAAGAGCATCGGTGTGTTGGCCCATCGCCCAGATATCCCAACCGGGAATCTATATGGAAACGCAGCAACAACATCTTCGTCCTTCCAACATTCACAACACATCTACAGAGGAACTGGCAAAAAGTACGTGCAACCTCTTTCCCTTTTTTATTTCCCGAAAAATCTCTCGACTGTCCGGAGAATGCAGCGACGGAAATTGAACGAAACACACATACACACACACACGAACACATGCACATTCGTATATACACACAGATGGAGGTAGGATCCACAAGAGACTTCTTATTCCATCTCTGCTGATCGAATTACTCGGTATGAAGATTGGAATTTCTTGGCTGAGGATTTACCAAGCGATTTTGTCGATTGAAATGGGACCCATGATTTTCGTGAGAGTTTTTAAGAACCTGAGGGTTATGTGGTTCACTTTGATTGCGGGCTCCGCAGAGCTGCAGTTCTAGGGAAGTGCTGATTATTGCCTGAATTCTTTTGATCCATTTGGACTTTTCTCCACCATAGCTCACAGGAAAACTCCATTTAGCTCCCTGCTCAAATCAATCATGGACAAGCGGATCTTGATTTGCGGTGACACCAGAAAATACTTGTTGCACATCCTGCAGAATTAAGTATAGCTCGAGAAGAACTTTTTGGCTATCGAATATGGAAGAGCCCCAGTCTTCAGCCCCATCTACTCTTTATTATTCACAGGCTTCCAGAAGCTCCCTGGCTTCTAACATTGCACTTATACATCTCTACTCACCAACATAGAGATGCAAACTCAAGCTTATATTTTTTGAAGGTTATATAACTGTAGGTAAAACCCTAAGAACAAGAAGATGACTAGCGAAGCCACACACTAGAGCGAGCCACAAACTCTACCTCTCTTTTACCCGTCTCTTTGGCATCTCCTTTTGCATCTCATCATTTCACTCTCTATCTCTGCTCTTGCGAACACTCTACTTCCGTGTTATTAACCAGCGACTCTAAAGGTTGGCTTATACCGAGCCATCTCCTGTCTCTTTTTCTCTCTAGTTTTTACCCTCGGTCAGTCATCTCGACCCACTTTAGCTCCGTTCGACAGTACAAAAGAGCACGGACAAGGCGGATGAGAAAGCGGGGACGAAGAGTGTATTCTACGCAGATGCATACATAGTTCGTTCCGCAATTTCCCATTTTTTTATTCACGTGCTACGGTAAAAGCTCTTATAATACAGCCAACAATATTAATAACGAATTCTGTATATTCTATTTTTGTTCTTTTGATTTGCATCAGAAGCGAGAAAAATGTGGGTAATTACAAATGAACATTCTAAAACTCTGGTGACAAAAATTTCTCACGGTCTAAAAAATGTTTGAACTGAAGAGTGAAAGCAAACAGCGACAATTTTGAGAACGGGTGGAATTAAAATCACTCTAAGAAATCAGCTGAAATTTTGATGTCAATGATAAATTATTTCGAACGAGGGTATTTTTTATTAGGATACTTTGTTACGATACTAAGGACGTATAGATTGGGTTCTGGAATGAGTTGGACGAGATCTCATAAGTCTTTTGTAAGTCTCGATTCTCGTAAAAATCGTTCAAGTGGGGAAGCGAAGATCGAAAAGCTCTATACACACTCTATTTTTACTCCAGCCGTCTTTTTCTATCGTCACGTTTTTTCCTATTTTTCTCTCTTTCTCGATATATCTCCATACATCTATACGCTATCTCACGTTTCCTTTGGACAGATATCCTTCATCATCCCCTTCCAAGACGCTTTTGAACAGACTCCGGGCACATTCTCGGTGAAAAGAGAAGAGCTCACGTTTTTCGCGTACCACATTCTTATTTCGCCTTCTTTTTGTTTCTTCTCTTTTTACCCTTATATACAAATACCCTTCCTCCTACTTGTCTCACATTTATCTCTCTCTTTCTTTTCTTCTGTCTCTCTCTTTCGCGAATTTACCCGAGTTTTCGCCCACCAAACTTTTCTCATACCGAAAGCTCGCGCTACAGAGGAAACCTGGTAAAACACACACACAAAAATACACATACACACATACGGATTTGTATGTGCTCAAACGGATAGAAAAGCGTGCGGGGAAGTACGTACAAACAAATACATTCCGGTAAAACGATTCAAGCGAGAAAACGATTTTCTTTGCAAGAGAAACTCCTACTTGCACTGACAAAGCTTCTCTCTCTCTCTCTCGCTCTCTCCCTCTCTCTCTCTCTCTCTATCTCTCTCTCTCTTTCGCTCCTTTTCTCTTCGTTTCGTCCTCCTACTCTTTCTTTTTATTTATCTTTTAAACAATAGGGCGGAAGTTGATCGTAAAATTAGAAAACTTGAGTCCTTCTTTCCTCTGGAATTTCATATATAAAGTCAGCACATGGGACAGTTACTTTAAGGTGGTACGAAAATGCTGCAGGGGATGAAACGTCGTCCTAGAAAACTAAATGTATCGCCCACGATTTGTATCCATCCTCATTGACTTATCGTTCTTGTGGATGGCCTCTCACCAATCCTCGATAACGTGAGATCAAAACTTTCCCGATATTTCTTGATCTCATAGTGAGGGAGGGTAAGAAAAATGATGAAAAAGTATTTTTAAAAAGTATACATCAATGAATCCATCATTTCACGATATCTTTAATGTTTCGAGTCGTCTGAACCGTTTTTGGATAAATTTTTCATAGTTTAAGGCGTGTTTAGAATGTTGTAACAAATTCAAATCAATGAACATCATTATCTGTCCAACAGAACAATTTTTTCTTCTTCTCAGTTCTTGGGGTATAAATATTTGTTAATTTCATTTTTCTAAAAAGCTTTTCCCATGAGAAAAAATGTCTCTCTTCAGCGAATAGACCGAGAAAAGTACGATGTTTTTTTTTTTTTAGAAGTCAAATCATTTGGCCAAGAAACCACAATGATTTCCTCAAGCCCAAAGGTACTTAAGTGGCCCTGAAACGTTTTTCAGGATTCTTGGGTGGATGAAGATGAGTCCCTTGGCTCTATGGTGCAAGAGCGAAAGGATATAGTGGGTTTTCCTTCAACATATATTACAAAATGCTCGAGGGTCTCTTTTTCTCAATACTTTGAAAGCTCCATTTATATATTTCTCTTCATTCTCATGTCACTTAACTCATTGTCATTGGAACGAATGAAGGAATGAAAAGCAGAGCGAATTTCGCGAATGAATTACGTTTTCACAATGAAAATAAAAAAAGTACGTATGGTTAAAACGACTTTGAATACTTGGCAATCGCCAAAAATCAATTTTGTTCTCGTCATAATATTCATGCATCTTCGTAATTATTTCGCCTTAAATTGAGTGGTAATTGATTTTAAAATAACAAAATGTAGCAGTTCGTGTCTCGTTAGAGGTCAGTAAAATGCAGTGAGTGATGAAAAAAATGTTGTGAAAGAGATAGGTCAATTGGAGTCCAAGAGGTAAAAAAAGAGCAGAGGATAGTTGAGTAAAGTGGGCTTGAGGAAGGTTGAGGTTGGAGGATGGGGAAAAAAGTCCTGAAAAAAACTTATAGTGGTGAACAAAAGAGGTCACGAATTGTTGGGTGGGCAACACGTGACTTGGCTCTCTTGTCCTCGTGTATGGTAGCAAAAGACGAAGGATACAGAGGAAGAAGCAAGAGTGTGTGTATACGAGAGCGAGAGAGAGAAAAGGCAAAGGACTAGTGCAGATTTCCTCTCGTTTGGTCCACTTCCTTTTTTCTTTACCCATCTTCTATTTTGAGGTCGTTTGCTCGAGCTTCGTTGTCGACGTCGTCCTCGTCGCAGTTGAGTGAAAAAGGAACGTTCGAAAAAAGTTAGATGAAAAAAAAAATAAAAAAAAAACAACAACAAAAAAATCTCTCGTTTCTCTAACCTCGCTTTTATGAGGCAACGACCCAGGGAAAGGGAGAGTGAGGGAGAGGAAAAAATGCCACAAGGAGAACGGTCGGACTGATAGCTTTATCGGTCTCGACCATCGTTAATTCGCGAGTGCTTTGCTGCTTCTACCCCCTTCAACCCTATATTTTTCTCATAATAAAGAGCTCAAAAGCCAGCAATTTTTTTTCTAATATACGATCAGAAATCCTCTTTGTGAATTTGCTGTCGATAGTTGCGAATATTTTTTTTATTTTTATTGTTCATGGTCATAGTTTTTCAGACCCATTTTTTTTAAACGTTTCGACAGATTTATTCGACTGTAAATATAGAAGAAATTCATCTGGACTATAAAATTCACAGTTTCCCTGGGCCCTCATGCAATTGCAATACAGTAGTGGTTCAGAAAATCGTGATTTTAGACTACACTCTGGGGGGTCTTAAAGGAAGAGAAACAGGAAATTAGTAAAAAGGATTGAAGGAGGGAGATAGGTTCGTGAAAGTCCGCAAAGGCACGAACAGAAGGGTAAGAAATAAAATAGTGATGGTCTCGCATTAAATTAAGTGATACTCTTTTGTAAAATAAATGACGGTATTAAAGAGGAAACGTTTACGAATTTGAGAAAGTATATCTATTTTTGTAGTTTTTTATGCTCAAGCTTCGATCGATCTGCTTGAAGGAGGTACAAGTTTTACACTGTATGAGCGATATGTAGGGAGAGAAGGAGGCACGAGAACGAGGAAAGTGGATGGAAAATAGGATGAAGTCTTACAGGAGTTTGGGGCCTGGAGAAAAACGCCTGAAAGAGGGAAGAAAAAAACTTTTTCGTTATTTCGCGCGTATCAATCTCCATGTTTATGCAAATTGTTACGAAATCCTCTGCACGCCCGATATAACCCTCGTTTATACTGTGCCACTTTCCCTCAACAAAACGTTTCGCGTTTATTCACGAGCTTTCAAATATATGGGCACATTTAAGACGAAATTCTCATAAATTCTTTTTATATGTGCATCTTTCCACCCCATATTACGTCATAGGGGTCGAAAAAAATGTCCATGTATAATCTGGTACTTCGAAACATTTCTGCTTCAAACTTTCAACGAGTGTATTAAATTCAAGTTCAAGTATGAAGATCATTTTTCCAACATTTGATGTCACATTCAATCAGACATTTAAACTTGAGTAACTATTTGTTCCACATTTTCTCAAATCACCAGTGAAATTGAGGGTGGTACACGAAGCCATAAAAAGTACTTCGTTTTTATCGATTTGTAAAAGAGAAGAAAAATTATGGGCGAAACAAAAAATCTAGTGATTCTGATCATTAAGTCAATTGTCTTTTTTTCCATATGGAATAACTCGTACATGAGAAGACGGTATATCCTCTATAAAATGCATAACAAGACTTGGAATAGTGTGGGTATTTATTTAAAAGAGTAAAGAGACAGTGAAGCAAATGTAGGGGTTGGAAAAGTGGGATTATGTCTATATAAATAGAGACATGCTTCGACATAAAGCAAACGAGACCCTCAACTCTGCTGATTGCATAAAACAATTGATTTTTGGGAGGAAAAAAAAGTATGGAAATAATGACAGAAATTTGCATGAAAAATTGGATATTTGTTGTGGGAGATTGAAATTGCAGAGGACCATTAAGCTTGATGCAAATAGTAAGAAAATTTTCAACTACAGGTCAATTTCCCTCTCTATTTCATAATAAATATTCATTGCATATTTTTACATTTATTACAACCGTTGAATAATTGCCAGAATATTGAATTTTGTAAAAATAAAAAATAATATTTATTATAAAATAAAAGTTTTTGTTATAAAATAATGATGAAGAAAAAAAATGCACTAAATAAAAGAAAACTTTGTTCGCGTTTATACGTTTGATGGAAAAATTGAATTTTCGTTGAGTAATTCTCGATGGAGTTTCTCGTGTAACTCTTGTCACGTTATCGAGGTCATCTTCTTGGCCTCGAGGGAGCTCTTTCGCTCGTCTTATTCTCGCTCGCTTTCTTCATCTTCTCGCGAAGCAAGGGGACTTGGAAAAGCCTCATTGTCGCGCGTAATTAGTTCCCGTGGTAGCCCTTTTCCTCGAGACACCAACCGAATTGCTATTTCGCTCTCTCTCTATCTTTCTCTCGCTATCTTCCTCTTTCTCCCCCTCTCTCTTTCTCTGTCTCGGACAAAAACAGCACTCATCCCTCTTGAGAGTACTCTCCACGACTCGTCGACCAAGTTTTACGAATTAAAAGCGAATCTCCCGTACTTGGAAACGAGTAAAGCCCACCTCTGAGAAAACTTTGAGTATTGAAGGTAACTCGTTGCCACAAACGAAATTTCCACCTTTCTCAAAACTATTTTGTGACTAAAAAAATCGGCGTGAAAAGCCTCGAAAAAAAGGTGTTGAGATGTAAAACAATACTTTCTTACATTTTACATCGTCCCACAGGATAATTTTTGTATTTAAAAAATATTTCTTTACCATGAGAATGTAATGAAAATTGTACGTCAGGAAAAAGATTGCATGGATATAGCGATAACAGTTTATGGCAAAAATTTATTTTTAACTACCGACTGCCCTTGCGAGGTAAAAGAATGAATTTATGCGTTTTTTACATGTGCAATAATAATTAATTATGAGGCTCACTTCGTTCTCATTACTTGCATTCCATCTCCTAATCATAATTGATGATTGCCCTTTGAATATTCCACGATGTGGCTACCGTCAGATAATTAATCAGGACGTTAATGATCGTCAACTCTGCCAGGTGACGTGAATGATTTGGTTGATTGAACAGCGGAATGGAAATGCTACCATCAGCGGTCAATTATATTTCTGTTAGGTGATCGTGTACACCACTTCCTCCAATATTCTCTATGTACAATCGTTGTTGATAATTTTAGCAGAGACACTAATTGTATGTTCAATGTAAATATATACATGAGGTATTCCCTGCCATTATGCCCGGCCGTGACGCCAACATTTTTTTGTCTGACATTCTTTGTAACACAGTAGGACTCGATCCATAAAAGGAACATCTATACCAATTGTTTGATTTTAAACTCAAGTTCTTTTAGCGTTGAATTGAGAAAAGTGGTCTCACCAGTTTAATTGATTAGGCTGAACACTTCGAAGATGTTCTACTTAGAATAAAGTTTGGGAAAAAATGATGCCGGACTTCCTTGCTTTGGATTTATGCAAAAATGTAGTTCTAAACTTTTGGAATAGTGGAAAATGAATCCCATTTAACTCAAATGAGTTGCATCGGACATTTACATTGCCATTTACGTACTTAATATAATTTAAATTTAATCATCAGATCATGAAACTTGTCACATGATTTCTGTTAAGAAATTACACAATGACTATTTAGAAGTGGTCAAGAAATTGTGTCGGGTTAAAATTTTTTACCGAAACAGAAAACAGCCCACAATCTGTAACACAGTTGAAACTATCGTTCCATTCGTTTTCTGGATACGTGGGAGCGTCACAAATTTCGAGAATTCATTAAGAAGCCGCGAAGATTCTCTAGGGAAGTTTCATTCTCTCGTCATATACATAGAGACCCAAAAGTGTTGGTAATAGGGTCGTAGCAAGGACGAAGAGGATGATAAGTTCTCGTTTCTGTCACCAGAGTGAAAACTTGGTTGGCGTAAGTATTCCAGCGAATGCATTTGTTGGGAGGGAGGGATTTTCCGGTGGATGAGAGAGGTAGAAGGTAGAACGAAAATTCCCAAGTCGCTGGAGGTCGCGGGGGATCAGGAGGAAGAGAGAGAGAGAGGAAAAGATAGAAGGCTGAAAGAGACTGCTGATACTTGGAGCTAACCATAATTAAAAGATTCTAGGGTTAGTAAGACGAGCTCAGCATCCATGAGCTTCTCGTGAGAAAGTCTTTCCTGGTAGCCTGGGCTCTATTCATTCCTCGCTCTAGCTCCGCTTTAACAAGGATTACACCAACTCCTTACAACTCTCCTTGATGGCATACAGCATCTCAAAATGTCTTCCCGTCCCCTGCCCTTTCTATAATCTCACTCTTCTCTCCTACTTGGAATCTTCGACGATCCAAGCGATGCAGTAACCCCCACAGTTGGCACGTGCGCTATTCAAGCTGAGCTTCTAAAAGAACCCGGACAGCCCATCTGCCATTCCTGAATCTCCACAAGTCTCTTCAAGTACATGGCGAAGGATCAGCAACTCTTGAAATCAACTTGCTGCCTCCAAATGCGACAGAATATTGAGAGGTTAAGTTTTACTTCGTGATTTTCATGGGTTACATATTTCTGGGGCGACTATGTAAATTCATGAGGTTAACGGGTCGCCAAGTGCCCTTGCGGAACTTGATTCAATCTTTTGGATTACAGCCACCTCAATCGTGACTTCCTCGACTTAATTATATGTCTCGTTATCTTTACTTGCCTGGAATCAATCCCAAGCCGCATTCTTCAGAAAAACTTCAATGAAAGCTAGTCTAACTTTACACTTTCGTTACATTTATTCTAACCATGACCCAATGCCATTTATTCAAATATTTTCTCAACCCTATTTGCTTGGCGACAGAAAAATACAGTCCGAAGACAACGGAGACTAAATCTTAAGTTGATCTAGAAGACCCTCAACAGATAACTACGCTATTTTCTTTATCCAACAGTGTTGCTCTAGTCTGGAGGCCCTAAAGCAGACTTCCTTAAATCCTAGTCTCTTGCCTCGTGCAATCGCGAATGTTGGGTCGAAAGTTCTTCGGTTTTCTCGGGTTGGACGTATGTCAGGCTGCGTAAATGTGTGGCAGAGAGGATTAAGAGAGAAGGGAATCTCTCCCAAGTAGCATGGAAGAGGCAAGGCATGCATGCACTCGAGATAAGAAAATAATAACTCTCCCTTGGGAGCTCTACTGTGGATAAACCTTTTGCCAGAACCTTCTTGGCACATGCTAAGCGCGGCATGTTCCACGTTCCTGTCCTTCTCACTTTTTCACATCCCATCCTCGGCCTCGAGGTAAAGCAATTCCTTCAAGAATGGTGGACATGATAGAATTAGAGGAAGCCAAAAATCAAACCCTGTTTTTGGAACACCAGGGTAGTCATCATTCTAGCGAAGCAAACTCGTACTTTCAAATTCGATTGGGTTCAAATAAGGATTATTACGTAATCTATAAACTTCCTAGACTGAAATCGAGCACAGATGGTTTGTCCTGCAATAATGACAAGTTGAAGGAACGTGCACAGCAAAATCTAATATAATGGATGACATAATCGGGGATCGTGACTAGAAGTAAAGATAGAGGGGATGAAACGACATCAGCTTCTTCATATATGATCGTATATACGAAAAGCTCGTATGTCATCGTGGAAGCAGAAACCAGAGGCTCGCTCATTCCCTAATGAGACGAAAGCTGCGAAGTTTGCTCGTAAATTTAAGGGACGATGGTTTTAAGCGTTTGTACCAGAAGGAAGTGTGAACAAGTTCAACTAACTATATCGCATTTCGACCAGATTTCCAAAAGCGACGCTTTCATTAATTCATACCAAGTTTTGTAGCAAACGAGGTACCAAAAGATGGCGAAGGTTAGCTATTTGAAGTACGTTCTTGTGCAATTAGCGGTGCGAATAAACAACGTATTGTTTGTTGTCTCCATCAGAAATGAGTTTGCTGTAAACTTTATACAATATTTAGGTGATTCGTAATAATGACGACTTCTAATTGGCTTGCGAAAATTAAAGCTCATCAGATCGAAAATGATTCGAGCTGAAGGCTGAATTATTTCCACCCGTCGATTTCTCGCAACTGATTATGCCATAATACAACGTAATTTCAATGAGTTTATTTCATTTTCAGTGTCATCGTGAAAACAGGGATAAATAGTTTTCAGAAAAGTCGTGAGGGACGTGAAACTGTCATTATCTGGGCCGGTGGTGATCTCACTGGGTGCGAAAACGCTTGTTGGAGTATTGGCTGAGTGTACATGGAGGAAACTCCGGTGTAAGTTGGTTACTTCGTCCTCGGAAGGTGTGCAGGACTTCACGTGGTTGCATAAGCGAGTTTTGCGATCGTATATACGTATAGAGGTGACACTCTCCTCGGTCCTTCGACCTCGTTACGCTCTGCCACCATTAGAGGAAAATTGATAGCGACTTCCTACCTACCCCTACCCTTATAGCGAATATACCTCTCTCCCTTTTCCACTCCCACTTCCCTTCAACTACTCTCTATTTCTCTCTATCTCTCTCTCTTTCTCTCTCCCTATCTCACTCTCTGTCTGTATGCCAGTTTTATCCACCCTGAGTCAACCCCTCCATGCCGTCCCATCTCAAGCGCTCTTTGCAATAGAAATTGCTCGAGAGGGTTGCGGGCTATCAAAGAACCTAGCTGAAAATTAACGAGACCGCGCCAGATCGAGATGACATTAGCAGCCAAAAGAGCTGGAAAGGGTTGAAAATTACGAGGATTTTTTTCCCTCCCCATACCCGGCAACTACAGAGTCACGGGTGAAATAGATTCGAAAAGAAATTAAAGTCGATTTAGAATCGTTTTCACCCGTGTCCTCGTATGTAAGAGCCTCGTTTTTTTTTTCATCCAGTTCGACCACTCCTATTTATTGGTAGCAAGAAATCTACGGTCACGAATTTATTGGCTGACGTTTTTTACGACCTTTGGACGAGATAAGAATTTTTATGGAATGTATTATCGTTACTGGTTGTGCGAATAATAAATGAAAAAAATGTTCACTTATAGTTATTGTTTATTTTTGACAAACAATATTATCTTTTTTCTTACATTTCTTTTTACGCCATAATATAAATTATTTTACGATTTTTCTCTAGAATTATTTCGAAAAATGATATTCCTTTGTATCCTCTTGAAAGTTACAAAGGCACACGAATATTTTTTGTGTCGTTTTTTTTTTTTACATCGTGAAACCCTATACGAGTAACACATACGAGGGGTTGAAAAAAATCGAAGAGGACCTGGCACACGTGTATTGTTTATAGTATCGTTTTTTTATTACTCCGCGCCTCTTTTTTTTACCACGTACGTGTACAAAGACTTGCTGTCACGCGATACCCTTGTGGACTTTTCTTCGCTGTTGTGAAGGGTGCCATTCCCAAGGGGTAAAGAGGTTGATGTCTTTATACGGTTTCTATGTCTCCGATCGACACTAACGATATATTTTGTGTCGATTCTTTTTTTTTTTACGTACATCCCACATAAAAATTCTTATCATTTCGGTAGAAATTATTGTAACTCTCACGTCACGATTTTTTCTATAAAATTTTTTTCATTTCATCAATTACTTTGTTTTGTACCGAAAACAAACGCAAAAATTTTAAGTACGTTTTAATTATGGATCGATTTTTAAATTTTCATGCACAATTTTTTAAAGGCGGTTTATTCGTTTCTGTTATACGAACGTTTTAAATATTCATTCGAATATTTCGTTTTCTACCTTGGCCGAACGATCGGTCGACCGAGTCGAGCTATAGAACGATTAACTTGGAAGTTTGGACGCTTAATTAATTGCGCTCGCGCGATGATGGCTGAGGAAGGTAAAGAGGGTGGGGGAAGAAAAGGTAGATGACAATATTGAGGACGCTTTTGGTGCTCGCCTGTTTGCCCATTTCTCGTTCAACCCTCGTCCCAACGTCTTCTCGTGCCTTCTTTTGGTTCATACTTCAGCTCTGTTTTTTCTCTCTCTTTCCAACTTTCTTTTCCTCATTCTCCCTCTTTCCTTCCTGAAGGCATAAAAGCTGAACTTTGATGCTTTATTCAAACCTCCAGTCGGCAAACAATTCTCGAAGATACTTGGAATTCTGTTCCTCGAATATCTCTTTCGTTCCCTCCTCTCCCTCTCTCTCTCTCTCTTTCTTTTTCTTATCTTTTTTTTGTCTTTCTCTCATCTGCAATGAGTTTCTGTCGTTTCTTTTATTTTGTCGTTCGAGCAAACTCTTCCACTTGCTTTCACCGCAACAGCGTAGCGAATAACAAAAGAATCATTTCCGTTCAGACATACGATAAAAAATTGAAAAATTTCGCCGATTAAAAATGACACCCGAGATTAAAACTTTCAGAATGGATTACGATTGCTCAAGATAAAATAAATCGTGAATAAAAATTATGATTCTCGAAAGATTCTTCGATAGGTAACAGTCTTGAAAATAATTTTTTCAACAAAGACTCAAATATTTCATGCATTCAATGTTGGAAAATCGATCGACAAAATAAAAATTTGATCGTTCTATTATCCTCTGTTGACTTCGAGTGTGTTTATCTCTGGAGTTCGTCCGGTATACAAGAAACTCAAGAATCGCAAAGTGAAATTTTTTGTCGATACGGCACACACGTATGAAGATATACGCGTAAAAAGGAAGCCCTTCTTAGAAAGAAACTTGGATTTAAAAAAAAGTTGCTTTCCCAAGGAAAGATATAAAAATTTCGAATCTTGGTGAAACCTCCGTTCTTCACCAACAGGAAATGGATGTATAAAAAAGGAAAAGAATAAGGAAGGAAGAAAGAAGGTAGAATCGGATAGGAAAAGGTCGTTTTACCCTCGTCCTTGCATATAAATACAAATACATATATACATATATATGTACATACACTAGGGTGCTTTTTTTTTTGGCGACAATTTTTTTTCTTCACTCCCATCTCGTGTTTTTGTGGGGAATACCTTCAAAAAAATTCCCTGAAAATTTGAGCCCTTAATATTAATTTTAAGTGCTCGCCCAAGGCGTCCAATGATTTCCCATTTAAAATACACGTAAAGTTTTATTTTT